>JARVZY010011309.1:0-567943 GCA_030686995.1 Artemisia argyi | reverse complement strand
GAATAAGGTTTTCGGATTAAGGAAAGACTTAAGGCAGCAAGAGATCGCCAAAAGAGTTATGCGAATTATTGCTGTAAGCCCTTAGAGTTTGGTGTTGGTGATATTGTGAGGTTAAAAGTATCTCCTTGGAAGGGTGTTGTGCGTTTCGGTAAGAAAGGCAAGCTAGCACCGAGATACGTAGGACCATTTGAGATTTACGGAAATGATTAGATTTGAGACATATCGGTTGAATTTTCCTGAGAAATGAAGTAGAGTGCATGATACGTTTCACGTATCAAATGGAAAGAAGTGGTTGGCGGATGTTAGTCTGCATGTGCCATTAGATGAATGTAAGGTCGACAAGACTCTTCGTTTTGTCGAGAAACCTGTTGAGATTATGGATCGAGATGTTAAGGGCTTGAAGTGTGGTGAGATAGCATTGGTAAAGGTATGCTGGGATTCTGAGCGTGGTCCTAAGTTTACTTGGGAACGTGAGGATCAGATGAAATTTAAGTACACAAATTTGTTTGCGGATGTGGTTGGTGAGCAGGTCGTTTGTAGCTGGATTTAGATCGTGGATGTTAGATGCGGGGTGTTCATAAATGTTTTGTTTTATGGGTATCTATTACATGTGTGTGCTTCTTGCGGTTACCATTTGGATTTTTCATTTGGTTCGGGGGTATCGTACCTACCTGTGAGAAGTCGTTTTGATCATTGGTGTTATTGATCGGGGAGTGTATCTATTTGCGTGTATCGTTAGAGTGACGAAATGTTTTTCTATCATGTGAATTCGAGTATTTAATCGGTTCACATTTTTGCGATTCTTTCTCTGTGATTTTATGGAGTGGTATTTTTCCGCTTAAATACCCATAAAATTTTCTTTTTCTGTTGTGAGTGGTGACTAGGGTAGTTGAAATCTCGGGACACGATTTCCCTAAGTGGGGGATGATGTAACAACCGTGGTTTTAGCAGGTCACTTTGACTGATAGTTGATTCGTGTGAAAACCAATTATATATAATATAGTATAGTATCGAAGTGATCCGCGTAAAATACGGATCACCCGAGTCGTTTCCCAATGAAGGCGAATGGAATCGAGAATATCGATTCGTGAAATCGTGAATTGAAAAGTGAGAAAGTGAAAATATAGCAATCAAATAGTTCACGTATTCACAAACAAGTATGAAATATGCAAAGATTACAAGCTAATTATGCACCGAAATGAAAAACGTAAAAACGGAAACGCAACCGTAAAATTTAAAACGTAACGTATATCGAAAAATGATCCTACGGACTTGGAAATATTTTCTAAAAATTTTAAACTAATTAAAAGAATTTTAAGAAAAAGGAAAATATTTTTTTTACTTTTTGTTTATTTTCTAGAATTAATTTTCTAATTTTGGAATTAAAAATGAATTAAAAATTGAGAAAAATAGAAAAATGACTTGGAAAAATGAAAATTAAATTCTAAAAATTCTAAAATATTATAAAAGAATTTCTAAAATTATTTTTGTATTTTTCACAGCTTTTTCTGAATTTTTATTGATTTTTTCTATTTAAAACTATTTAAAAATTGAATTAAAATCAAAATAAAATAAGAAAAATAGTAAAACTGGTTTGAAAATTCTGGAAAAATTCCAGAAATTCTAAAATCTGAAAAAGAACTTGTATAAAAATTTTGAAAAGGAAATAAGCAGTTTGAATGCTTAATCAGCTTAAGACAGATTATTGCAAGTGCTTATTAATAAGCGCTTGCACTAAAACTAAGTGAAACTGAAAACACAACTTAAGTATAATCAAGTAAGCTCAAACAAGTTGAAATCAGATCAAAAGTTCACACAGAATACGCAAAATGGATCAAATAGTAGAACATAAGCTAAGAAATTAATGGGATGTGACAGATTTGAATGCACAGGTTACATATGTTCCATTCAGATCAGTAAGGAAAATTAATGAGTAAAATAAACACAGTGAATAAGCTGTAATGCCCAAACAAAACACGAATCACACAAGCTGGTACAGCAGGTTATCAAAAAAAAACTAAAAATTGCACCACATGATCAAGTTACAAGCTAAAAAATAGGCTTATGAAAAGGAACTTATTGGGACAGGTGGTACAACAGACCAAGGATGTGGTTTTTAATCTACTAAAAACTACTCAAATGCTAAAGTTACAAGCTAAATCTGATTCAACACAAAGATAAGTCACCAATAAGCAAGCACTCCAAATATCAAACCCTATGAACTTAAAACACTGCTGATGTGTGGATGTTGGAACATCAGATTATGGTGATGCAGGGGTTACAAGCTAAGATGAAACACAAAAATGAGTACTAACCACACAAATAAGCACACAAACATCGATATTGGCTAGCAAATGTATTAAGCACCAATTATCAGACAAAAATGAGCTTGTTATGCGCAAGCTACAGCTACTAAAAAAATGAGCAGTTAAGACAGATGGTATGGTGCGAGCAGGGCAAACAGTCAAATGAGGTAAACTAGTACACCCGTTTAAGTGACTTAACAAACTGATCTCACTACCACTATCAGATTAAGAAAGAAACTACAATCAGAATCAACAAAACTGAATCAACTTACAATGACACAAATCTAAAATTTAAGCAGTAGTTCTAATGAAGCGAATCAACTCAACTCACCAAAACTATGTATATCAACACTCAATGAAACACTAACTATACTCAACTACAATTTATTCAATCAGCAAAACAAGTCCAAACAAAAACGGATATAATGTCAAAACTAATCAATTAAGATCTACTAAGTATGACAGTGTTGCTCAATTCACCAAAACAATTCAAAACTTACTATCACAGATTTTTAAATGATTAAACTAGCATTTATCTCAACAACTATATAGAAATTGCAACTGATCTACACTATTACAGTTACAATTAATCAACTATGCAGACAACAAAACTCAACCAAACAGATTAGTATCAAACCAATTCAAACACAGTTAAGTAACTATGACTACAACTAAGGAAATGTTTGAACTAATAAAACAGTAAAACTCAATTCAAATGTCAATTATCACAGAATTTAAAGAAATTTAGGATTAGAAACTAATGCTTACAAAGATAATACCACCTCAGCAAGAACAGAGGTGGATCACTAAGCTTGCCTATCTTTTAGATAGGCAGGTCCTTCCATCTTTGACCATACTTATCCATCATTAACCACTGCAACTCAGGATCAATTACCCTTTGACTTTAGTTGACTTTGATCAACTTTCACTTAATGAAACAGTACAAGTGTTCAATTATCTATAAAAGTTTGGATATATTATTTAATAAGCTAAAACAATTTATTTGAGACCTTAAAATCAGATTGTAAAAACATTTTTATTTTTTTTATATTTTTTTTTATATATTTTTTTTCTTTTATTGTAAAAGTATTTTGAGACAGTTATAGAGAAGTAATATGAGCTATAATACAAATGAAGTAAACAATTAACTAAAGTTTTAAAACATAATAAGCAGTTTATAATTGAAAAGAAATAAGCTGAAATATGAAATGATATTATCTAATAATTGAAAACTAAAACAGAAATTTAATAGAGAAATTCTATGGAAAGCTGAATTTTATTAAAACATTAAGTAAAAGAGTACATTCACTAATCTAAATACAATTGAGAATAAAATTTTACAGAGTTTCACTACACTAAAAAATACACACTGATTAAGCCAAAATGCTACCCTATTTATAGATGAGGAGAAGGGGTTGGGTCTGATTGCCAAGCTGGCGATCCTCACACCTCTTTGTGCTTCTTTAATCTCATCTCAACCCTTGGATATATTTGTGCTTCTTTACTCTAATAATAACCCTTTGATCAGATTTTGTGACGTGTGAGAACCAATCACATATCGCCATGTTGGCCATCCGTGTGCATATCTCTGCCATGTGCTGACACCTTCTAGAATAAGTATCCAATGCAAGAGAATGATGTGGTGTGTCCAATTACCAGCTGCCACATGTCCATGTGAACCAATCTTGAGCTTAATCCCTTTCTAACATCCTCCTGATCACGTGATAAGGTTTCTAGAAGCTCCAATGAGAAGTTAATCATGGTTAATTGGAGGGTATAAGCCAATTGGAGTCATGGCTATGAACTAGGGTTCATGTAAGTTTTGGGGGTTCTGGGATTTTTTGGAAAATTTGGGTGCTTTTGTTTTTGTTATGACCATGAGTAATTCTTAAGGTTTGACCAATTATATTGACCTTTTGACCGGTTGGGATGGTGGGTTGGGCCTGGGTAAAGTTTGAATGAACTTGGGCTTGGATTTAAGAGGTAATGAAAAGTGGGCTTGAGTGTAACTTATATTTGGACCAGGTTTATATTATCAAACAAATGAGATAATTCACAAGGACCATTTGTGTTAATTTTTCAAACCCCAAGGGCTGAATGTGTAATTTCCTCAAAATAAATTTCAAGGACTAATCTTGCCAAGTCCGAATAGATGAAGGACTGTAGTTGACTTTTAGATCCCCAGCATTGACTTTTTGACCAACTTCAACTCTCATGCCCGTTTTCGTTGTTTTCCCGTGATTTTTCGTCTTTTTATGTAATAACCGTACCTGCATATTACAAACACAAAAACACATGTTTTCTTTGCATTTGTTAGCTCAAATAGTCGTATAAGATCGGTTTTTAGCCATATAATGGTGATTGAATAAGCACTCACCAAAATCCCCCCGACTAAGGTATTGCCGTGTCCTCACGCAATGTGATCAATTCACGCTTTTGGGATAAATAATTTCAAAACTCTTTTTACTAACTTTGAAAAGTAGCAAGGCGGTTCGAAAGAAGTAATAAAATCATTTATTCCCGAAAACGCTCCGTTTTTCAAAAAATTTCTTTATTCCTTTATTCCACTTACACTTCTATTTTTGTACTTTTTCCATTCTTCACACTTGTGACGGTTTGTTGAACTTCCATTATTTTGTAATAATTATTAGGGTCAACGAGTAGAAACACTTTTCATAGAAAAGTGACCGTACGGATAAAAATCGTCATCCTTGATTTTTCACGAGTCCCCAAACTAAGCGTACAAACGAGATCACAGCTTATCTACAAATTAGATGCTAACACTACTAATAACAGTTACTTGTGGAAACTCCTTACTCCCATTTCCTAGGTTTTGTATCTCAATATTTTATTTTGTTGAGAAATGAATTGCTTCATATTTTCTCGTTTCGATATTTTTTAATCCGATAGTGATACCTAAGTTAAAACGATAAGTAGTTATTCATTTTCTCTTAAGAACCACTGCAATGGAAATTCGGTCCACATCAAGGAATTTGGGGTACATACAATATCAAAGATATAAGTTGCGGAGTACGATCACGTGCACCTCATGTGACTGATTACTAATCACTAATCACATGCACCTCACGCGCCAACAACTTATTTACATACATAAGCTCTTATTCGATACAATACTTACAACTTTCACTTTTTTCATTTTTCACTTTTCTCATATTTTTCACTTTTTCTTTCTTGACTTTTTTTCTCAACATCAATGGAAGCTTATCGGGTAGCTCCAAAACCACATAGATAATCAACTTTTGACTTTTGATTTTTCACTTTTTGCTCTTATTTTTGATGTTCCTTGATATGTACCCAACTTCTAAAGCAAAAATTCTCTTAAGAAAACAAAGAACTAAATATTATTCAAACTGAAATACCACTAATTAACCTAGAACATCTATTTTATATTGGTGACGTTTCTGATGGGAGTAAAAAGCCACAAGTGCCTCTCATGAGCTCTAAAGAGAACCACTACTCCACGTTTAGCATCTAACTTCTAAATAAACTCTATCATTTCTCGCTCTTCGCAATTTAAAATTCCAAATAATGAAACCCGCGAATACTTAGCCGATAATCAGCCACGCATATATAAAGTCAGTTACGGAAACTTGCAAGTTCTAGAAGAAGAATTCGCGTTTTCTAGTTCCTGATGTAAAAGACTAGCGAAAGCTTTTAAGCTGCGCATGTATAAAGTCAAGTACGGGAACTTGCAGATTCTTAAGAAAGAATTCACATTTTATAGCTCCTGGTGTACAAGACTAGCTCAAGCTTATATGATTATCATTGGTTACGGGAACAAGCTAGGGCTCAACACGCCCGGTCAAGTCAAAATATTTATTCCTACTCTCGCCAGCAAGAAAGTCAACAAGGTGTCAAAACACTTATTCAAACTTTATTATATTTTTGCACAACTTTTTCAACTTTTTCTCATTTTTTTATACTTTTTTTCATCAAAATTTTTGAAATTTTCAATTTTTTTTTTCAATTTTTCATTTTTTTGGTGGAAAAACGGAGTTGCAAGAGTACACGACATGTGAAACATGCAAGGTCAAAATCGAATCGAAGATTCACCCTCCCCCCGACTAGAACGAAACATTGTCCTCAATGTTTTATGGGTTAAGGCAATCCAAACAAAATTCTAGGCCGTTTATTAATTATGCCAAAGAAAACGTTAGTCGATAAGATTTAACGGATATAGGATTTCCAAGTAGCACCGATGAATGAGACTCCAAGTGAAAAGATAATCGAGCACGAGAGTCATCATAAATCATTGACAATCCTGAACAAACATCACAAACAACCACGGAACACAAGAGTAGAAGAGGCACCCCCTCCTCACGTTATTTGTTAGAAAATAGAAAATAAGAAGATGAAATTGGATAAGCATGGGTTGCCACCCACGAAGCGCTTGTTTTTGTTCACCGAGTCACATGAGCTTGACTCGATCCCCGAATTCAATTGTCCTTGGGGAAAGTTTGGAGATCCGGGACTACCATAGTCGGTACATCCCCTCCAAAATAGTGTTTTAAACGGTGACCATTCACCTTAAAATTGGGACCATCTTGTTGAGCTAACTCAATGGTTCCATAAGGGAAAACTTGGGTTATTGTGAATGGTCCAGACCAACGGGTTTTAAGCTTTCCCGAGAATATCTTTAACCGAGAATTAAAAAGTAGCACTTGATCACCAACGTTAAAAACGCGGTCTTTGATCTTGGCATCATGAATTCTTTTTGTTTTCTCTTTATAAATCAAAGAATTCTCGTAAGCTTGATCACGGAGTTCTACTAACTCATTCAATTGAATTTTTCTGTGATCACCCGCGGTTTTCAAGTCAAAGTTGGCATGTTTTAAGGCCCAGTAGGCCTTGTGCTCTAGTTCAATGGGCAAATGACAAGCTTTCCCGTAAACCAGCTTATATGGTGTACACCCAATGGGAGTTTTGTAAGCGGTCCGGAAAGCCCATAATGCATCTTCTAATTTGTCGGCCCAAGAGGCACGGTGTTCTCCTACTGTCCTTTCAAGTATACGTTTTAAACCACGATTGGAGACCTCAACTTGACCACTCATTTGTGGATGATAAGCCGTGGAAAGACGATGTGTGACACCATATTTTAGCATAACTTTCGCAAATTGATCATTGCAAAAATGGGTCCCACGATCGCTTATGATGGCTCGAGGTGCACCAAATCGGGCAAAGAGACTTTTCAAAAACTTAACAACCACTCGGGCGTCATTGGTGGGGAGCGCCTTCGCTTCAACCCATTTTGATAAGTAATCTACGGCCAAGAGAATGTATTTGTTACCCCTAGACGACGGGAATGGCCCCATGAAATCGATGCCCCAAATGTCAAAAATCTCACAAACTTGAATCGCATTTTGCGGCATTTCATCTTTTTGAGAGATTTTCCCTTGACGTTGGCAAGAATCACATGTTTTCACCAATTCATGGGCATCCCGATATATCGTCGGCCAATAAAAGCCGGAATCGAAAACCTTCTTAGCGGTGAAATTGGCACCATGATGTCCCCCCGTGGGTCCACTATGACATGCCTTAAGAATTTCAACGGCATCCGTACCGTGAACACACCGCCGGATCACTTGATCCGTACAGACTTTGAACAAGTAGGGGTCGTCCCAAAAATAATGTTGGACATCTTTAAAGAATTTCTTCTTTTGCTGGGACGACATCCCTTTTCTAATGAATTTCCCCGCATGGTAATTCGCAAAATCGGCGAACCATGGGGTACTTTGGTCAATTTTGGTCACACTCCCAAGTGTCTCGAGAGGAAAAGCATCATTAATTTCCTTATTCTCGAGAACACTTTGATGGGGGTTCTCAAGTCGTGAAAGGTGATCGGCAGCAAGATTCTCAGCTCCTTTCTTGTCACGTATTTCGACATTAAATTCTTGGAGCAAAAGAACCCACCGCATTAGACGTGGCTTCGCATCTTGTTTAGCCATTAAGTACTTTAGGGCTGATTGGTCCGTATACACTATGCATTTTTTAAGTAGCAAATAAGACCTAAATTTCTCAAAAGCATAGACAACCGCCAACATCTCTTTTTCGGTGGTTGTGTAATGATGTTGGGCGTCATTCATGGTCTTGCTTGCATAGTGTATCGGCTGAAAATACTTGTTCTTACGTTGCCCCAAAACTGCACCAATGGCATAATCGCTAGCATCACACATTAGCTCAAATGGTAAGTCCCAATCGGGGGCAACTAAGATTGGTGCCTCCGTTAACTTCTTCTTTAAAACATTAAATGCATCGACGCATTCATTCGTGAAGTTAAACGGAGCATATTTTTCTAATAAGTGGGTCAGAGGCCGGGCTATTTTTGAGAAGTCTTGAATAAAACGTCGGTAAAAGCCAGCATGACCAAGGAAACTTCGGATTCCTTTGACGGTAGTCGGGTGTGGTAATTTAGCAATAACATCGACTTTTGCCCGATCCACCTCAATTCCAGATTTGGATATCTTATGGCCGAGGACTATTCCCTCTTTAACCATGAAGTGGCACTTCTCCCAATTTAGAACTAAATTAGTGTTTTCACACCGAATTAGCATATTTTCCAAATGGGAAAGGCAAGAGTCGAAAGTATTTCCATAGACGGAGAAATCGTCCATGAACACTTCCATGGTTTTTTCAATCATATCAGAGAAAATGGCCATCATACACCGTTGAAACGTGCCTGGAGCGTTACATAAGCCAAAGGGCATTCTACGATAGGCAAACGTTCCATACGGGCAAGTAAAAGTGGTCTTTTCTTGATCCTGGGGATCAATGGGAATTTGAAAGTACCCAGAAAACAATAGAACTCATTTCCCACTAAACGTTCAAGCATCTGGTCCATAAAAGGGAGCGGGAAATGGTCTTTACGTGTCGCATCATTCAACTTTCGGTAGTCGATACAAACTCTCCATCCGGTCACAAGTCGAGTCGGTATAAGCTCATTATCATCATTCTTCACAACAGTGATTCCGCCCTTCTTTGGCACACAATGAACCGGGCTAACCCATGAACTATTCGAGATTGGATAAATCATTCCAGCGTCAAGGAGTTTAATAACTTCCTTTTTGATCACTTCATGGATTTGTGGATTAACCCGTCGTTGTTGCTGGACAGAAGCTTTGTGATTAGCCTCAAGAAGAATCTTATGAGTACAAAATCGAGGGTCGATTCCCTTAATGTCGGATATTTGCCAAGCAATCGCACTTTTATGCTTCCGAAGCACATCTAAGAGTCGTGTCTTCTCCTCATCTTTAAGGCCTTTTGATATTATAACCGGTAATTTATCATTTTTTTCCAAGTATGCGTATTCGAGATGAGGAGGCAAATCCTTGAGCTCGAGCTCCAGAGGATTCTCAATAGACGGCTTAATTTCTTTTAGGTCTGCCATTTTTAAGTCAACCGGAGGGGAAGAAACAATCGGTTTTTCATTTAACAATTTTTCAATTAATAAAATGTCCCCCTCCGGATCAAAGTTATTATTATCAATTTCCGGTGAAAATGATTCATTTGCAAGACAAGCATTAATTTCTTCCCAAGCGAGATCACTTCCCTCAAACGGAGTGAAGGAAGAGGAAGAATCGGAGACGATCGGTTCAAAAGAAGGAGTGGGATTGCCACTCGAAGCATTATCGGTGAAACCAAGAAATTCTTGAGCATACTCCTCCGTAAGTTCATCAATAACATCAATACGGTTGACGGAAAAAACATCGTAATCGGAGGAGTATCTCGCGGTTTGATCAAGGTTAAAAGTGACGGCTTCGTTTCCAACACGTAAAGTAATCTCCTCGTCATAAACATCAATTAAGGCACGACCGGTCCTTAGGAAACCTCTCCCAAGAATGAGAGGAACCCGTGGATCGGCATTGAAATCAACAACCACAAAATCCGCAGGGAAATGAAATTTCCCAACATTGACAAAAATATCCTCAGCTATGCCAATTGGACGAGACGTAGATCGGTCGGCAAGCTCGAGGGTCATAAGCGTCGGTGTCAAGTTAGGAAGAGACAACTTTTTCCAAATCGACATCGGCATAAGGTTAATGCTAGCACCAAGATCGGCCAAGGCGAAGCATTGAACCATACCCGGAAAATTGCACGGTATAAGAAACTTGCCAGGGTCTTCAAGCTTTTCGGGTAGCTTTTTAAGAAGAACCGCTGAGCAATTCTCGTTCATTTGAGTCCTTGACATTTCAAAAAGCTTTTCCTTATTATTCAAAAGACCTTTTAGCATCGAAGCAAATTTAGGTATCAAAAGTATAGCATCCGCGAGACTTATATCAAAGTGTAACTCTTGAAAAATCTGATAAAATTTCTCCATTTGGTTTTTATCCTTCTCGCGGTGCTTTTGTTCATTTAAGCGTGACGGATATGGCAACTTTGTTTTAACGGGTGTTTCATTTTCATTATCATTAACAAGTTTTTCCTTTCCTTTAGACGTCGGGACCACCGGAGGTTGGATGTCTTCGGTCCTTCCATTATTAATAGGAATTTCCGTATCCGTTGTCACCTCGGGTTCACGGGCGACTACCTTGGGAGGTAGAGAAGAAGAGGTAGTCGGAACCGTCGGTCCATCATAAGTAACACCACTCCTTGTTATGATCGCTTTTGCATCGCCCCTCGGGTAAGCGATCGTGTTGCTAGGCAAAGTTCCAGAGCCCGAGGGTCGATCATTTAAACGCTTGTTGAGATCATTGATTTGATTAGCTAACAACCTTGTTGTTTCCTCTTGTTTTGTCATAAAAGCTTGTTGGTTTTGAAGCAATTGCTTAATCAAATCTTCCATAGGCGACGGATTTGGAACAGCAACTTGATTTTGATTATTAAAACTTTGCCCACGGTTTTGAAAATTGCCATTGTTCTGATTTCCATGATTATTATTCTGAAAATTCCCATTGTTTTGAAAATTATTCCCTTGAGGCGGGCCTTGATGGTAATTTCCCCGATTTTGATTTTGTTGAAAATTCTGATTTTGTCCTTGAAAACCATTATTTCCACGGTTGTGATTTTTATTGAATTGATGATTATGGTTTTGCACATTGTTATTCTGATTCACTTGATTAGGTTGATTAAACCCGGGTGGTCCATGATGTTGGCTCGGACGGTAGCTGAGGAGATTACGGTCTCCTTGAAGAGGTGGGTAACCGTTGCCACCCATATTCGCAGCATACACGTTCTCTTGAGCAAAAGAGCCGGTCGTCGGACATTCATAATACGGGTGTGGACCACCACAAGTAGTACAACCTTGATTAACGACATTGACTTGATGACTTTATTTTTCCATAGACATTGCATCGACTTTCTTTGTTAAAGCCAATATCATACTTTTCACTTCATCATTATTTTTCTCATTATTGGGCATTTGAAGCTTATTTCTTGACATTCTAACACGAGCCTTATTTTCAATTATCGTGAAGGCATAATTTGTGTTCCTAGCCAACAAGTTACCACCCGCAGCAGAGTTGAGTGAATCTTGATCAATATAAAACAACCCATTATAGAAAGTGTCAATCTGCTGAAGGTCGGTGAACCCATGGTTAGGACATTTTTCCAACAAATCTTTGAAACGATCCCAAGCTTCACTAAACGATTCATCAAAAGCTTGTTGGAATCGAAAGATTTGGGAACGGAGATTAGAAGTTTTAGAGGGAGGATAGAAATGATTCACAAACTTGGAAGCAAGGTCATTCCAAGTGTGAATTGAGTTAGGCGGTTCCTTTTCCAGCCAAGTCCGGGCTGCTCCTTTTAAGGAGAAAGGAAACAACTTCAATTTCACCACATCGTGAGGAACTTGGTTCATTCTAATCGTCTCAGCGATGTCGGTGAAATTTCGGATGTGTGCATAAGGGTCTTCGTTATCGAACCCGTGAAAGGATATACCCGTGATTAAATTGAGTAATCCGTGATTGATTTCAAAATTGGCATTGATGTCCGGAAGCACAATAGCTCTCCTCACACCATTGAATGGTGATTGGAGTTGTTCTTCCATCGGACGTGGATCAAATGCCGGTTGTTGTCCCATCGGCGGGATAACATTGTGCTGCGGACCACCCATCGGCGGGGGTCCGTTGTGTTCGTTTTGGTTCATCTCCTCGTCGTCAAGGAAATGAACCCGACTCGTATGTCGTAAAACCCGCTCGGGGTTAGAGAACGGAGACGTAAGACTCTCAAACGAAGATCGGGTGTGCATACACCACGAGCAAAATTAAAAAAAAAATGAAAAAGAAAAGAGAAAAGAAAATCTTTTTGTTTTTTATATTTTTCGCAAAAACTTTTTATTTCTTTTGTTTTTCTTTTCTTAAAACGTAACGTTAATCGAAAACCGTTTCTTTGAAAACCACGCGCGACGGGACGGGAGAGAAGAATGGATCTCTCTTCAGCTAGCAATTTAATGTCTTAGCTATCCGTATTTCCCGCTTAATCGGTTGTAGTAATTGAAATAATCCGATAAACAACTAAATTACGTTTTCGTTATATTGTGAGACTTTTTTTGGTTTACAACGCCCTTTCTTTCGATCGAGTCGAGGCTGTAACTTTTATTATTTTTTTGGTATTTTGTAAACACTTTAGGAAAAGTGTTTTTGATTTTGCAATTTTTATAGAGATATATATACAAAGTAGAGGAAGGCTTAACAAAACACGATTTTTCAAAACGAATATTCAAAAACTCACTTCGACATTCCCCGGCAACGGCGCAAAAAATTAATTCGTGTGAAAACCAATTATATATAATATAGTATAGTATCGAAGTGATCCGCGTAAAATACGAATCACCCGAGTCGTTTCCCAACGAAGGCGAATGGAATCGAGAATATCGATTCGTGAAATCGTGAATTGAAAAGTGAGAAAGTGAAAATATAGCAATCAAATAGTTCACGTATTCACAAACAAGTATGAAATATGCAAAGATTACAAGCTAATTATGCACCGAAATGAAAAACGTAAAAACGGAAACGCAACCGCAAATTTAAAACGTAACGTATATCGAAAAATGATCCTACGGACTTGGAAATATTTTCTAAAAATTTTAAACTAATTAAAAGAATTTTAAGAAAAAGGAAAATATTTTTTTTACTTTTTGTTTATTTTCTAGAATTAATTTTCTAATTTTGGAATTAAAAATGAATTAAAAATTGAGAAAAATAGAAAAATGACTTGGAAAAATGAAAATTAAATTCTAAAAATTCTAAAATATTATAAAAGAATTTCTAAAATTATTTATATATTTTTCACAGCTTTTTCTGAATTTTTATTGATTTTTTCTATTTAAAACTATTTAAAAATTGAATTAAAATCAAAATAAAATAAGAAAAATAGTAAAAATGGTTTGAAAATTCTGGAAAAATTCCAGAAATTCTAAAATCTGAAAAAGAACTTGTATAAAAATTTTGAAAAGGAAATAAGCAGTTTGAATGCTTAATCAGCTTAAGACAGATTATTGCAAGTGCTTATTAATAAGCACTTGCACTAAAACTAAGTGAAACTGAAAACACGACTTAAGTATAATCAAGTAAGCTCAAACAAGTTGAAATCAGATCAAAAGTTCACACAGAATATGCAAAATGGATCAAATAGTAGAACATAAGCTAAAAAATTAATGGGATGTGACAGATTTGAATGCACAGGTTACATATGTTCCATTCAGATCAGTAAGGAAAATTAATGAGTAAAATAAACACAGTGAATAAGCTGTAATGCCCAAACAAAACATGAATCACACAAGCTGGTACAACAGGTTATAAAAAAAAACTAAAAATTGCACCACATGATCAAGTTACAAGCTAAAAAATAGGCTTATGAAAAGGAACTTATTGGGACAGGTGGTACAACAGACCAAGGATGTGGTTTTTACTCTACTAAAAACTACTCAAATGCTAAAGTTACAAGCTAAATCTGATTCAACACAAAGATAAGTCACCAATAAGCAAGCACTCCAAATATCAAACCCTATGAACTTAAAACACTGCTGATGTGTGGATGTTGGAACATCAGATTATGGTGATGCAGGGGTTACAAGCTAAGATGAAACACAAAAATGAGTACTAACCACACAAATAAGCACACAAACATCGATATTGGCTAGCAAATGTATTAAGCACCAATTATCAGACAAAAATGAGCTTGTTATGCGCAAGCTACAGCTACTAAAAAAAATGAGCAGTTAAGACAGATGGTATGGTGCGAGCAGGGCAAACAGTCAAATGAGGTAAACTATTACACCCGTTTAAGTGACTTAACAAACTGATCTCACTACCACTATCAGATTAAGAAAGAAACTACAATCAGAATCAACAAAACTGAATCAACTTACAATGACACAAATCTAAAATTTAAGCAGTAGTTCTAATGAAGCGAATCAACTCAACTCACCAAAACTATGTATATCAACACTCAATGAAACACTAACTATACTCAACTACAATTTATTCAATCAGTAAAACAAGTCCAAACAAAAACGGATATAATGTCAAAACTAATCAATTAAGATCTACTAAGTATGACAGTGTTGCTCAATTCACCAAAACAATTCAAAACTTACTATCACAGATTTTTAAATGATTAAACTAGCATTTATCTCAACAACTATATAGAAATTGCAACTGATCTACACTATTACAGTTACAATTAATCAACTATGCAGACAACAAAACTCAACCAAACAGATTAGTATCAAACCAATTCAAACACAGTTAAGTAACTATGACTACAACTAAGCAAATGTTTGAACTAATAAAACAGTAAAACTCAATTCAAATGTCAATTATTACAGAATTTAAAGAAATTTAGGATTAGAAACTAATGCTTACAAAGATAATACCACCTCAGCAAGAACAGAGGTGGATCACTAAGCTTGCCTATCTTTTAGATAGGCAGGTCCTTCCATCTTTGACCATACTTATCCATCATTAACCACTGCAACTCAGGATCAATTACCCTTTGACTTTAGTTGACTTTGATCAACTTTCACTTAATGAAAGAGTACAAGTGTTCAATTATCTATAAAAGTTTGGATATATTATTTAATAAGCTAAAACAATTTATTTGAGACCTTAAAATCAGATTGTAAAAACATTTTTATTTTTTTTATATTTTTTTTTATATTTTTTTTTTCTTTTATTGTAAAAGTATTTTGAAACGGTTATAGAGAAGTAATATGAGCTATAATACAAAGAAGTAAACAATTAACTAAAGTTTTAAAACATAATAAGCAGTTTATAATTGAAAAGAAATTATCTGAAATATGAAATGATATTATCTAATAATTGAAAACTAAAACAAAAATTTAATAGAGAAATTCTATGGAAAGCTGAATTTTATTAAAACATTAAGTAAAAGAGTACATTCACTAATCTAAATACAATTGAGAATAAAATTTTGCAGAGTTTCACTACACTAAAAAATACACACTGATTAAGCCAAAATGCTACCCTATTTATAGATGAGGAGAAGGGGTTGGGTCTGATTGCCAAGCTGGCGATCCTCACACCTCTTTGTGCTTCTTTAATCTCATCTCAACCCTTGGATATATTTGTGCTTCTTTACTCTAATAATAACCCTTTGATAAGATTTTGTGACGTGTGAGAACCAATCACATATCGCCATGTTGGCCATCCGTGTGCATATCTCTGCCATGTGCTGACACCTTCTAGAATAAGTATCCAATGCAAGAGAATGATGTGGTGTGTCCAATTACCAGCTGCCACATGTCTATGTGAACCAATCTTGAGCTTAATCTCTTTCTAACATCCTCCTGATCACGTGATAAGGTTTCTAGAAGCTCCAATGAGAAGTTAATCATGGTTAATTGGAGGGTATAAGCCAATTGGAGTCATGGCTATGAACTAGGGTTCATGTAAGTTTTGGGGGTTCTGGGATTTTTTGGAAAATTTGGGTGCGTTTGTTTTTGTTATGACCATGAGTAATTCTTAAGGTTTGACCAGTTATATTGACCTTTTGACCGGTTGGGATGGTGGGTTGGGCCTGGGTAAAGTTTGAATGAACTTGGGCTTGGATTTAAGAGGTAATGAAAAGTGGGCTTGAGTGTAACTTATATTTGGACCAGGTTTATATAATCAAACAAATGAGATAATTCACAAGGACCATTTGTGTTAATTTTTCAAACCCCAAGGGCTGAATGTGTAATTTCCTCAAAATAAATTTCAAGGACTAATCTTGCCAAGTCCGAATAGATGAAGGACTGTAGTTGACTTTTAGATCCCCAACATTGACTTTTTGACCAACTTCAACTCTCGTGCCCGTTTTCGTTGTTTTCCCGTGATTTTTCGTCTTTGTATGTAATAACCGTACCTGCATATTACAAACACAAAAACACACATTTTCTTTGCATTTGTTAGCTCAAATAGTCGTATAAGATCGGTTTTTGGCCATATAATGGTGAGTGAATAAGCACTCACCAATAGTCTTGATTCGGTTGACGTTTGTTTGGTATGTCTTAGGTGTTTGAAGTGATATAGGTGAGTTTTAGCACTTAATCCCTTTGCGTAAATGGTTTTATTGTGATTTTGAAAATTTGTAATTTGGGAAAGTTTATTTTGATCACCTTTGTAGTGTAGAAATGACTTGTGTAGTTTTGGTGTTTTTGTGATTTTGTGTAACAAGTTTTCGTTCAAGTAATTGAGCGTTAGTAAGTTACGTGGGATTTGTTTTTATGAGTTATATTTCAAAAAGAGTGTGAAATTCTATTTTTGGAAACTTTGTTTTGAAAATGATAATTTTTCCGGTTGTCGTAAAAACTAAGGTTTATCGCGTAAGACGTTAGTTATCGTTACGGGTTGTTATAAAATATTAAAAGTATGAGGTTTTGAGTGTAATAAATTAATTTAATAAAAAAAATATAAATATATATCCCTTATATATATAAAAAATCGGCTAGGGGGTTTTAGGGGGAAAAGGAAACCCAATTTGAGTCCAAATATGACTCTTAGGCTCAAGGAATCCTAGTTCAACCCAACCAAGCCCAACTCCTACCCATATAAGCTATACCAACGACCCCAAAGCCCTATTTTTTGCAATTTGAGTCGAACACACGGAGAAAAGGAGAAAAAAAATAGGGTTTATAGTTTTCAAGCAATAATCAAGAATCAAGGTAAAATCCTAAAACCCTATGTTCATATAATTGATTAATTATTGGTATTCATGTAATATTAAGTATGATGGATCTAGGGTTTGTAAACTTCTGTAAATTAATTAATTAAAATATTTTAGGATCATTGGTTGATGATAGTATGGTAATTGGTTAAGAGAATTGAGTGTAAAACACGTTAGATTACGTGTTAGGGTTTGGACAGAAAACTATGGCTGTAAAGATGTGAGTGTAAAAAAACAGATGGTGAAGAGTTAAGTCACGAATTTTAGGTCGCTTTCCAAAAAGTCAGCCACGATTGATTTCAAGGTCGGGAAGTTGGTCTTTTGATTTTTCTTTGTTAAGGGGTCAAAGCTGTCAAACCGGGACAGAATTTGGGTAAAAGTTTGAGGGTGAGTTGCGGTTGTAAAAGTGGTATTTTGACTAACCCTTCTGTAATAGTTAAGTATTATGTTATATTAGACTACCACGAAAAGGATTCGTGATAAAAACTTGTGGAAGTATTTTATGTTAATTAAACCTTTTTGGTGTGCGTTCAGATCTGAATTTGAGTAGTTGCCAAGTTTGATTTTCTTTTGAGTACTTGTGTGTGTTATTGGTCCATGGCCTTCTGGGATTAGCTTGTATGCTTATGATAGACCATGGTAAATTTTTGGTGTGAGTTGTTGAGCTTTATTTTTCATGATTTCATGTGAGCGAAAGTACCCAAAAATTCTGCGTTTTCTGATTTTAAAAGTGCAAAGGATTTAGTGAGTGTTAGGTTATGGTAATGGTTAGTATGGTGTCTAGGAGATCCATGGCGGGTCATATGAGTCTTAGACATCCATCATATGTGTATTACATGGGTTGTAGCTTTTGGCTTGACCATGTGTAATGTGGATTTATTTTTGTGTGTTATAGATTGTGATTTGTTTTGTGGAAGCTGCAAGGTTTGAGGTGAGTTCATAGTCCCATATTTTTACTTTGTTTTAAACTTGGGATGGGAATGATGCTTGTCTTAAATGATTTGAATTACTGTGATTATGTGTTTGTGTGTTAATGAGCTTGGACTTATAATGTTATCGTATGTATGCTATATGTGAATGAGATGTTATGTGATGTTATTTTGTGGTCCAATTGGGGGGGAGTATCCAATTGGAGAGTAATACTCCTACTCGTACCAGATTATGTGGATTGGATAATGTGATGATAATGCTGCGTGGTCCAATTGGGGGGGGGGGGGAGTATCCAATTAGAGAGTAATACTCCTACTCGTTACTAGTCGGTGTGGTCCAATTGGGAGGGTGCTTACCCTGTTGCTCGTTTATACGACCTAATTGGAGAGTAGCATCCCTACTCACTTTTATTCTGTGTGGTCCGATCGGAGGGTATTAATTTACCCATTATTTGGAGCGGGGGTCACGTTCCGGCCCGGATGTTGTGAATTTGGATCGGTGGGCACGTTTCGCCCGATGGTTGCCTTTTGTGTGATGGTTGGTTATGAACATATGTAGCTTATATGTTAACTTTAATTATTTGTCCAGCTATATTTTATAATCACAGTGATTTTGGTTGCCTAGTGTGTATGAGTCTTAAACCTATGAATCTCACCAACATTATGTTGACGTTTTAAGCATCATTTTCTGGTGAGCTTTCTAAGGATAAGATAGAAGGATGTGATTAGACGAGACCTTAGTTGCATTGGAATGGTTTATCTATGCGTTTGGAGTTTATCATGTTGTTATCTTTCGGGTATTGTTATGACACTTTGTGTCTATACTTTGCCATTTTTATTGCATGTAGTTATTCTCTATATAGACACCATGTGTTGTGATGATATCCATGAAGTTACACCCGCGCGTTTCCGCCGTGATGGGGTGTGACAATCGGCGTGGTAGTTCTTTGTTTATCCGCGCTGTATGAGTAGCTTCCCGAGCCCTAAGAGCAGCTGCCACACGTTCTTCGTCTTCTTCAACCTCTCTAAAGAATTGCAAATCTTGCTCGAAGAGTTCTTCATCAGTCAAGCCAAATGTATTTGGTTGGTTTTCCACTGGTGGATTGTTTACCGGTTCATTCTCAGCTGGACTGTTTTGTTGTTGATTTCCATTTTCTGCAGTTGGAGTGTTCACAATCACCGGTTCGTTTGGAGGACTTGGGAATTGTTGCGAGAAATCCTTGTGAGGAGAACTTGGGAATTGTTACGAGAAATCTTTGCGAGACATCGAGAATGGGACTTGGGAGTTTTAATTCTGTGAGTTTATGTGTGTTTTACCAAGTTAATGATTATTGGTATATATAAAGTAAAAAATTTGGCGGGACAAAGGAAAATAAGGCAGGAATATAAGGCGGGAAAATAAATACCGACGTCATGTCGTCAGTAATAAATAGGCGGGAAAAACCCCCGTCCAAATATTCACTTTTATTCGCAAGCCAAACGACAAAAAAAAAAGTTCAATCATTTCCCGACGTCATGTTGTCGGCATTTTTACATACCTAATTTACGTAAACGCTAATCAAAACTCTAATCGTAATAAATTTTTATTTAGGAAAAATACCGACGCCAAGGCGTCGGGAAATTCTTGGCGGGTTAAATTCCCGCCTAAGCTTTCGCAATTATTGGGAAAGTGAAATTTGACCAAAAAAATACCGACGACATGGCGTCGGGATTTTAAAATCCATAAAATTCAACGCGAGTTTGGCTCGGTCAAGCGTATTTTTTGTCATTTAGTGTTATATGCCGACGACCTTTTTGTCGACGGGATTTTTTCGTCGCCAGTTCTCCTTATTCTAATAGTGAGTTCTTACCAAATTTTGAAAAGTCGTATGAAATTTAAAAGGTAGCTCATTAGCAAGATTGTTGAGAAGAATCCAACCGGAAAACCGATCCATGTTCCTTCCCAAAAGATCCATGATAGATCCTCCTCTTCCTCGACTCTTCCTTCCGATGATGGAATATCCTCTGGACATTTGATTTTAATCTGCATGCCGCATAATCCACTATTGCTTTGAAAATACCTCAACTCATCCATAGTGTCCATTTCTCGACCACGAGGAATTTTACCCGTCAACATGTTGTTGCTCACATCTAGAACTGTGAGGTTGCCAAGCTGATCTAGTGATTGGGGAATCGAACCCGAGAGTTCATTATGTGAAATATCCAAGCTCTCTATGCCCTCTAAATTGCCAAATGACAGTGGAATGTTCCCAGAAACCTTGTTGTGTGATATGTTGAGCTGTTTTAGAGCTTTGAGATTGCCTAATGATGGCGGTATGTCACCAGAAATATTGTTGCCCGACAAGTCCAACAAAACATAGAAATGAAGGTTTCGTAGGCGTTGAGAAGATTTCTTCCAATTCACTATTAAGTCTTGAATCGAGTCTTCAACCATATCCCCTGTGAAATGAGAAATCAGATTCGGTGATGCTGACATATTCATTATTGGAAGGTTTGCCATTTGTCGTGGAATGAATCCAGTTAGGTTGTTCCTGGAGAGATCAAGAATTTGAAGAGAACTGCACATGGAAATATTTTTCGGGATAAATCCGTTGAGGGAAGTGTTTCTTAGAACAAGTATTTCAAGGGTAGGGAATTGAGGGAGAATATCTTGTAAATTTTCTGTAATAATGCTATTACGAAGATCAAGAACTCTAAGGTTGACTAGTTTAGTCAAATTAAAAGGTAGACTACCAGAATACTTATTCCCGCCTAAATAAAGAACTATTGTTCCATTAGGAAAATTCGTCGGGATTTTACCATAGAAATCATTGTTTGACAAATCCAGGGAAAATTCATATTTAGTTCTGAAAATAGGTAAACTGTCACCAGAAAATCTGTTTAGAGACAAGTCGAGTAACCTTAAATCCTCAATCTTGGAAATTGAATTTAGAATTAGTCCTGAAAGATTATTTTCCGAAACTGCAAGATAAGCGAGATTTATGGCGTAGCCTATTTTTTCTGGCAACACCCCTGAAAAATTGTTCCGAGACAAATCAAGAACCCTTAATGATTTAGATATAAATAGGCGAGTGATAAGGCGAAAAATGAACCGTTTTTAGGGGGTCATTTAAGCCGGAATTTGAATTTATTTGATCAAATATTGCCCTAAATCGTTCCTTTTGTGATTTTAGGTACTTTTGGAGTGAATTGTGGAAAATGAAGTATTTTGGACGTTTTTGGAGCATAAAAGTGAAGAAAACGGCAAAGTCTTAATTTTCCTTGCTGGGAACAGTACCTGACAGCGTCAAGAGCATTTTGGTGACGGCGTCAAGAGTAAAAGTGGTGACGATCCAGAAGAAACGTGACGGCGTCACCCAAAGCCGTCACGTGTTAACTTGTCAAAACTTGCGCGCGGAGTAGCTGATATTGTTTTGGTCATAACTTTTGCATACGAACTCGGATTTAGGTGATTCAAAAGCCCACGCGAAGAGGACGAAGAGATCTACAATTTGGTGAAAAAATGGTCATGACGCCGTCATGTGTAACGGGCTGACGCCGTCAAGCCTTGCCGACAGAAAACATGCCTATAAATATAACATCATAACTTCACTTTTTGTAAGCCCTAAACCCTAAGGTCGATTCCTGGGTTTAGGTAGGTGTTTTTCCAGCAACTTAGAGGGTTTCAATCACTCCATAAACATCATGTATTGGTTTGATGATTCTATCTCAACTATGTCTTTCATTATTATTGTTGATTGTCCTTCTTTGATTATGTTTTGTTAATTTACCTTGTGTCTACTTATGTTTATGTGAAACTTGTATATAATTGATTGATCTTATTGATTCCTTGTTGATGTTTGTGTCTATCTTCATCAATTAGGGCGTGACACTTCGATAGATCTAATTGGTTTAGCTTATAATTCTTGATTCCTATTGTCTCTTGTTTAATTGAATGAATTCGATGTTAGGCTTAAGAAAACTGGCAGATCTCCATTGTGTAACTTGCTTGAACGTCTTAAGAAATATGAATCGATGTGTACTAGGTTTTTATGGTTGTATTTAATGCATGAGCGAATTCTAGTGATCTCATGTTAGGAGCTTCTTAGCCGGCTCGACATAGGAGTGAAGTAGGAGCTTATAGAATTGGGGAAGTAAGTACGCCACCCCATGAATGGTATTAAGGAATACAACCCGTCAATTAAAACAAGGTGTGACAATTCAATAGGTAGAATTGGATAGCTAGCAGGGAGTAACATATCATGGGTAGACATGCTTCACTTACCTTGTAGAACCCTAGTTTACTTTTCTTGTTAATTATTTTAATTAGTAGCTTTTGGGTTAGTTGATTAGCAACTAATTCCGCCCCTCCTTCCAATACCCGAGAATTTTACTTGCTTTTCATAAAATATAAAAACACAAAAAGAATCATCCTTCACCTTTAGACCTAGTTAGATTAATTTTCAATCCTAACGACACTATTCCTGAGTTGAACGATCAATCCCCCGGTACTTGTCACTATACTATACTGCAATGATCAGGTACACTGCCTGGTGGGGGCTGCAAGCTTCTCGAGATCCCTCGAGAGGTAAAGCCTGGTGCAATTCCCATGCATCAGCGAGGCGGGATTTGTCCGCTGAGGCTGTTATCTGAAAGAATTATCGATCGGATGTTGTCAATCACCGCTAGCCAATGTGGGAATCTTCCCTCCAATTTATTCCCGCTCAAATCAAATCTCTTTGTGATGAAATCCATTCAGGAATTTGGCCTGAAATTCCCCAAGAAGGCATTGAGATGTAATAAAGACTACATCTTGGATCAACCTTAGTTGTGTTATTCCAAATCAAGTTGCTTCCCTTTCCACCGATGCGTAATTCCTTTAGATTTCTGATTTCGAATAACGAAGTTGGAATCTCCCCAGCAAGCATGTTGTCGTGGAGTCGAAGGAGACTTAACTTGCTCAAGTTTTGCATCAATGATGATATCAGGCCTGTAAACTGGTTACTGCTCAGGTCCAGATCAGTCAAGTTGGTTCGTCTTCCTGTAAAGGTTGGAATTTCCGATGATAAAGAATTTTCAGATAAATCTAGTGATTCTAATTTCGCGAGATTTGAAATTGATGATGGGATTCCACCGGAGAAACGATTATTTTGTAATCGAAAAGCCCTTAACTTTGTTAAATTTCCAATCTCTTCCGAGATGTTTCCGCAAAGAAAATTATCACCCATCGACAGTGATTCAAGATTTCGAAGCTTGCCGATTTCAGGGCTTAAACTTCCCCTGAGATTATTGTGACTAAGATAAAGATCTTTAAGAGATCCGAGCTCAAAAAGTTGAGCAGGAATCGGACCCTGGAAACGATTAATACTTAACCTCAATGTTGTCAATTTTCGAAAAGAACCCAGTTCAGGTCCTAGTTTGCCCTCAAGATTATTATAACTCACGTCCAAGTAACGTAAATTTGTTAACTGGAAAAGTTAGCTGGGGATGGAACCATTGAAGTTGTTACCCCACATGTCAAGATGAAGCAGTTTGGTGAGATTACCAAACCCATCTCCTGGGATCTCGCCTTCAAACAAATTCCCCGATATATCAAGTAGTCCAAGTGACCGGATATGAAAAAGTAGGCTGGGTATGGAACCATTGAAACTGTTATGTCTCATGTTAAGATGAAGCAGTTTGGTGAGATTAACAAACCCATCTCCTGGGATCTCGCCTTCCAAATAATTCAACGATATATCAAGTAATTCAAGTGACCGAATATGAAAAAGAGGAGTCATGATGTCAGACGATATCGGAACTGGAGGAGAACTGGAGCTGAAGCTTGGTAACACTTCTGGTTCTGGAGCAAGTAACAAGCTCCCACGAGCAACAATCCGAAGTCAAATTCCATGAGTTTAGTCTTTGCCATGGTAGAAAGAAATCGGAATGGTGTGTGGAATTGTAGATAGCGGCAAGGGTGGATTTGAAGTGAAGTAGTGCATGCTTTTGCTGAATGGGACAAGAAAATGATGGGATTATAATGGAACTGAGTATTAACAAGATTAATAACATTAACTTTAACATTGGTGTGCTTGCCTTGGTGGATTTTGGTGTTCTATATTTTTTATTCATTTATATATGTTCTGGTAGTCGTTATATAGGGAATGAAATGTAGATTTTTCTTTTTTCTTTCTTTTTTTTTTCTTTTTTTTTTAAATATAAATTCATATATATATATATATATATATATATATATATATATATATATATATATATATATATATATATATATATATATAGGGGGACTTTCTTACGAGAACCATTTTATGTGCGAGAACTGAAAGAACCACAAAAAACATGCATGCATGCCTTTTAAAATAAAATAAAAATACATGCAAATCATCAATAATCGTAAGCATCCACCTATGTTCTTCAATATCATTATGAACTCATCATCTTTTTTCACAAAAACCTTACCCACGGCCGCAATATTGTCGTTGCATGTCTTATAAGAACATAAATGCACACCTTCAAAGAAAAATTTTGTATTTTCAATTTTTTATCAAATTCTTTAGAACAACTATGTTTTTTTTAAAACATATGTGCAAAAATACAATTATCGAAGGCGTGCATGTATGTTTTTGGTGGTTCTCTCAGTTCTCGCAGTTAAAATGGTTCTCGTTTGAAAGTTACACTATATATATATATATATATATATATATATATATATATATATATATATATATATATATAAAATAAAGAATGAGTTTCCATATTATATATATATATATATATATATATATATATATATATATATATATATATATATATATAAAATGAGTTCCCTATATTGAATGTGAGCATTAATGCCACAAGCTAAGAAACTTTATTATGAAGATTAAGCTAATAAACTTTGTTGATGTGGAGCTTCTTTTGAAAGCTTTTAAGAGCTTTTAAAGTTTCATAACTTAAATAATAGTATACATTAAGATTATATGCATGCATCAGTTAAATGTTAAAGTGTCTCTTGATATCTTCTTCTTTATTACTGCATTTATGATTTATACAAATCGTTAACTTCTACAACTTCAATCCATTTACATTCCAAAACCACACAAAACTATTTCTAGCTAGACAAAAATAAAAGATGAAGAGATTAAATGCATCAATTAAATGTTAAAGTGTCTCTTGATATCTCCCTTTTTATTACTACATATATACAAATCGTTAACTTCTACAACTTCAATCCATTTACATTCCAAAACCACACAAAACTCTTTCTAGCTAGACAAAAATAAAGGATGAAGATACAAATATTGGAAAAGATCATGTTCAATGAACCAATGACTTGGGTTACAGCAACAACAATAGTAACGTTAATATCAACAGTTTACTTAGGTTTCACAAAGATGATAGGAAACAATTTTCAGTATTCAAAGTTTGTAAATTCTGGAAATAAGCCTTTGGCTAAACAAGGTGTAAAGATATCGAGTATGACGAGTATGTTGATACTTTACACGCCTATTTTCTTGCAGATGGAGGGCTTTGCATTCACACCCTTTGAGTCTACTGAAATCCTGAATGATAAGGATATTATGTGGCCAATCTAAGTTTTAGTTTCATATTAACTATCTTTAGAGAATTATGTCAATATCTATATAACAAGTTGGTGTTTTTGTTGTTTTAGTGTGAAAAAGAAAGGTGGGGCAATAGCTGATGCATTAGAGGCAGGAGAGGAAGGTAATTTGCTTGAAGAAGAGATTGAAGAATGAAGATGATGGGTTGGAAAATGAAAAATCGTGGTTTGCTACTCTTAGCGAATGATAATAAGGAAAAGGAGGATGCCAAATGTATGCCGTTATACCAAGAAATAGTTGAATACAAAAAAACTTTTTCATGCTCAATTTGAAAATCACAAGTTACTGAATTAGTCATCATCATGATCTTGAAATGCAGATATTAGGCATAAAGGAGCAGATTGCTGACCTTAAAATTATCCATGTTGCCGGAACTAAACGGAAAGTACTCACATTTGTTTACATCATTTTGAATTTTCATCAACTATCATCAACACTGTAGTTTTCCATTTATGTTGCTCTATTTTATTCTTCTTGATTCCCATACTGAAATGTTTTGGACTTTGAACATATTGGTTTCTAAGTAAGTTCATATTTATCAGGGTTCAACATGCATATTTTGTGAAGCAATATTAAGGGAGAGTGGTTTAAAAAGTGGTTTATTTAGCTCTCCTCATCTGATTGATGTGAAAGTAAGGTTCCCTCTTAATGGGTATGTATTTAGCTATGCTACATTATATCATTGCTTTGACAAAATCTTCCATATAAACAATGATATGCATTCTTAATATTTAATGATCCTACCAATAAAGCTAACAATATTACAGTTTACATGTGCTTAAAGAAGTATACGATTGCAGTTGGGAAAGGAGGTATACCAAAGTGAACCTGAGGATGTCGATGAAGATCAATCACTAGATGAAGATTCACATGAAGAAGCAGTTTGTAAGAAAAGAAAAGCCTCAACAAATCTTTAGAACTTGAAGTAAGTCTATCTAGAGTACCCTCATTTTGTTATGATTTTTCATTACACTGAAGCCTTACTAGAGTGGAATTATGGGGTATTTGGATGCGCGTTTTGAAAGTTATTATGCAACACGCCGACCCGAACAATTTACTGTAGTGAAATGGGTAGTAGAAGATAGTATGTGGACGGTGCTTCTGTTTGCAGAACTAATAATTCGAAGCAATAAATTAGATATTTTATCAAAGCATATTCATACACCACCAATAGAATACATGCATGTATCCTTACTTTGGCTTTTTTTTATATGTGTTGCTTATTTGTTTGCCATTTGAATCACAGGAAGAAGAAACGGTGTTTGGTGGCGTTGGATGATGAAGATGATACCGTGACTGATGAACTTGAAGTTCTAAGAATTGAAAGCTCATCAGCCGTAAGAAGAAGTTTACTAAATGGTAACAGTAAACCAAATGAAGAGACCAACAATACAACTGCAACATGTAACAAAAACCTTCAACTAATCTCCTTCCACTGCTAAAAAGTCACGTAAGTTACGTTTCATTTCTTCAAGAGGAACGTCGAGGTAATTAATTAATATATTGTCTTATCAGTTTTTATATGAAATGATTAGTATTTTTAAAGTAAGTTTTTATGCAATCATGAGAAGCTATTGATCATTATTGGTTAATATTAGGCAAAGTTATATAGTACTGCATGCTATTAATATATTGATCATTATTGGTTAATATTAGGTAAAGTTATATGGTACTAATATTGATAGGATCATATCATTATAATGAACAATATTTTGGTGTAAGATTAATTAAATATGAATAGTTAGAAATGATAAAATTGAACAATCAAAACCATACAACAGTTGACATTGAACTAACAACAATTAACATGTGATGTTGACAGGAGAATTTTAGAATTGTTCTCTTCCAGAAAAAATTTGATAATGCAACGTTTCACTTGCATACAAGAATGTTTCACATGTATATATAATCTATCATGTATTGAATGTGCGTGTAACCAAGCATAACTATGTGGGCAAAAATGCAAGCACCAAGAGATTTGTTGCAACGAAAAATGCGTCAACTTAATGAAGGACAAGTGTCATTGCGGAAGGTGTGGCAGTAGATGCAAGAAAGGGAATACTTACGTTTATAAGATGTGTAGTTATGCATTAAAAAATAAAGAAAGTAAAAAAAAAGTTTTATTGAGATAAATGCATGAAGTCTTACATGTTGAATAGCAATTCAATTTATATTTATTACAAAGTTGATATGTATTAAAGAGTTAAAGTATATCTTCATACATATATTGTATGAAAACGTGTTTTGTAATCTTGATCAATTTATACTGTGATTTAAAGCCTCTTCTTTGAAATGTATTTAGTTATGTATAATCTTCTCATGAGAGCTTTATTAGTTTGTTCGTATCGCTTAAGATTGTCGTATGAAAATTAATATTTGAGGCATTGGACAAAATCTTACTAAAACTAACACCTCATGGAATAAATTATTGTTTCAAATTGTGAGTTATAACTTTGTTGAGATGTATTGTCTATCACAAGGTAACGGACTATATAAAAAAATCAATGTGTCAACATAACCGCCGAACACTTTTTACCCGAAATACAAGTATGATTTAATCATGGTGAACAAAGCCCGTGCATCGCACGGGCCATGATGTCTCGTATAAAATAAAGAATGAGTTCCCATATTGAATGTGAGCATTAATGTCACAAGCTAAGAAACTTAAATATGTAGTTTAAGCTAATGAATTTAGTACATGAGGAGCTTATTTTGAAGCTTTTGAGCATTAATGGTATGAGGTATTAGCTAAGAAACTACGGAGTATGCAAGAAGCTTATTCGTGTGAGAAAAAAATAAATATATAAATACTGCCTAATAATTGCATCCTCATTAAACATTAAACATTTGAGAGACACCCAAAGACTTCGTGTAACAATTTTTTTCCATCAAACTTTCTTTCATTTTCTCAGAATTAAATGTCCCAAGAGATATTGGGGATTGTATAAATAATCCTACCCGCATCATATTAGCCAGGCACGTCACCACCATCGAACGAAACACCACCACCAAATGTTTTGAAGGTTTTTCTTAATAGATCTAAAGGTTTTTTTTTTGATAGATCTATTTTGTTGTAACAGATATACGCCACTTCAAGACGCGTCGCCGCCACTGTTGAATCACCGGAATATCGGTCACCGCCACCACACGTTGGTTTTTGTTGTATCAGTTACACGACGCCACACGGTTTAAAGGTATTTATCGATCTTGGAGGTATTTATGGATCTTGAAGGTTTTTTTTAATGATTTGTAGATTTTATATGTAGGTATGAGTTTTAATAATATATTGGAAACTTTTTTTCAACCGCCGTTGCGCCCGCCATCTGTCGCTGCCCGCCATAACAGAACCCACCAGTAGGATTCTTGGGGTTCTTTGATGGCTTTTCATTTAGATTTAAGTTTAAAAATTAGCTTCATATGGATAAATGTTATAAGAATCATTAGCAGCGTTTTTGTTGATTTTTCCCATCACTTTTGTATTAAAAACATCACAAACATTCAGCTTTATTAAACGTTTACAATGAAAAGAGAAAATAAAGTTCTGTTTGGATTTGGACTTGATAAAACTGCCAAACACCGCCTTAAAGTTAGTATTCTACTTAATGAAAATAATCGGTGCTTGAGTGTAGCTTAAAAAGAAATGCTAAAAGAAGATGTGCTGCCCTTGCTGCCCCTTGCTGCAGCCATATCTGCCATTTTGTATTAGCTAAATCAGTTGTTTATGTCTTGCTGTAAAATTGAAATTTCATGTTCGGAACTCGATATAGACTTGGGTTGTTGAAAGATAAGTACAAAAAATTAGTCATGGCGATTAACAAAAAAAGAGCAGGCCATATGAAGAAGTAAAGCTGTTGACATTTCTAAGATAAAATGGTCATTCGTTAATAATGTAGTATTTCTTATGAACTTTTACCAAAAAATAGTTACTTTCGCCTTAAAAATGTAGCATGATTATTTGTATATAACATGTGTCCTTCTATTTCCTCAAAATGGCAGTGTGAATGTGTTGATGACTTGCAAAAGAATTAAGCTTCACTCATAAAATGAGAATACTAATTGCGCTAGAAAATAACCAAGAAGTCTTCATTATTTGATGTTTTGTTCCTTTCACTTGCTTACCTATCCACGTCGATCATTGGATAATATAAAATTTGAAAATGACTAATACGTTTGACAATAAAAAAGTGATGATCAGTTAATTAAAAGTTTCCAAAGAACATAGAAATTTTTTATAGTTTCTTGAAATATTTAGAAAATTTATATAATTCATTCGATCTAAATGGTTATGATTTATTTGAAACAGTTTTAAGCATTTCTGGTGAACAAAGCCCGTGCATCAAAGATTGGAATTTGAACATTGGAAATCGTTCATCGAAGATTGGAAATCGTGAAGAGTTTACGTGGAAGAGTACATCAAATATTAACAGATATTATAGATACACGAGCATTAATTCGTTGTTTTTGAGGAAATGGTAAAAATGTAACCTTTAGCTCTATTAGTGTTGTATCAAGTTATAACATGTGTTTTTGTTTACGAAGATACGTTATGAAGTGTAATTTAAAGAAAAATGAGTTGTGTCTTCTATCAATTACAGTGTTACGTTTGTTTCATGTCGAAATTTACTATCGTATCAGGCAAGTTAAATCTTAAATTATGAAGAATTCCACTTACCATAGAGGACTAAAATTTTTGACTTTGGTCGAGTACTCTGGATCAAAACTAAGCATATAATACTTAAATTCGCATAAACCTTGCAAAATCGATGATTCTTTAGGGTGAACAAAGCCCGTGCATCGCACGGTCCATGCTGTCTCGTATAAAAAAATAATGTATTGCTTTATTATATGATGTACAAGTTATAAACCACGAGTGTCGCAGTAAAAAAATGATCAGCGTTTGTATGTACTGTACAGAGTTTAGGATATTTATTTGAGCAATAAAGTTTTTTTTTATTTTATTTTTTATTTTTTTTTTAATTTTTTTAATTTTCGTGGGAAGGTTATTTGGGCACTCGTGTATACCAATCAAATAATGATACGACTCTTGTTGCTTTTACATGTAAAAATAGCTACTAGCTAGTAAACTAATAACACTAAACTAAAGGCTTTTGTTAATCATCTTTTTAAGGTTATGGGTTAATTTAAATACCATTATACCAACATATTAGTGATTCAATTACTAATTAATTAGATGTGATTTTTTAGTATTCTAGTTGTCAAGTACTAAAAAGTTGTAGCCAAACGTCGATCAAGCGATGGACAATGGGGCATACAAACTTCAGGTTCAAAGTAAAATACACCCGACAGGTGATATATGTGGTTGACAAAACTCGCCTTCTTAGACGCGGTGGCTAACCAATGTAAGATACATAAACTTTGTTACGTTTGATTATTTTAAAAAGATAAAACGTGACACCGTTTGTTATAACATCAATTCAAATAGCTATACTTGGTGGAAATAACGTTATTTTAAGTTGTATTTATTCTTACAGAAACAAGAGATCGAGAGTACTATATTGGTGTGCAATGTAGGGGATAAACGGAATCAACGAACCCAACCGGATATAGTGTGAATCTCTGAAAGGCGTGTGAACACTTTCAGATCGAATCAATTCGGTGGTTCCCCCGAATTATTCAATCGGATACAATTCAGAGATTGAGAACGTTTTGAATGCTTGTGTTTGAGATTCTTATGAACCAGAGAGAAAAACATGACCAGTATCAAAAAACCGTATCTTTCAATTCTAGGGATTAGGGCTTCTATGCAGTCTTTCCAAAGGTTTAAAAGTTGTCAAAATTAGTCCCTTAACTTCTGAAAATTGAAGTTTCTAAGGAACTTTTACCATAACAACTTGGACCCTGCCAGGAACTGCCCCCGGACCCCCGTCCCTTGGGGGATTCGCCCCTAAGATCATAATAAATTCAGATAGGCGTGCACTCTGCACCTCCAAACCTAAACGATATATTATTATGATTAAATTGGTCAAACAAGTTAATCCAATTACACTAAAATATCCAACATGCAATACGTCTACAAAACTAATCCCTACGAAAATAGATCATATCAATCTATAGTGTAATACGTACTTAACAATAAAGTATCTTATTTGAAACTGTTTATTACAACATTTAAATCTAACTTTTACAAAGTAATGTCTTCATTTTAATAAATCAGGGCCTGTCAAAAACAAAGATAAGAATGATACCTAATATCCTTTTGATATATTTTTTTAAATGTGAGGCCTAAATAAATTGAACTTAAATGACATCATATTTATTGAAAACTTCTATTTCTAGAGCATCAGGTGGTCTAGGTTAGGTGGCCGACTTCGATCGGAACACTTGTTTACTTGACTTGGTGGAAAATAAGGTCGTTTTTAAGTATTCGATCCGGTCAACCAATATGAGAGTAAATTAGACGTTCGTCTTTTTGGATATGAGGCACAGAACAAAAATGTAGTTATCATACATTAATAAACATGCCGTAAGAAAAGGGAAACAATTGACACCAAGACTTATTTTGTACATGAAAACACTACAATCTTTGAACTAATCAAGTATATTGGACTTTTTAGTTCAGTGATACTAATCAAGCATGTAACAGTTAGGCTGTTTGTCAATTTAATTTGGACTTTGTTTGAACATTTCATATTTTAGTGCAAGTCTTTACATTACAGCAGGAGTATATATTTGCAATTTTTAATTTCCAGTGTGAATTTATATGTGTACTGTCTTAGCAAGATCCCTAACACTAACTTTAGCATTGGTATTTGGTTTTTCATGTTGCCGGTGGAGGTTTTATATATCGTATATCTGATGTTCATATGATCAAGTTCATGGTGCGATTGTAACTGATCGACGACCAACTAAAATTCTCATTAGTTACATCACTAATATATATATAGCAACACATATATGGAACACTATCATACACATATCATTACCAAATGTTGATGTGGAATGCTGAACTTATAAATATAACCGGGCTATGTATAATTGAGGATGTGTAAACATAGCAGCTCGTATAAACATGTACGGATTATAGTTTAAACAGAAAATTTAAACGGAGTACATTGAAATTAAATCTCAAAACCGATTACTACAACTTAGGAGCTAATACAAAAGGTGCACTATAACCTACAACATACAAGATCGATTAACAATTATTATATGACATTTTCTTAATTATATGCCATTATTTGAGCAGTTGTTTGGACATAGTTGAGATGGCTAGAAGATCAATACACATAATTTCATTTCATTTAAACTTTGGGTTGATATTTGTGTTTAGCGAATGGGCCAGCTGGTCAATTAACCAAAGTTAAAAAGGAGCCAACGGCCATGTTTGGCGCAGATCTTTTTGTTGCTTTTTGGGCGATGAGCGGTGAGCAATGAGCTTTTTGATTTTTAGTGTTCGTTTGACAAAAGAATACACTTAACAAAGAAGTAACAGTTATTATAGCTCAAGGTACAGTTGACTAGTTGTTTAGTGATATGCTATTAATCAGATATAATAGAAGAGAAAATAAAATAAAATTATATCACTCTTTATTTTGACTAGTTTTTAGCATTTTTATAAACTTTTTCTTTTATTAAATAAGAAAAAAAACATATTCCAACTATGTTTATTTCACTATCTACAAATATAGAGAAGAGAAACATAATACTTACTCCAAATTTTTATTATATCACCTTTAACAGATTGGGTTGAAGCAAATAGATGTGGTTACTTTCTCATAATGAGTCATACTGATTTTATTTTGCACGCCACACTAAATAATACTATTACAATTAAAACTAGTGAAACGCTAGAAACAAAGTACAAACTGTTGTATATATTATGTGTATTGCTACTAGAGACAAATAATACATAACATGAAAACATAAAAGTATAGAAAATCATACCGTAAATCTTTTAATCGTGGAGACTCAAAAACACAAACAATAAGGAAAAAACTGTTGAGGCCTGTGATGATCACAGTTTCCTTAAGACAGATTCGTCCTCTCCACGGTGCTTGAGAATCGTGAACGTCTATCTCTCAGGATACAACAACAACAGATAACTCCGTTAGCACAAACGGGCTATCAAGGCGAGCCAAAATCGTGCCTTCCCTCTATTACAAACCGGATATACAAGAAATATAATTAATAACAAAAAAGAGAGGAGTAGTGTATTTCTTGGTGTCATGAAATGAGAGAAGAGCTCTCAATATATAGGTGAGGAGGATGAAAGAAAAATGGTCCAATTAATTACCACAATCAATCCTACTAATGGCTCATGAACATATAATTAAATTGGTCGTTACATATGACCAAAAATTAATCTTGCTCTAAAGCCCCATTAGTATATTTGATGACCATCAATTGTCATTCAAACCCATTATTGACCATAATTTTCCAACAATCCCCCACATGAATGAAATTGATAACGGGAAACAAATTTCAATGACGCGATGATGTAGTAGAGTTTTGCAGTTGATATTTGCAAAGGATAGGTAGGTGTTACCCTTTGAACCTTCTCTTGTGAAATATACTTAGACTCCTAGCAGCCAGTAGAACTCGATGTCTTTGAACTGTCTGCTGTTTGTGGAGACGACAATATATATTCACACAAATATCTCCTTGACACTTTTTGGTTCTCATGGTTATGTTCGTTTTGGTCCTGAACATTAGCCTGGTTTTGTGAGAGCTGTTAAGAATTGCGCCCCCACAATTCCCTTAGAAGCGACCCCACTTCTCTCTCACATAGGTGATTCTCGATTAATCATTAAAAGCCATATGCTTAGCCTCATATTGTCACTGTTATAGGAATGGACTAGGAAGTTTACTAACTCCCTTAAATAAATATGGAGTTTATGATTTATTACTCCCCCACAGTGACCTCAATTTATACAAGTAGGTTGTCCTATTGAACCCAGATCTTGGGATCTCCAGTCAGCTGGGTTAGGTTTTCCTTCATATAAACTTTTCAAGGGCTTTAGTCACATTCCTCTTCACGACTTTATAACTAACTCTCACATTTACCATTTCGCAAGCGGATCCACAATGTTATTCTATGACTTCACATTGTCAATAGGGATAACTCATACTGAGAGTAGTTGTCGTATCAAAATAATATGTCTGTACAAATTCGATTTTCGTTCAACTCTTTAAGTATATTATGCTCCAAGTAATTCTTGAGTATTCTAAATAGGCAAGAACTTCATGTTTGTTGATGTCCTTTTGAATTCTAGCTAGGCCGGAATCCCCCACATGGAATTTATCTCAAGAATTTTGTAGAAAGGTTCTCCCTTTCAATATATTAATCTTGTTTATAAGATTTTTCTCACATGGATATGACACCAAGATCATTAGTAATTTGTCACCTCACAAGTTTCATACTAGTGTATGCATACTTTTTGAATGTCTTATGTTAATTATTTTCCGTATCATAATTAACAGATTCCAAATCTAGCATGCTATAGACCATGGAATCAAGCGTATGACAGAAGATGCATCATTCTGATTACTCATAGCTTCATCTAATAACATTCTTCTATTAGATAAATAACCACCTTAAACCACACATGTTTTAGGAGGATCCCATATGTTATATGTGTAACTCCTACACTTATAACATATCATTCCAATTCACTTGTGATTGTATATATACAATCACATTTAATCTCTTATCATTATATGATTATCACAATTTATTATGTGATTATAATCACATAAAATCAATGTGTAATAATTTTACATAATCAAAATATGTCCAACTTAGCATATGGATAATATCTCACATTGTATGACAATCACACCGTTCAAGTTAGTTACATAAACCAACATAATTCGTTGTCATCTATATGCGTGTTCTTTCATTACATTTCACAATGTCCTACATGATTATATTCAACACATAGTCACTTCTTACATAATGACAAGTAGTTTGATTATTTGCACTAATATTCACAACAGAATATTTGCAACATCCAAACTTTCAATACTCGATACAAAATCGAGCAACTTGTTTATTCTCATGTTATAAAATTAGTTGCACAACATTGCACCAAACAACTTTAACTAGGCACTAATATGCCACAATGTTTTGCACCAAATAACACAAACAAGATTGTGTTCAACGTCGCACAAAACATAACATAATTATGCATTAAAACAACCAGAAAATGTTATACCAAACGACTCAAATGTATGCATCTAAACAACACAAAATAAATAATATATATAAGCCGCTTGAAAAAAAAATTGGTGCAAAATTCATTTGTTACCATGGGAAAAACACATTTTTCAACGACATCGCGGTTGTGACAACATACCAGTCTAAATTGAATTGATGTACCAAAATAAATAATGTGACAAAACGGTTCACCCATTTAAGTTCAAGCTTTGAATAAATTCAAGTTTAATGTCTCGTCTATGCACAAGAAAATTTTGGGCTTAAAAACACATTCGTGTACTATGCAAACAATGTATTTTCTTGCAACGATGCAACCGAGACAAAAAGCTTTCCAAAATGAACCGTTGTACCAAAATACAAATTGTAACCAAACGGTTCACCTATATAAACTCAAACTTTCTAGAATTTAAGTTTAATGTCTTAGGTACACACTCAAATAAATTTGGCTCCAAAATTATTTGTTTACTAAGTGAACAAATCATTTTCCCATGACTACACCACTATGACAGCACGTACCTTAGAGTCCAAATAACCCCAAAATCACATTCCAAATGAATCAGTTTATTTAGGAGTCCAGAAAACACCAAAATCGCATTCCAAATGAATCAGTTTACTTAGGAGTCCAAATAACACCAAAACCGCATTCCAAATGAATTGGTTTACTTTGGATTCCAAATAACACCAAAACCGAATTCCAAATGAATCGGTTTACTTTGGAGTCCAAATAACACCAAAAACGCATTCCACAAGAATGAGTTTAATCACAATATTTAGTCACAAAACTAATATTAGTTACACAACCCAATATTTTTACGAGATTTCAACCAACATCCTTTGAACACTTTATATTTATATCATAATGCAATAATCTGAAAATTTCCACTACAACAAATATCAAGAATTTACAACATAACTATTCCTTTTCGAGAAATCACATTCAAGTTCAAAACTTAGCTATGGTCCATAATAATTACAAACATTTCAAAGCGAACGTAGCTTCATGTCGATGTGTATCTTTAAAAAAGATTCCATTAAATACAACTAAGTTGTATTGCATATTAGTGTTATAGCTTATGACAATTATAAAACCTTTTCCAAGCAAATGAAGTTTCATGCCAAATTCTTTAACACAAGCAGAATAAACTATGTTAGTCATGGAACATAAATAGTATAAATGGTCACATAATCAAATGGAACATTTAGTACATTTTCAAAATCAAACGATTGAATGGTCTACCTTACTGTTTTATGTTACATACTACGCATTAATACTCAAAGTAGAAATCGTTACTTTACCGCAACCCTTCATTTAGTCATTCACATTCACATATAATCATGAATATTAAAACATATAATAAATGCAAATATGTGTCTAGATAACAGTCCAGTAATAATAAAGATTCATAAACAAATGTAACTTCCTTCTTTCTTCCATCTTATTGTGCAACGAGACTAATTACACGAGTTCAATTCAAACGTAAATTTGAGCATGCCTAATAACCATAAAATCTACATGTTTTACTTGAACAAAAATAAAGCTCTAACAGTTTTACATCAATTCTCAACCTACTCGGAAAGCAAAACATATTTGGATTTTCGATCAAAAGAGCGTATCGCATATTTAAAATAAGATATCATGCAAGTTCTTTTCTCATAGATGATAAATGGATTCTAGAGTCTTATGTCAACCATCCACCAGAAGATACAAAGTAACAAGGACCAAAAAATAATAAACATGAATCATCTAATATCACCCATGCAAGTTGCACTACGAGTAATTAATATTTTAAAATCTTTAGATAACATCACCTATGAAACGAAACGGTTTAACTTCCACAAAGAAAAAAAAAATCAAAATATTATACCTCGTTATTTTAGCCTCTAATAGCAAAGGAGTCTGTCTTAAGATTGTTGTATATATTATGTGTATTGCTACTAGAGACAAATAATACATAACATGAAAACATAAAAGTATAGAAAATCATACCGTAAATCTTTTAATCGTGGAGACTCAAAAACACAAACAATAAGGAAAAAACTGTTGAGGCCTGTGATGATCACAGTTTCCTTAAGACAGATTCGTCCTCTCCACGGTGCTTGAGAATCGTGAACGTCTATCTCTCAGGATACAACAACAACGGATAACTCCGTTAGCACAAACGGGTTATCAAGGCGAGCCAAAATCGTGCCTTCCCTCTATTACAAACCGGATATACAAGAAATATAATTAATAACAAAAAAGAGAGGAGTAGTGTATTTCTTGGTGTCATGAAATGAGAGAAGAGCTCTCAATATATAGGTGAGGAGGATGAAAGAAAAATGGTCCAATTAATTACCACAATCAATCCTACTAATGGCTCATGAACATATAATTAAATTGGTCGTTACATATGACCAAAAATTAATCTTGCTCTAAAGCCCCATTAGTATATTTGATGACCATCAATTGTCATTCAAACCCATTATTGACCATAATTTTCCAACACAAACAACAACACAAATCTTAACGGATACAAGGATTGACAAAGAGAAAACTCAACAGGAGTTCTTACCAAATTTTGAAAAGTCGTATAAAATTTAAAAGGTAGCTCATTATCAAGATTGTTGAGAAGAATCCAATCGGAAAACCTATCCATGTTCCTTCCCAAAACATCCATGATAGATCCTCCTCTTCCTCAACACTTCCTTCCGATGATGGAATATCCTCTGGACATTCGATTTTAATCTGCAGGCCGCATAATCCACTATTGTTTTGAAAATAACTCAACTCATCCATAGTGTCCATTTGTCGACCACGAGGAATTTTACCCCTCAACATGTTGTTGCTCACATCTAGAACTGTGAGGTTGCCTAGCTGATCTAGTGATTGAGGAATCGAACCCGATAGTTCATTATGTGAAACATCCAAGCTCTCTATGCCCACTAGATTGCCAAGTGACGATGGCATTTTCCCAGAAATCTTGTTGTGTGATATGTTGAGCTGTTTTAGAGCTTTGAGATTGCCTATTGATGCTGGTATTTCACCAGAAATATTGTTGCCCGACAAGTCCAACAAAACAAAGATACGCGGGTTGCCTAGGCGTTGAGAAGATTTCTTCCAATTCACTATTAAGTTTTGAAGTGAGTCTTCACCCAAACCCCGTTGTAGAGGGGAGTCATCCCATGATTCTGACATATTCATTATTGGAAGGTTTGCCATCTGCCGTGGAATGCTTCCAGTTAGGTTGTTCCCGGAGAGATCCAGAATTCGAAGAGAAGTGCACTTGGAAATATTGATCGGGATATATCCGCTGAGGGAAGTGTTTCTTAGGATAAGGATTTCAAGAGTAGGGAATTGAGGGAGAATATCTTGTAAATTTCCTGTGATAATGCTGTTATGAAGATCAAGAACTCTAAGGTTGACTAATTTAGTCAAATTAAAAGGGAGACTGCCAGAAAACTTATTCCCGCCTAAATAAAGAATTTCTGTAACTGTAGGAAAATTCGTCGGGATCTTACCAGATAAGTTATTGTCGGACAAGTCTAGAAAAAATTCATATTCAGCTCTAAAAATAGGTAAACTGACGCCAGAGAATCTATTTCGGGACAAGTCGAGTAACGTTAATGTTAAATTGGAGATGGATTTTGGGATTAGTCCTGAAAAATGATTCTCCGAAACCGCAAGATAACGGATACTTGTGGCGTTACCTATGGTTTCTGGCAACTCCCCTGAAAACTTGTTCCGTGACAAATCAAGAACCTGTAACGAATCATGTATAAATAGGCGAGACGGGATTTGTCCGCTGAGGTTGTTATCTGAAAGAATTATCGATTCGATGTTCATCTCCGCCAGCCAATGTGGGAATCTTCCCTCCAATTTATTCCCGCTCAAATCAAGAATAAACAACACTTTCTGTGATGAAATCCATTCAGGAATTTGCCCTGAAATTCCACAAGAAGTCATTGACATAAGTCGAAGACTACATCTTGGATCAACCTTAGTAGTGTTATTCCATATCAAGTTGCTTCCCTTTCCACCGATGTATAATCGCTCTAGAGTTCTGATTTGGAATAACCAAGTCGGGATCTCTCCAGCGAGCATGTTGTCGCTGAGCCAAAGGGACTCTAACTTGCTCAAGTTTTGCATCGATGATGGTATCGTGCTGGTAAGCTGGTTACTCATCAGGTTCAGATAAGTCAAGTTGGTTAGTCTTCCTATAAAGGTTGGAATTTCCAGTGATAAAGAATTTTCAGCCAAATCCAGTGATTCTAATTTTGTGAGGTTTGCAATTGATGATGGGATTTTCCCCAGAAGAAAATTGGCTTCAAATGACAGTGATTCAAGATTTCGAAGCATACCAATTTCAGGGCTTAAATGTCCCCCGAGCTTATTGTTACTAAGATCAAGATCTCTAATCGATTCGAGTTCGAAAAGTTGAGCAGGAATCGGACCCTGGAAACGATTGTCACGTAATCTCAATGCAGTCAATTTTTGAAAAGAACCCAGTTCAGGTCCTAGTTTGCCCTCAAGTAAATTGGCGCTCATGTCCAAGTAACGTAAATTTGTTAACTGGAAAAGTTGGCTGGGGATGGAACCATTGAATTTGTTATCGCTCATGTCCAAGTAATGTAAATTCGTTAACTTGAAAAGTTGGCTGGGGATGGAACCATTGAATTTGTTCCCGCTCATGTCCAAGTAACATAAATTTGTTAACTGGAAAAATTGGCTGGGGATGGAACCATTGAAGTTGTTCAACCTCATGTCAAGATGAAGCAGTTTGGTGAGATTACCAAACCCATCTCCTGGGATCTTGCCTTCAAAATGATTATACGAGATATCAAGTAATTCAAGTGACCGGATACGAAAAATCGGACTCAAGATTTCAGAAGATATCGAAACTGGATCGAAATCTGGAGGCATGGCTACCTCAAATAACAGGAGCTCCGTAACACTTCCGGTTCTGGAGCAATTAACACGCCAATCCCAAGAACAACAATCAGACGCAGGATTCCATGAGTCTAGTTCTACAAACTTAACGGGATATTTAGAATTGTAGATGGCGGTGAGGGTGGATTTGAAGTGTAGTAGTGCTTGCTTTTGATGAGCGGGACAAGAGAATGATGGGATAACATTATGATGTGCTTGCCATGATGGATTTTGGTTGTTCTATATTTTCGATGCATTGGTATATGTTCTGGTAGTCATTATATAGGGAATGAAATGTAGATAATTTTTTTCTTTCTTTCTTTCTTTCGTTTCTTTTATTTGTTTATATAAATTCATTCATAGAAAATAATGTACTACTTTATTATATGATTGTACAAGTTATAATAAACCACGAGTGTCGCAGTAGAAAAATGATCTGTGTTTCTATGTTTACACCAATCATATAATGATATGATTCTTTTGCTTTTACATGTAAAAGTAGCTACTAGCTACTAAAGGCTTTTGTTAATCTGATGATACAGGGTTTTGTTAAACCTGTATCCAAACACACTGTTCATAGTATGCACAAGTCTCCAATGCAGCCCCACAAGCTGAAGATTATGATGGAACAGGGTATGCTCTGTTCATAGTAGTTGTACATTGTAGTCAGTTAGTAACAGTATAAATACTATTGCTTGTAATCAATCATGTAACAATTTCATAATAATAAAATTCATTTTCCCTTCAATATGTTCTCTCTCATTTCATTATATAATCATACTTTTAAGGTTATGGTTGAATTTAAATACCAACATATTAGTGATTCAATTCGTAATTAGTTTGATGAGATTTTTTAGCATTCGAGCTGTCAAATACTAAAAAGTTGTAGCATAACGTCGATCAAGCGATGGACAATGGGACATACAAACTTCATGTTCAAAGTAATATATACCTTCCCAGAGGCGATGTTATGCGGTTGACAAAACTCGCCTTCTTAGACGCGGTGGTTACCATTGTAATCGTTAAAGATACAAAAACTTTGTTACGTTTGATTACTCTTAAAAGACAAAATGTGACACCATTTGTTATAACATCAATTCAAATAGCTATACTTGGTGGAAATAACGTTATTTTACGTCTTATTTATTCTTGCCGAAACAAGAGATCAAGAGTATATTGGTGTGCAATACGTTGGTCTATACAAAACCAATCCCTACGAAAAATAGAACATATCTATAGTGTATTACGTACTAAACAATAACGTATCTAATTTGAAACTGTTTATTACAATATGTAAGGTCTTCATTTTAATAAATCAGGGCATGTCAAAAGCAAAGCTAAGAATGCAACCTAGTATCCTTTTGATATATTACTTAAACGTGAGACCTAAATAAATCAAACTTAAATGACATCATAATTATTAAAACCTTTTAGAGTATCACGTGGTCCAGGTTAGCTGGACTTCGATAGGAACACTTGTTTGCTTGACTTGGTGGAAAATAAGGTCGTTTTTATGTATTTGATCCGGTCAACCAACATGAGAGTAAATTAGACGTTGGTCTTTTTGGATATGAGGCATAGAACAAAAATGGAGTTATCATACATTAATAAACATGCCGTAAGAAAAGGGAAACAATTGACACGAGGACTTATTTTGTACATGAGAACACTTCAATCTTTGTCTATGTAGCTATACACACAAATTACAACCGGCTATGGCCATTGACTTAACAACTAACAAGATGAACCCGATCCATATATAATTGATTAAGTGGGATCACGATCAGTAACGTTATCACAAATTCTCATGGTCCAAATGTCAAGTAATATAATACTGTTCGATGCTCAATTATATGTGAGTGCAACAAATATTACCAAAAAACTCATCAAACCTGAGAATAGGTACAATTAACAGCATGATTGATGTTTTAGTGACTCTTGTTTGATGAATAGTTGAGTGAATAATGTGACAACCGGCAGTTTAGGGAGCTATTTTAAAAACCCGCATTTCAATTTAAGTTCGTTTATAATTTTTATTTAAAATTTTCATTTCACAACGAACTTGTAAGACATATTTTATGGATATTTTTAATTAATGACGTTATGGAATTCGTGAATTATGTTCATAATTCATTTTTGATTAAATGCTCGGTGATGTATATTTGAATTCTCACTTGGTACTACGTTGGCTTTGGCACTAGGATTACCTAACAAAAGTTTGTGATTCGTCTTAACGAGTCCGATATATTTTTAATTATTCACGAGAGGTTCTTGAGTAATGTTGAAATTTTAAAGTGAGTTCGGGTTCGGGCCACATGTTTTTACATTTAACCGCGTTACCCGCTCCACCGTAATAATATTATTATTATTACTACTATTATTATTATTCTTATTATTAATATAACTTTTATAACAATAAAAAAAAAAAAAAAAAAAAAAAAAAAAAAGTTAACAAAAGGGGTGTTGGTCCGGTTTTTCACCCACACACACAAACTCACTCACTCATTTCTCATCTCTCTCTCATCTATCTCTTCCCCATCTTTCTAACCCTAGCCGCCGACACTATTCCGGCCACCACCGCCGCACCTCCGATCCCCCAACAAAACAAATACCACCATTTTGTTCCTCTCCTTCCCCTCTTTCTTTTGGTATAAGAAACTCATCCTAAAACCATCATTAACATCACCAAATCTATAGTTATCCACCCGAATTTGTGATACTTTTCTAGATCCGAGCGTTTGGAGGATTTAGAAGGTGAGAAGAAGCTTTTTCAAGGGTTTTGGGAGCCACGAATTGGTTTTATTTCGTGGCTACACGGATAATTTTTGGAGAATCGAATTGGCTTTCGAATGGAAATGATGTTTTGTGATTAAAAACTAGTTTGGTATCCGGGTTTCATTGTTTGGTCGTGGTCGACTCGGAACCGAGAGCAAAGCTCTCGGCTTATTTTTCTTGATTCGAGCCTTTGATGGCTTTGGTCCTTAGATTGATTGGTTGTTTGGTTGTCGAGGGTATTGTGTACCTCGACCCGATGCTAGCCGAGACCATGTGGTCTCGGGGTTCCTTTTTGTGCTCTTTGGCCATACCGAGACCCTCATGGGGTTCTCTTTGGGTGTGGTTCGGGCCTATTGGCTCGTATGGTTTGGTGGTTCGACCCTTGTGGGTCGCGGCCTTGAGCCGTGTAGTATTTTTCTTGTTGCCGAATTGACCATTTGGGTCGAATGGTTTATATGATTTCTTGGTTGAGCTCTTGTGAGCCATATATTACATGTGTTTGGTTTGAGTCCTAATGACTCGCGGTTCGGAGCCGAGACTCAAGTGAGTCGAGGGCTCGGGTCGGCTTGGTAAACCGACCCACACATTAACTTTGTTAATGTTATTATTTGTATAATTGTGAACTTGTTTATTTTGTTGTTATTGGTTGAGTCGAGACCATTGTGGTCTCGACATGGGATATAATATTTGGTAATTGAAGATGTGTTGACGAATTGTGGTATTGGGGACCGATTGTGAGACGGTCGTTAGATTGACGGAGATAGGTTAGTCGGGTGCCGTAGTCGGACCTTATTGTTGTAGCCCGTGGTTTGAGATTGTGATTGGACGGAGGATTGTTATTTATGACTTTTGCTTATTATTGGACTTGGATAGTGAGCCGAGAGTCATGACTCGGACATATGACCATTTCGTATAACTCAATAACTATTAAAATGGAAACGGAAATAATAAAACTCGTAATAATAATTATTGATAATATGAACGTTTATATGAAAGTATATACGTGAATAACGTATATATAACTATATAAACGCGTATATTAATAATAATAATAATCACGAGTCGTATTACAAATAATACGATTAGATATATATTAGGCTACGAAAGTGGCGTAATATTATTAAACGTATTACTATTATAAAAATTGTGTTATAAAACGGGAAACTCCCGACAATTATGAAACGTTTAATAAAATGTCACTTTGGATATATAACGGATAAACTTATTGAGTTTGGCGAAATTGTTGTCACTCGGGTCCAGGTAAGTTACTATTTGTGACGTTCGTGTTGTCACGGATATATGACGACTAATATAGACGTTTTCTATAATTAAATAACCACTTAACCGTAAGGTCGAGCCGGGTTGTTTGGTTATACGAAATAAATATATTAGTGGGCATCGTATCCTACGACGCCCATAGGTTGTAGTATATGTAAAGTGTAATAGATTGCGAGTGTATATATCGGGAAATCTGGCCAATTTGACGATATATATGAGGAATTTATTAAACTATGATATATACTATATAGTAATTATGTGCTATGTGCTTTATATGCGCTTTAGGTTGGGTGTAATCTTGGAACGGTATATTACGTAAATAAATATGAGGATTATCAAATCGACGGATTTGGTAAACTTTAGCGATTTATTTAAATGATATATTGGGCTAATATTAGATCTATAGTTTATTTTATCTTTCTATGTGTGATCTTGTTGGTTTGTTTTGAGTCGACCCACCACCCGTATGGATACCAAACGCAAATACACCAAACTAATACGAAATGGATTTTCGGAAATAAAACGGATTCTCGTCCGGGTTTGGGAATATTATATATTTGAGGAAATGATTTCTGAAAGAGTTAATATTGTTAGGTCGTGCCAAGTCCGTAGTTGCTGTTTCGTGAGTTATCATACATCTTATTTCTATCTACCTCGTCTTGCTATTTTCTGGACTTGAGGTGAGTCATAGCCCCACTTTTTACTCTTGAACTATGTTTTCAATGATTGGGGTGAGAAACGTGCAAATCATTTTACGTGGACTATTACCGCTTTTATATTCTTTCCAAACTTGCTATGCGTATGGACTAGGATCTATTGTCAGCTTTAGTCACACCTTTTGTGTGTACTATTCAAGGTTGGCTTATTTGGTTATTGGTGAATTGTCAGCTTTAGTCACATATAGGTTGTGTGTACTATTCAAGGTTGACTTATTTGGTTATTTGGAATTGTCAGCTTTAGTCACATATATGTTGTGTGTACTATTCAAGGTTGACTTATTTAGATACTGTAGTGTGCACCTATAGGTTATTAATATTTCGGAGGTTATCCGAGTTATTATTGGTATTGCGGGGGCTACCCGAATATCTATGTTAGTACGGAAGGGTATCCGTGTGTTTTGTTGGAGCGGAGGGTATCCGCAGGCTTTTAGCAAATCCTTAGTCTAGCTAGCAAGCGTTTTGCGTATATGTCCACTATATTATTGGTTGAATTTAAACCTATGATCTCACCAGCGAAAGCTGACTTTTAGCACGTTTTCTCAGGTAATTAAGTGTTGAGGTGCATGCTTGGACTGGAAGGCTCGGCTAAGGCACATGGTTCATGGATCTATTTTTCTAAACTCTGATAATTAAATTTGGACCTATTGTTATTTTATTTTGGGCCTGACTCTGAATGATGTTGGGATAAATGTAAACCTTAAAACACCGTTTTGGTTGTGTTTTTATTATGTTTACTTTATCTCGTTCTATATTGTCTTGTGTTGGATACCAATCCCCGTAGCACCCCGAAAGCTTGTTGAGTCTTCCGCTGTATCAAATTTTGGGGGTGTTACAGATTGGTATCAGAGCCAAGGTTATAGAGAACTAGGTAAATAAACGCCTAAACTATAACCGTATTTTTATAGAAAATGATCCTTGACCACCGCCCGCCAGCCCGCCAAGCCGAAGCATCTTCTATTATTTGAGGTATTATGTGATATTTGAGATGATTGTTAGAATTGGGATTTATTGAGATGATTTGAGGTTTATGGATTTTAGTAATAAGATGGCGTTCTCGAGGATTTATATGGTCTATATGTTTTATAAACATTTTAGTAATGCGGTGTTTGAAATTCTTTTATTGAGATTATATATGGAATTATTTGATGCGTATATTTGGTATGGTATTATGAGTTGCGATTTAAGTTGTTTTGAAACACTTACACCTACCCTACGCCGTTGTCACAGACTATGGCCTCCCATATGCCCGATGTCGTCGAGGATATTCTTACTGCACCGGTTTTATCTGCACAGTTCACTATGGCATCTGATGACCCTTACCAGATGGCCATGACTTCAGCTACTGTATCACAGGCAGCTTCTACTTCAGCACTACCTGCTGCATCTACGCAGGGACCCTCATCTTCTTTAGGGCTCCCTAGTACATCGAGGCAGCTTACTCTTCATCAGGCTTTGGCTCGTGTGGCACCACGCTTTGCCCACCGAGCTACGGCACGCATGTCGGTACGCCCTACTCCATCACCTTTACAGATTGATGCTCATTCTCTTCTGTCTGAGGCGCCGCCCACATCACTGCGTCGTCGTCCTAGATCACCTACTACATCTTCACATGGTTCACCTAGTAGGAGACGACGAGTGATGAGGTACTCTTCCGATGAGGAGGAGGAGGAGTACGAGGGTGAGGATGAGGCTGATGACCCTGAGCGGGAGGATGACCCTCAGGAGGCTGAGCATGGTGATGATGATGACCCTGAGGAGGAGGATTGTAACCACCGGTAAATTTCCAGTTAAATTAAATCAATACTTAATCATTTTTCATGTCTATTTTTTTTATTTAAACATTATGACAACAACCAAATAAGGTCACATAACTCACGCTCTAAATAAATGAATTCAATTAGGATCACTTTAAATAAATATCTTTATATGTCAAGTACCAAATTTTCAATTTCTTATTTATCACTTTACGTTATTTCGTTAATGTATAATTATTAAATGTCCAAACTAAAAGTTAGCCATTTATTAGAATTTTAACGAAACTTTTCAAGTTATTAAATTAACTATCAACTTCTATTTATTATCATTATAAAATTTTAGTTTAAATAATATTTAAACACTCCGATAAACACACGACTCATTTTAAATATTAAAATTGAGTATGTTGATAACTTTTAACATTCTTATAAACTCTATATTTTTACGTCAATCGATTTTAAATTTTGTAACTCAAAGGACTTAACGCTAGTAATTACCAGGATCAAACTATACACTCTAAACCTTAAATTAATAATAAATATAAAATATTTTCACAAAAACTCTTCCATCTTTTTCCTATGGCTATGTTAATTCCACATGCATATGTAAAATACCATATACGTGTTTTACTAATTATATATACATGCATGTGTAAAATTTCATGGATGGTTATATATATATAAATGTACATACAAATATAAAACATCACATATTTACTTGTCACCTATTATTACCACAAAATATATATGTGTTCCCTAAACATACAACATATCCATTTCTAAAAATCCCAAACGTGTAACATTTTAAAATTAAGAACATGTATTATCAAGTAAGGTTCTATGTGTTCTTTTCTCATTCATTCGTTATAAGTGATTATAAATGATTACACATCATCCAAATAACACATGCCAAGGTGTGTAAAAACTAATATAAAAGCTTCCTAAATTTCCATATGTGCGTATACAATTCTACACTCCAAATATAATCTAGATCATCCCTACTTTGGTGTTGTACGAGAGAAATGGCAAAGGTTATATGGGAATTAGATCGTGTACAAGTCGACTAGTAGTTGGTCTTGACTCACGGTCGAGTCCACAAACAAGCCACGCCTTCCTTTTACTCGATCATAGTCCGTAGCATGATGTCCTCCCCACCATTTTTGGTGAGGTAAGCTTATGTTCATCTATACTCTTGTTACCTATTATGAAGTATTTGATATTTCTATCTTTGGTTTTTTTTCATTATGTTCTCGTAAAAAAATGTGGCATCTTGTATCACATGGTGGCTATGCATAAGATTATTTAAAAATAAACATCTATCAAATACGTATGATATGATTTTTATTACATTTTAAGTCACGTTACTATCATACTTTAAATATTAGATTTTATAAAACCGACTATATAAATATGTCACTTAGGATCGGGCTAATATAAATCATTTTGAACATGTAGAACCGTGGGCTAAAGGCTCAACCCGTTTCCTCATAAGCCAAACTAATAAGTTAAATCAATAAGCTCACGAACTATCTTTTTAAGCATATAAGCTAGTGCCGTTTGAAACAGTTTTTTTTAAATACTAAATTACATCGATTAGGCCTTAAAGCCCAATAAGCAAAAATAAGCATTTTTAAGTAGTTTACGATAAGCTAAGTACATAAGTTGTCTGATTTGAAATTATTTTGAGTATTGGAAAAATAAGCCAAGAGCTTAAAAGCTCTCGGTTTAACTTAAAAGTTAATTTAAAAACCTTAACGGGCTTAAAAGCCCAAGGGATTTTCTACTAAGTTATCATGATAAGCAGTTTAAAAGCAGTTTCAATAAATTAGAAATAATCTATTTTCAGCCCATGTGAAAGCCCAACGAATTTTAAGTCTATTAAGCTTTTAAAAACCTTAACGGGCCTTAAATATACCCTTACGGCCCAATAATAATAGATAAACTCATTTTCGAATGATAAGCTGTTTTATAAGCTCATAAATGATGTAGAAGATGTATTTTATAAACAAAAATGTTAAACCTTTAAATTTGTGATTTTGGACTAACTTTGCAAAATTTATGAAACTTGGGTTAAAAATGTAACTTTCTAAAAGTTAAGGGTATAAACTGCCATTTTGATATTTTGAGGTTAAAAACAGATTATTTGAAACTCTGGGGTAGAAACATGTAATATTCGAAAGGTTTAGATTTAAATTGCAAATATATATTTTCTTTGGACTAATAAGGTAAAACATTTAACTTTGAGGATTTAAAGTGTAACTTTTGTGTAACTTAAGGGTTTATTCAGTAATTTTATTTTATCTTGACGAAAGTATATTTTACAACTATTATTACAAAGAAATATATATAGATGTTACAAATAAAAGTATATATATCTCTAAATATATATATAGCGTAACTTATAAACGTGTAACTTCATTTAAATTTTAATTAACCTAATATCAAAATAGAAACGATTATATTTACGGAAACTCATTAATCGATTAATAGACATATTTCATACTTACTATAATTTATCATCCACTCATTTTTGATAAACTATAAAATTTTTTTTATGAGGATATATATTTAATATATAACAAAACAAGTTATATAGTATATAACTCTGTTTTTGAACTTTAAGCATTTCACCACGCGAGCCACCTTTTGCCACAAAAACCATTTTTGTCACTCGGCACTGTTTCAAATCATTATTCATGATAAGTCAAAATATCAGACTTCCTTATAACTCAGGTTACGTGTCGGAGACGTTTATCAACTTTATTTAAGTTGTTTTCCACCCATTCTACCGTATCATCCAAGGTGAGTTCATAGTCCCACTATTTTTCATACGTTTTTCAAACTTGTGGGGAGATACATGCTACAAACCGAACACAAGTATTTTTCTGTATGCTATCCTGATCTGGTATTGCCTAAGTTAGCTGTGTTGCCACTAAAAGACCCTCATATCATGAGCCATTAATCACTTACGAGTGAACGCGAATATAGTGAATAGATCTATTGGAATTGACGTCCCCATTTGTGTTAGCCGGATAGGTAACCAAATGTACTATATTTGAAGTAAAACCGGGAAGTTGGCAAGCTCCTGCTCGAGGGCATTATTACCTACATTATTATTATAATGTCGGTAACTTTACATTATAGCTCATTACTATAATGTCCACACGTTGTTAAGGTTTGCGTGTCATGAGACTTAGTGCAATATGCTACACTGCAATACGTTGTTTTATAACTATTTGACTTGTGTTCAAACTATTACTCATTCATAAACACCGTGGATTCACTCAACCGTTGTGTTGACTTTTTAGCATGTTTATCTCAGGTCCATAACAAGCAAGGATGACATGGAAGGGCATGGATACGGAAGGAAGGCTAAAATTTTATTATGCTTTGATAAAGTATTTAACAAGTTGTAAATCTACTGGGACCTTATTTTGTAAACTCTGATATTTGAGTAATAAAAATTTCTAAAACAACTCAATTAGAGATTGTTTTCCTATTATTATAACTGTTGTGCCGTCGAGTAACACCCAGCTTTAATTCCGCTGCGTATCCCAAATTTGGGGGTGTTACAAGGATGACCCTCAGGAGGATGAGATGCCTGATGATGATGATGAGTTAGCACCACTAGCTCAGGCTGAGGAGCCTGATTCACCTGTACACCCGATTGAGCCCGATTCACCTGATCATCCGTTCTTGTTTGAGTTGCCACCTGGTAGTCCCGTTGAGACGGATGCATCTTCGGAGGTTTCTGCTGAGCATGCAGAGTTGGGTGAGGTTGGCAGGTTGTGGGCTCGGATTACTGAGCTTAGTGACAGAGTTGCACGTGTATCGGATCGACTGGAGAGAGTCATTGGAGAGTTTTTAGCAGATTTGAGAGTTGACTTGACTGTCGTTGTGGGCAGGACTACTGAGCTGAGGAGAGTTTTGATGGATGTCCACGAGCATATCGATAGTTTGCAGCGAGGATTTGTTACTGCTCGTGAGGCCGACCGCAAGCTTTGGCAAAGGAATGCCGAGCTAGAGAAGGAGGTGGCTGACCTCAAGAGAGACCGAGACACCCATAGCGTGGAGCTAGGATCGTTATGGAGGGATCTTGATGGCTTGAGGCAGGAGTTGAGGATTCTCCGCCAGCCACGTGGCTAGTTATTTGGGTTATATTATCTTGTTGCTTTCTTAACCGAGGAGTGTTCGGTTAGAAAGGCTATTTATCATATTTTGATGTATTTTGTTCGGTATTCGTCTCTTTTGGAACGATTAGTATGTTTTGTGTTATTCGTTAGTTGGAACGATGTTAGATCGCTATTGTATGGTTGATGATTATTAGTATATGGTATTATGTGATTTTGGGTGTTAAGGAAATTGAGTCCTTATTCGCTTATTTGTTGTTACGTGGTGTGTTGTTGCTATTCTTTCCATGACTTGATTCGTTGAGATGTTTTGTTGAGCATGTTGATAAGTTCTATTGGAGACTCATGAACTTGTGTGATGTTACAGATCAATGGCACCCCGTCAAAACCCTGTTAGGTCTACCAGGACTGGTCCTGCTGTGACTACTCCTGCTCGCCGAGGTCGTCGACCTACTCGAAATGTTGAAACCCCTACTCCTGACAACCTGGACACCACAAACCGCAACAACAGGAATCAAAATGTTGATGTTCAGGGAGACAATGATCATGTTCCACTTAATGCACCTATTGTGGATCAAGCAATGATCAACCAACTCGTGGAGCAAAGAGTTGCTGAACTACTAGCTGAGTCAAATCATTCCAACAATTCTGCTGGAACTTTTCCACCTGTTCGTGCTAATGGATGTCAATACAAGGAATTCAAGATTTGTGGACCCATTGAGTTTGGTGGAACTGAAGGAGTGGTTTACTTAGTCAGATGGATTGAGAAGACTGAGTCAGTGTTTAATGTCAGTGGTTGTGCGGAGAATGCAAAGGTAAAGTTTGCTTCTTTTACTTTCAAGGATGAAGCTTTGACTTGGTGGAACAACTATCGAAGTGCAGTTGGGAGTGATGTAGCTTATGCTATGACCTGGGAGCAATTTAAGTCCTTGCTGATTCAGACTTATTGCCCAAGGAATGAGGTCAAGAAGCTAGAGATTGAGTTTTGGAACCACAAGGTGAAAGGTACTGATATGGCGACTTACAATCGTCGTTACCAGGAGTTAGCCTTGTTGTGCCCTGATATGGTGAAAACTGAGACTCAAAAGATTGAAAGGTATACTGATGGATTGCCTGTAGCTACGAGGAATGATGTAATTTCTGCTAGGCCTGCAAACATCCATGAGGCAATCACAATTGCTCAACAACTTATGGATTCATTGGAGTTAGAAGAAGCTGATAAGGAGAAGAATGGAAAGAGAAAGAGAGACCGTCACTCTAAGAGTAATGATCACCGAAGCAAGAGACAAGCTAAGGCTTATGCTATTGGGAATGGAGACAAGAAGAACCAGAATGGTGATGCACCCAAGTGTGATCGTTGCCACCAGCATCACACCGGATGGTGTAGTGTGAAATGCCAGAATTGCTCAAAGAAAGGACACACAGCTAGGGACTGTAGAGCTCGACCTCTTGCTATGGTTCAAGCTGCTCCTGAAATGAGAAACAAGGCAGATGTCACCTGTTATGGGTGTGGAAAGAAGGGACACTATAGGAATGAGTGTAGAGACTCGCGGAACCGTGGAAATCAAGGCTCGGGTGGTAATGGGTACAATTATGGAAACCGTGGAACTGGAGGAAATCGTGGACGACAAGATAATGGGGACCAACGTGTGGAAGCTGGAGCTGCTCAGGGGAGAGTGTATGCACTCGGGAACGAGAGAGGAGAAGATCCGAACGTCGTTACTGGTACGTTCCTTCTCAATAATCGTTATGCTTCCATACTATTTGATACTGGTGCCGATAGAAGTTTTGTGTCCACTACGTTTGCACCCTTACTAGAAAAACCCCCGATGGCCTTAGGAATTGGATATGATATTGAGTTAGCTAATGGAAACATAGAGAGGATTAATACTATCATTCGCGGTTGTACGTTAAATTTCTTGAACCACCCTTTCAACATAGATCTTCTACCCGTCACGTTAGGAAGTTTTGATGTAATCATTGGTATGGATTGGTTGTCGAAGTATCGTGCTCACATACTTTGCGACGAGAAGATCGTGCGTGTACCATACGGAAAGGAGGTCCTAAATATATTAGGATACCGAAAGGATTCTAGGAGCCCATCTCGATTGGCAGTGATATCTTGCACAAAGTTACCAAAGCTAATGGAGAAGGGATGTTATCTTTTCTTAGCTCAAATTTCTGAGAAGGGCGAGACGAAGAAAAAGGAAAGGTGCATTGGAGATGTGCCTATAGTTCGTGATTTTCCTGATGTGTTTCCTGATGATTTGCCGGGAATCCCGCCGACTAGACAAGTGGAGTTTCAGATTGAGTTGATACCTGGAGCTGCACCTGTAGCACGAGCACCCTATCGTCTTGCACCTACCGAACTGGAAGAGTTGTCGAAACAATTGGCAGAGTTAGCCGAAAAAGGATTCATAAGACCAAGTTCTTCACCTTGGGGAGCCCCAGTCTTATTCGTGAAGAAGAAGGATGGATCGTTTCGTATGTGTATTGATTATAGGGAGTTGAATAAGTTAACGGTGAAGAATCGATACCCATTACCTAGGATCGATGACTTGTTCGATCAACTTCAAGGATCGAGTGTGTATTCGAGGATCGATTTGAGATCGGGATATCATCAACTTCGAGTTCGTGAGGAAGATATTCCGAAAACGGCTTTCAGAACCCGTTACGGGCATTACGAGTTTCAGGTGATGCCGTTTGGGTTGACTAACGCACCAGCAATATTCATGGATCTCATGAATCGTGTGTGTAAGCCTTACTTGGATAAGTTCGTGATTGTATTCATCGATGACATTCTGATTTATTCAAAGAGTGAGAAAGAGCATGAGGAGCATTTAAGACTCATTTTGGAATTGCTCAGGAAGGAGAAACTTTATGCCAAGTTTTCGAAATGCGAATTTTGGATTCCGACGGTACAATTTTTGGGTCATGTGATTGATAGACAAGGAGTCCATGTGGATCCTGCTAAGATTGAGGCGATAAAAGATTGGGCTGCACCTACAACCCCAACCGAAGTTCGTCAATTTTTGGGTTTAGCTGGTTATTACCGAAGATTCATTGAGGGATTTTCGAAGATAGCTAAACCATTGACCAAATTGACTCAAAAGAGTGTTACGTATGAATGGGGAGATAAAGAAGAGGAAGCGTTTCAATTGCTTAAGAAAATGTTGTGTAGTGCTCCTATTTTAGCCTTACCAGAAGGTAACGAGGATTTCGTCGTCTATTGTGACGCCTCACATAAAGGTTTAGGAGCCGTGTTAATGCAACGAGAGAAAGTAATAGCTTATGCTTCCCGACAGCTCAAAAAGTATGAGAAAAACTACACTACCCATGATTTGGAGCTAGGTGCTGTAGTTTTTGCTTTAAGAATATGGAGACATTACTTGTACGGAACCAAGTGTGTTGTATTTACTGACCACAAAAGTCTACAACACATCTTGAATCAAAAAGAGCTCAACATGAGGCAGCGACGTTGGATCGAGTTGCTAAGCGATTATGATTGTGAAATTCGCTACCACCCTGGTAAAGCAAACGTTGTTGCTGATGCTCTTAGTCGAAAGGAAAGAGTACCACCGTTACGAGTGAGGTCATTGGGAATGACTATCGTATCGCCATTACCGTCTCAAATACTCGAAGCTCAAACGGAAGCGTTGAAAGCAGAAAATAGATCTGCCGAGAATATATTTGGGATGGCTGATAATGAGAAAGGATTTGTTAAGCGTTCTGATGGATTATTATGTTTTGGAAATCGGATTTGGATACCTTTATATGGAGAAATTCGAGAATTGATTATGCATGAGTCGCATAAGTCAAAGTACTCCATTCATCCTGGTTCCGACAAAATGTACCAGGATCTTAAGAAGTTCTATTGGTGGCCAAATATGAAGGCAGACGTAGCATCGTACGTTAGTAAGTGCTTGACATGCGCCAAGGTTAAGGCTGAACACCAGAGACCGTCAGGACTACTAACGCAACCAGAACTTCCAGTCTGGAAATGGGAGCGGATTACTATGGACTTCATTACCAAATTACCGAGAACAGCTAGCGGTTGTGACGCTATCTGGGTAATTGTGGATCGTCTGACAAAGTCTGCTCATTTCTTAGCTATTAGTGAGGATGATAGTGTGGATAAGCTTGCGAGGTTATATGTGAAGGAAATTATTTCGCGTCATGGAGTCCCGATATCTATTATTTCGGATCGTGATAGTCGTTTTACGTCAGCTTTGTGGCGATCACTTCAAACGGCTTTGGGGACGAGGCTTGATATGAGTACTGCATATCATCCCCAAACCGATGGTCAAAGTGAGAGGACCATTCAGACGTTAGAGGATATGCTTCGTGCATGCATCATAGACTTTGGTAAAGGCTGAGAGAAGTATTTACCCCTTGCGGAATTCTCCTATAATAACAGCTACCACACAAGTCTTAAGGCTGCACCATTCGAAGCTTTATATGGCAGAAAGTGTCGTTCGCCTATTGGTTGGGCAGAAGTTGGAGATAGTCAACTTACAGGCCCTGAGCTTATTTTAGAAACTACCGAGAAAGTAACTCAGATTCGTGATCGGTTGCAAGCGGCTAGAGATAGGCAGAAGAGCTATGCCGATCAAAGACGTAAACCTTTAGAGTTCCAGGTTGGAGACAAAGTAATGCTGAAAGTCTCACCTTGGAAAGGTGTAATACATTTCGGGAAACGTGGTAAACTCAACCCACGCTACATTGGACCATTCTTGATCTTAGAAAGAATTGGGCCCGTGGCTTATAGGTTGGAATTACCGTCCGAACTGAGCAAAGTTCACGACGTGTTCCACGTGAGTAATCTGAAGAAATGTCTTTCTGATGAAATGCCCGTCATTCCAATGAGGGACATTCGTGTTGATGAGAAACTGAATTTCGTGGAGGAACCGATCGAGATTTTAGATCGTGAAGTTAAACGACTCAAGAGAAGTCGCATTCCGCTCGTCAAGGTTCGTTGGAATTCCCGACATGGACCAGAGTTTACATGGGAACGTGAGGACGAGTTCAGGAAGAGATATCCGAAGCTTTTCACTTCGTAGATAAATTTTTCCGAGTGAAACCCGGGACGGGTTTCCTTCTGAGACGGGGAGGATGTGACAACCGGCAGTTTAGGGAGCTATTTTAAAAACCCGCATTTCAATTTAAGTTTGTTTATAATTTTTATTTGAAATTTTCATTTCACAACGAACTTGTAAGACCTATTTTATGGATATTTTTAATTAATGACGTTATGGAATTCGTGAATTATGTTCATAATTCATTTTTGATTAAATGCTCGGTGATGTATATTTGAATTCTCACTTGGTACTACGTTGGCTTTGGCACTAGGATTACCTAACAAAAGTTTGTGATTCGTCTTAACGAGTCCGATATATTTTTAATTATTCACGAGAGGTTCTCGAGTAATGTTGAAATTTTAAAGTGAGTTCGGGTTCGGGCCACATGTTTTTACATTTAACCGCGTTACCCGCTCCACCGTAATAATATTATTATTATTACTACTATTATTATTATTCTTATTATTAATATAACTTTTATAACAATAAAAAAAAAAAAAAAAAAAAAAAGTTAACAAAAGGGGTGTTGGTCCGGTTTTTCACCCACACACACAAACTCACTCACTCATTTCTCATCTCTCTCTCATCTATCTCTTCCCCATCTTTCTAACCCTAGCCGCCGACACTATTCCGGCCACCACCGCCGCACCTCCGATCCCCCAACAAAACAAATACCACCATTTTGTTCCTCTCCTTCCCCTCTTTCTTTTGGTATAAGAAACTCATCCTAAAACCATCATTAACATCACCAAATCTATAGTTATCCACCCGAATTTGTGATACTTTTCTAGATCCGAGCGTTTGGAGGATTTAGAAGGTGAGAAGAAGCTTTTTCAAGGGTTTTGGGAGCCACGAATTGGTTTTATTTCGTGGCTACACGGATAATTTTTGGAGAATCGAATTGGCTTTCGAATGGAAATGATGTTTTGTGATTAAAAACTAGTTTGGTATCCGGGTTTCATTGTTTGGTCGTGGTCGACTCGGAACCGAGAGCAAAGCTCTCGGCTTATTTTTCTTGATTCGAGCCTTTGATGGCTTTGGTCCTTAGATTGATTGGTTGTTTGGTTGTCGAGGGTATTGTGTACCTCGACCCGATGCTAGCCGAGACCATGTGGTCTCGGGGTTCCTTTTTGTGCTCTTTGGCCATACCGAGACCCTCATGGGGTTCTCTTTGGGTGTGGTTCGGGCCTATTGGCTCGTATGGTTTGGTGGTTCGACCCTTGTGGGTCGCGGCCTTGAGCCGTGTAGTATTTTTCTTGTTGCCGAATTGACCATTTGGGTCGAATGGTTTATATGATTTCTTGGTTAAGCTCTTGTGAGCCATATATTACATGTGTTTGGTTTGAGTCCTAATGACTCGCGGTTCGGAGCCGAGACTCAAGTGAGTCGAGGGCTCGGGTCGGCTTGGTAAACCGACCCACACATTAACTTTGTTAATGTTATTATTTGTATAATTGTGAACTTGTTTATTTTGTTGTTGTGGTATTTAATTATCGGCCGAATACATTGGTTGAGTCGAGACCATTGTGGTCTCGACATGGGATATAATATTTGGTAATTGAAGATGTGTTGACGAATTGTGGTATTGGGGACCGATTGTGAGACGGTCGTTAGATTGACGGAGATAGGTTAGTCGGGTGCCGTAGTCGGACCTTATTGTTGTAGCCCGTGGTTTGAGATTGTGATTGGACGGAGAATTGTTATTTATGACTTTTGCTTATTATTGGACTTGGATAGTGAGCCGAGAGTCATGACTCGGACATATGACCATTTCGTATAACTCAATAACTATTAAAATGGAAACGGAAATAATAAAACTCGTAATAATAATTATTGATAATATGAACGTTTATATGAAAGTATATACGTGAATAACGTATATATAACTATATAAACGCGTATATTAATAATAATAATAATCACGAGTCGTATTACAAATAATACGATTAGATATATATTAGGCTACGAAAGTGGCGTAATATTATTAAACGTATTACTATTATAAAAATTGTGTTATAAAACGGGAAACTCCCGACAATTATGAAACGTTTAATAAAATGTCACTTTGGATATATAACGGATAAACTTATTGAGTTTGGCGAAATTGTTGTCACTCGGGTCCAGGTAAGTTACTATTTGTGACGTTCGTGTTGTCACGGATATATGACGACTAATATAGACGTTTTCTATAATTAAATAACCACTTAACCGTAAGGTCGAGCCGGGTTGTTTGGTTATACGAAATAAATATATTAGTGGGCATCGTATCCTACGACGCCCATAGGTTGTAGTATATGTAAAGTGTAATAGATTGCGAGTGTATATATCGGGAAATCTGGCCAATTTGACGATATATATGAGGAATTTATTAAACTATGATATATACTATATAGTAATTATGTGCTATGTGCTTTATATGCGCTTTAGGTTGGGTGTAATCTTGGAACGGTATATTACGTAAATAAATATGAGGATTATCAAATCGACGGATTTGGTAAACTTTGGCGATTTATTTAAATGATATATTGGGCTAATATTAGATCTATAGTTTATTTTATCTTTCTATGTGTGATCTTGTTGGTTTGTTTTGAGTCGACCCACCACCCGTATGGATACCAAATGCAAATACACCAAACTAATACGAAATGGATTTTCGGAAATAAAACGGATTCTCGTCCGGGTTTGGGAATATTATATATTTGAGGAAATGATTTCTGAAAGAGTTAATATTGTTAGGTCGTGCCAAGTCCGTAGTTGCTGTTTCGTGAGTTATCATACATCTTATTTCTATCTACCTCGTCTTGCTATTTTCTGGACTTGAGGTGAGTCATAGCCCCACTTTTTACTCTTGAACTATGTTTTCAATGATTGGGGTGAGAAACGTGCAAATCATTTTACGTGGACTATTACCGCTTTTATATTCTTTCCAAACTTGCTATGCGTATGGACTAGGATCTATTGTCAGCTTTAGTCACACCTTTTGTGTGTACTATTCAAGGTTGGCTTATTTGGTTATTGGTGAATTGTCAGCTTTAGTCACATATAGGTTGTGTGTACTATTCAAGGTTGACTTATTTGGTTATTTGGAATTGTCAGCTTTAGTCACATATATGTTGTGTGTACTATTCAAGATTGACTTATTTAGATACTGTAGTGTGCACCTATAGGTTATTAATATTTCGGAGGTTATCCGAGTTATTATTGGTATTGCGGGGGCTACCCGAATATCTATGTTAGTACGGAAGGGTATCCGTGTGTTTTGTTGGAGCGGAGGGTATCCGCAGGCTTTTAGCAAATCCTTAGTCTAGCTAGCAAGCGTTTTGCGTATATGTCCACTATATTATTGGTTGAATTTAAACCTATGATCTCACCAGCGAAAGCTGACTTTTAGCACGTTTTCTCAGGTAATTAAGTGTTGAGGTGCATGCTTGGACTGGAAGGCTCGGCTAAGGCACATGGTTCATGGATCTATTTTTCTAAACTCTGATAATTAAATTTGGACCTATTGTTATTTTATTTTGGGCCTGACTCTGAATGATGTTGGGATAAATGTAAACCTTAAAACCCCGTTTTGGTTGTGTTTTTATTATGTTTACTTTATCTCGTTCTATATTGTCTTGTGTTGGATACCAATCCCCGTAGCACCCCGAAAGCTTGTTGAGTCTTCCGCTGTATCAAATTTTGGGGGTGTTACAAATAACGAGTGGAACAAGCGTCATCGTCTAATATTAAAAAGGTCAATTTCATGGTACAATTACGATTAATAGACTAACTATAAGACTAGGGGTGGAAACGAGCCGAGCCGCTCATTATCGGATCGGTAAAAGCTCAAACGAGGCGAGCCTAAACGAGCCTGAGCCCGAGCTCGAGCATAAATTAGAGCTCATTTGATAAACGAGCCAAAGCCCAAGCTTTATATACAAAGCTCGACTAGACTCACAAGCCTAATCGAGTTTTAGTACATTTTGTGTATGTATACTAGCAAGCTCATTAACGAGCTCAAAACAAATAAACGAGCTTGAACACGCAATCTCGAGAAGCAAAGTAGTTTTTTTTATAGGCACATCATAAAAGAGCCGAACTCGAGCATTATATATCATACCACGAGCTGTGAGCTCAAATCTTAAAGCTCGAATTGAGTCGAGCTCGAGCTTTCTAAAATATAAACGAGCCAAGCTCGAGCTCTGGCAGGCTCGGCTCGTTTCCACCCCTAACTTAGACTCTCAATGAGTTATATTACTGACAATCTTATATACACGTCAACAACACATAACTACTTGCAAACTACATACACAAATCAATAGCACATTAGTATACATTTATTATCAGTTCTAAAGATAGGTATCAACCAGGACTATATCAAACAGAGATTTGTGGACAGACAAAAGTTCTATAATCAGCTTACATGTCTATTATAGTTGCCTTTTAAAATGTATGCTAAGATGGTTTCAGTTTTGTAGACTTGTAGTATTTTTAGCCAAAAAAATGACAACATCCCTCAAGGTTGTATACCATTTTTTTTTAACCATGATTTCTGACCTTTTGGCCAAACTTTTTTATTTTTTATTATTATTTTTTTTTTCTTTTACACCATTTTTTATTTAAAGTCGTAGTATAAATATTGAATTTACAGCTTCGGTCGAAAAAGAAAGAGTTAATCAAATTTTGTAACTTTCTTTTGTCTTTTTCCCTTTGATAAAACAAATGCGTGCGTAACGCAATGACTATCACCTACAAACAAATAGCAACAATCAAATTTTGCCCCCATCCGCAAACCCTCATCCAAACACAACCTGTAACACCCCCAAAATTTGCTACAGCGGAAGACTCAACAAGCTTTCGGAGTGTTACGGGGATTGGTATCCAACACAAGACATAAAAGAACGAGATAAAGTAAACATAAGAAAAACACAACCAAACGGGGTTTTAAAGTTTACATTTATTCCAATTTCATCCAAAGTCAGGCCCAAAAGAAATAAACATAGGTCCACAATTATATATCAGAGTTTTAGAAAATAGATCCATAAACCAGGTGCCATAGCCAAGCCTTCCAATCCAAGCATTCAAATCATCACTTAATTACCTGAAAAAGCGCGCTAAAAGTCAGTTTTCGCTGGTGAGATCATAGGTTTAAATTAATAATTCAATCTAGTGGACATATACGCAAAACGCTTGCTAGCTAGACTAGGGCTTAACTCAAAACCTGCGATAATACACTATGTGACTAATGTTGACAAATCTTAATCCTATAGGTGCACACTATAGTATCTAAAATCCTCAAATAAGCCAACAATAACTAGTCCACACGCGATAATACACTATGTGACTAATGTTGACAAATCTTCCTAGTTCCATAAGCATAGCAAGTTTTGAAAAATAAAAGCGATAATAGTCCACATAAAATAATTTGCACGTTTCTCACCCCAAGTATTGAAAACAAAGTTCAAGAGTAAAAGCGGGGCTATGACTCACGTCAAGTCCAGAAATCAGCAAGAAGAAATCGGTAGAAGTAAGATGTATAGTAACTCAAAAGACGGCAACTACGGACTCGGCACTTCCTAACAATATAAACTCGTTCAGAAATCGTTTCCTCAAAATCAAATATTCCCAATCCCGAACGTATTCCGTTTTACTTTCCGAAAATCCATTTCTCGTATTAGTTTGGAGTTTGACGTTTGGTATCCATGCGGGTGGTGGGTCGACACAACTCAAAACAAGAAGCCACAACAAAAGAATAATAAAACCATCTATAGGTCTAATATTAGTCCAATATATTATTTAAATAAATCATCGAAGTTTATCAAATCCGTCGATTTGGTAATCCCCCATATTTATTTACTTAGTATACAACTCTAAGATTATACCCAAAACCTAAATCATATTGCACGTAGAGTACTATATGGTAAGTATCAAGGTCTAATAGATTCCCTCAATATATCGTCAAACTTACCAAACTCGTCAATTTGGTAAACCTCACGAGACATTTAGTAATCCATTATTCCCGTACACATACCACAACCTATGGGCGTCGTAGGATACAATGCCCATTAATATACTAATTTTATATAACTAATTAGATCCTATTTAATCCGTCGATCAAATAAGTTACGTAGTTACAGAAAATGGATGTATTAATCGTCACCTATCCGTGACAAACACAAATGTCACCAAAAATAATAATATGGTCCACTTGGACTCAAGTGACCACGACCCCGTATAACTCGATAGTTTTCCTCGTTTATTTAAAATATATTTTATTTAATATAATTATCCCACGTTAAAGATTTCGTCGTTATATATAGTCGATTAAATATAATAACGCTCCCGACATTTATTACACTACTTTCATAGTATAATATTTATCGTCACGTTATTATTATAATATTACTCGTGATCGTTTTATTTTTAATATACGCATTTATATATTTATATATACGTTTTTCATGTCTATATACTTATATAAACGTTTATATTACTAATAATATTATTACGAGTTTTATTATTAGTGTTTGATTATAAATATTTATCGAGTTATATGAGATGGTCACATGTCCGAGTCATCACTCTCGGCTCATTGTCCAAGTCCAAATAAAATCACCAAGTCAAAATCAAGTAATCCAACTCCGTCTAATCAATTCCCATAACACGTGCTACAACAATAGGGTCCGACTACGGCACCCGACTAACCTATCTCCGTCAATCTAATAAACGTCTCATAACTGGTTCCAAATACTCTTCGTCAACACAACTCCATAAATATAAACCATAATTATCCCATTGTCAAGACCACAAAGAGTCTCGACCCGTCAAATAGCATTCGGCCGAAACAACAATCACAACAACAACAACATGAAAATAACAACAAGAAAAATCATCACATTACATATAATCCGGGTTGGTTTACCAAGCCAAACCCGAGCCAAGTGACCCACTTGGGTCTCGGCTAGAACTAGGAGTCGCAAGGACTCAAAACCAAGACCATGAGGTCTCGACACAAGCTCAAGTGAGCACACTAAATCTGCCAAAAAGGACCCCTTGGGTCGCGGCATACAACCAACAACAACAAGAGCCAAAACTAGTCCAAATCGAGCCACAAATCAACTCCAATATATCAAACCCTCGCCAAATAGAACACAAGGTCGAACCCAACAAAAGAGAGCCACAAGGCTCGAACCAATATCAAGCCGTGAGCCCCAAAGCTCACGGTTCAATCGACCCACGTGAAGAACTCACTAAACCCGGATACCAAACTCAAGATTATCGTCAAAATAACATTTCCCATTTATATAAATTCGAACCCATCAAAAACAACCCGTGTAGACACGGATTTAATATCAATCCGAGGCACACGAAGTGAAATTCGTGGGTACTCACCTTCAAAATTACTCCAAATACAAGTTTCTTCAAAACCCAACAAGAAAAAGATGAAAAAGATGGTGATTAGGAGGCGGTGGTGGTGAGATCAAGATGTTAGGGGAGGTTGTGGGGCGCGTGATGTATACCAAAAGATAGATCGGGATGAGATGGTTAAGATGGTGGTGGTGATTTGGTCGTGGAGGTGGCTGTGTGATGGTGGTGGCCGGTTATTGGTGGCGGCTAGGGTGTTAGAGGGGAGAGAGATGAGAGTGATAAAGGTGATGGTTGTTTGTGTTGTGTGAGGCCAAAACCAAAAGGACGATTTGTAATATACTCTTAAAAAAAAGATAATAATAATAATAATAATAATAATAATAATAATAATAATAATAATAATAATAATAATAATAATAATAATAATAATAATAATAATAATAATAATAATAATAATAATATGGGGTAAAGTGGCTAGTTATAAAACGTAAGACAAAACCCGTAACTTTTCAAAAATATCTCGACATACTCAAACCGAGCTCGTTCCAAATTAATTAAAATCTCACGATACGTTCAATAATTAAACATATAGTCGAACCGTAATTCAAAACATTAAATTTTGTTAGGTTATTCCTAGTGCCGGTGTCAACGTAGTGCCAAATAAAATATCGAAATAAATTCTCATCACATCGATAAATCCAAATCAGTTTCCATAAAAAAATTAAATATAATCAACCACAATATAGGTTTTACAAGTTCGTTACTAATAAAATTTCAAATATAAATTTATAAACGAACTTTTAACGTAATGCGGGTTTTTAAAATGGCTCCCTAATTTGCCAGTTGTCACATCCTCCCAGCCTCAGAAGAAACCCGTCCCGGGTTTCTCTCGGAACAATCCATCTACAAAATGAAAAGCTTCGGATATCTCTTTCGGAACTCATCCTCACGTTCCCACGTAAATTCCGGTCCATGACGGGAATTCCAACGAACCTTGATGAGTGGAATGCGACTTCGCTTGAGTCGCTTAATCTCTCGATCCAAAATCTCAATCGGCTCTTCCACAAAGTTCAATTTCTCATCAACTCGAATATCTTTCATCGGTATAACCGGCGTCTCATCAGAAAGACACTTCTTCAAATTACTAACATGAAACACATCGCGAACTTTACTCAATTCCTGTGGTGATTCCAACCGATAAGCCACGGGCCCAATTCTTTCAAAAATTAGAAATGGTCCAATGTAGCAGGGGTTGAGTTTCCCACATTTCCCGAAACGTATCACACCTTTCCAAGGCGAGACTTTCAGCATCACTTTGTCTCCAACCTGGAACTCTAGGGGTTTACCTCTCAGATCGGCGTAACTTTTCTACCTATCTCTAGCTGCTTGTAACCAATCACGAATTTGAATCACTTTCTCAGTAGTCTCCAATATAAGTTCGGGGCCTGTGAGTTGGCTATCTCCAACTTCAGCCCAACCAATAGGTAAACGGCATTTTCGGCCATATAAAGCTTCAAATGGTGCAGCTTTAAGACTTGTGTGGTAGCTATTGTTATAGGAGAATTCCGCAAGGGGTAGATACTTCTCCTAGCCTTTACCAAAGTCTATTATACATGCACGAAGCATATCCTCCAAAGTCTGAATAGTCCTCTCACTTTGACCATCGGTTTGGGGGTGATATGCAGTACTCATATCAAGTCTCGTCCCCAAAGCGGTTTGAAGTGATCGCCACAAAGCTGACGTGAAGCGGCTGTCGCGATCAGAAATAATCGATATTGAAACTCCGTGACGAGAAATAATTTCTTTCACGTACAACCTCGCAAGTTTGTCGACACTATCATCTTCACTAATCGCCAGGAAGTGAGCAGACTTAGTCAATCGATCCATAATTACCCAGATAGCGTCACAATTGCTAGCTGTCTTCCGTAATTTGGTAATAAAGTCCATCGTAATCCGCTTTCATTTCTAAACCGGGAGTTCTGGTTGTGTCAATAATCCTGGCGGTCTTTGATGTTCGGCCTTAACCTTCGAACATGTCAAGCACTTGCCAACGTATAATTCTATATCTGCCTTCATGTTTGGCCACCAATATAGCTTCTTCAGATCCTGGTACATCTTGTCAGACCCAGGATGAATAGAGTACCTTGACTTATGCGACTCATGCATAATCAACTCTCGAATTCCTCCATACAATGGTACCCAACTTCGGTCTCCAAAACACAATATTCCATCAGAACGCTTAACAAATCCTTTCTCATTTTCAGCCATCCCAAATATGCCCTCAGCATGTCGGTTTTCTGCTTTTAACGCTTTCGTTTGAGCTTCTAATATTTGAGACGGCAACGGCGATACGATAGTCATTCCTAATGACCTAACTCGTAACAGTGGTATTCTCTCCTTTCGACTAAGATCATCAGCAACGACGTTTGCTTTACCAAGATGATAGCGAATTTCGCAATCATAATCGCTTAGCAGCTCAATCCAACGTCGCTGTCTCATGTTGAGCTCCTTTTGATTCAAGATGTGTTGTAGACTTTTGTGGTCAGTAAACACAACACACTTGGTTCCATACAAGTAATGTCTCCATATCCTTAAGGCAAAAACCACAGCACCTAACTCCAAATCATGGGTGGTGTAGTTCTTCTCGTGTTTCTTGAGCTGTCGGGAAGCATAAGCCATTACTTTCTCTCGTTGCATTAACATAGCTCCCAAACCTTTTTGAGAAGCGTCACAATAGACGACAAAGTCCTCACTACCTTCAGGTAACGCTAAGATAGGAGCACTACACAACATCTCCTTAAGTAATTGAAACGCTTCCTCTTCTTTATCTCCCCATTCATATTTAACATTCTTTTGAGTCAATTTGGTCAACGGCTTTGCAATCTTCGAAAATCCCTCAATGAATCTTCGGTAGTAACCGGCTAAACCCAAAAATTGACGAACTTCAGTTGGGGTTGTCGGTGCAGCCCAATCTTTAATAGCTTCAATCTTAGCGGGATCTACATGAACTCCTCGACTATCAATCACATGACCCAAAAATTGTACCGTCGGAATCCAAAATTCACATTTGGAGAACTTGGCATACAGCTTCTCCCTCCTGAGCAATTCTAAGATGAGTCTTAGATGCTCCTCATGCTCTTTCTCGCTCTTTGAGTAAATTAGAATATCGTCAATAAACACGCTCACAAACTTGTCTAAGTAAGGCTTACACACCCGATTCATGAGGTCCATGAATACCGCCGGTGTGTTAGTCAACCCAAACGGCATCACTTGGAACTCGTAATGCCCGTAACGGGTTCTGAAAGCCGTTTTCGGAATATCTTCCTCGCGAACTCTAAGTTGATGATACCCCGACCTCAAATCGATCTTCGAATACACACTCGATCCCTGAAGCTGATCGAACAAGTCGTCGATCCTCGATAACGGGTATCTATTCTTCACCGTTAACTTGTTCAGCTCTCGGTAATCAATACACATACGAAACGATCCATCCTTCTTCTTCACAAATAAGACTGGGGCTCCCCAAGGGGAAGAACTTGGTCGTATGAATCCTTTTTAGGCTAACTCCGCTAATTGTTTCGACAACTCTTCCAGTTCGGTAGGTGCAAGTCGATAAGGCGCTCGTGCCACGGGTGCAGCACCAGGTATCTGATGAGGCGAAAAATGATCCGTTTTTAGGGGGTCATTTAAGCCCGAATCCGACTTTATTTGATCAAATATTGCCCTAAATCGTTCCTTTTGTGATTTTAGGTGTTTGGAGAGTGAATTCTGGAAAAGAAGCCATTTTGGACGTTTTTGGAGCATAAAAGTGAAGAAAACGGCTAAGTACCAAATTTCCATGCTGAAGATACAAGGTGACGGCGTCAAGACCACCATCTTGACGGCGTCAGACATGAGGAATTAAACACCGTAGGTGGTGACGGCGTCAGAAGGCTTCATGACGGCGTCAAAGTGGCAAGAATAAAATACCGTGGGTGGTGACGGCGTCACATAGGCCGTCATAAGTGGATCAAGGCCGTCCGAGGAAGTATATGGCGGCGAGGTGACGGCGTCACATGTAATTCTTGACGCCGTCAGCCTGTCTTTCCTATATATAGTTTTCTAGTTTTTTTCATTAAAAGGAGAAGTTTTGGTGAAACCCTAAAGACGATTTTGGTGCCTCTTTTACAGGTTTTTCAAGGGTTCCAAACCCTTGAGACCTTGCATTGTAATTGAGATAAGTGTACTTTCAATTCAATCAATATGTCTATGTGTTGGTTGTTTATATCTTGTTCTTGTCTCAATTCTACTATGCTAGGCTAGATCTCTTTTGTGTTTGCTTAGATCTAATGAAACCTAGATGTTGATTATGTGTTGATTACTTGTCTATTCTTGTTTTGAATGAATGATTTATATGTTAGGCTTAAGAAAACTGGCAGATCTCCAAATGGTAACATGCTTGAACGTCTTAAGAAACATGAACCGAGGCGTACTAGGTCTTTATTGGTTGTATTTAATGCATGAGCCACTGTTTACAATCCCTATAGTTGTGCTGGGTCATGGTGTAGGAGGAGATAAGAGCTCATAGAGTTGGGGAGTTATGTATGCCACCCCACGAATGGTATTAAGGAATACAATCCGTCATTCATACAAGTGTAACAAGTAATTAACATATAAAAGATATCTAGGGAGTAATGAAGTCTAAGTAAACACAATTTCTCCAACCACTGCTCACAACCTTAGTATAATTTAGTTTATTTTCATTTTTATTATTTTATTTTGATTGCATCTTAGTTTTGGGTTAGTTGATTAGCAACTAATTCCGCCCACTCCTTCAAAACCCGAGATTTTACTTGCTTTCATAAAAATATAAAAATACAAAAATAATCATCCCTCACCTTTAGAACTATTAATTAGGTTTTCTAATCCTAGCGACACTATTCCTAAGCTGAACGATCAATCCCCCGGTACTTGTCACTATACTATACTACAACGATCAGGTACACTGCCTGGTGGGGGTTGTAAGCCTCTCGAGATCCCTCGAGAGGTAAAGCAAGGTGCGATTCCCACGCATCAGGTTTTTGGCGCCGCAGCGTGGGGAATAGTTATTGTCTAGGTTAGAATTTCTTTTTATTAGGTCTACTTGCTAGATTCCTTTCTAGTAAGACTTTATTTTTTATTTTTTTAGGTTTTCTTTAGTCTATCTTTTTCTTTGTGCCCTTTGTTTGTAAAACCATTTTCATTTGTCTTCATGGCGGATGAGATTCCATTTAGATCATTAACAATAGAGGAACAATTAGTTTACTCGGATAGATTTGCTTCCTGTTGTTCCAATGAATTTTTAAGTGATCTTAGCTATATACAAGAGGAGATGGGTGTAAAGTTTGATAGGGTTGATGAGTTATGCGCATGTGTGGCCTATATTAAACAATCATTGTTAGGATCAATTCATTTTAGTAAGACCCTTTGGAAAATTTTTGAGGAAAGCCTCCTAACCGTGAACCATGAGTTCAATGAATTGATGGGTTTGTATACATCACAACTTGAGGAAACAATTAAGGAGGATTTAACTGAACATGATCATATTGAGCAAAAAGATGAATCCTTTAGGCAAATTGAACATTGTAATCAAGTTATTGAGGAAGGTTCTTATGAATCAGACTTAGAACTTGAAATGGCTAGAGAAGGATTTGAGATACTTAGGAACATGTTTAGGTTAGATTCTACAAAAATACTTGATGAGGATATAGGTGATGTTGAGAAAAGGAAGGATGAGGTAAATAACACAAACCTACAAAGTACCCCACAACTCCCACCATCACCTGAGGAACACACACCGCCCGTGACTTACCCGGAAGAAGTAGAAGAAACTTTAGGAATTCTGATGGAGGTAGAACCCTTGGACCAAACACAACTAGATGATATAGGTTTGACTACTTATAATGATAACCTTACTCTTAGTTCTAGGGAAGTTCCTAGTTTTGATGAACCAGAGCCTCAACCAAAATCGTTACCTAATCTTCCATCCTTGGATGAAAATTTAGGAATTAAAGTAGGTTCCGATCCACCCATCAAACCATACAGTCCGGGTAGTCTTAGGATAAAGGTAGTGGACTCTAAGCCTTGTAGAGAGGAAACCAATATAGGAGTGGAAAATGACCTTACATGCTTACATCACCCATTTATGATTGATCATAAGAAACATTATGGGTTTAAACTGGGTTTATTAGGTCAAGATGGATCCCCAACTAGTAATCTCTTGAAGTTGATTGAAAATGATCCCTTTCTAGGAGAAAATCTTAATCCACCCATTAACCCGATTGAATTAGGTAAGGTTATGATGATAGGAGCACAGCTCTTTGAGCATATAATTCATCCACCACTCTTTCCTCACGTGGCATACTTCCACCAAGATGGTGTGTATCGCTACTACCACCCGCACTTAATCCTAAGTGTAGGGAAAACCTCACCTTTATCCGTGAAATAAGGGTAGAGTCAGGCTCGTGACTCGAACAAAAACAAGCGCTTCTTGGGAGGCAACCCATGTTTTGTGTGATTTTTATTTGTTTGATTGTTATTTGTTTCCGTATGCATGTTTTATTTTTATTGTTTGTGGCTCATGTTTCAAAGTAAATTGTGAAAATGCTTTATTTTGTTTTTAACTTCGTCTTAATTGCATATAAAGGTATTTTGCAAAAGATAAGTGTAAGGGAGATCCAAATTTATTTATAAGAACGAAATTGAGCATGAACCACAACAATATTAAATGGACATGTGTATTAGTACTTGTTAGAGTCAAATGCTTGTATCGAGTCATAATGATGTTTTGCAGGATTTTCCAGGAAGTAGGACATAAGTTTTTCCAGAAATTTTCCGGAAACTTAACATAAAGATTTCTGCAGGTCACTTCTGACGGCGTCATGAGTTTACTCTTGACGGCGTCATGTGTAAAATTCTGGAAATTTTGCTAGTTTTGTTTATACCGGAGTCTTAAAGTTTTTGTTAATTCTTTAGTTTTATAAACTCCAGGAAATCTGCAAACATTCATTCCACAAGCATTATATCTTTAATTGTTTTGTTTTTATTCCTAAGTCTGGAATTACATCTAGTTGTGAGTTATCTTTGTTCGGTTTGATGCTTTGGTTTTTTGTGTCTGTTTTCTTAGGATTTACAGGTTATGTATGACAAGAAGATGATTTATATTCTGGAAGGGAAGCTTTGATTGTTCATTTTCTTGGAGGAAGATTTAACCTGGCCAACCTATAATCCATACCGAGCAAATCAGGGGAGTATTTGATTTCATTCTCTTTACTTTTTAACTTTTACATTCTTTACTTAAACATTGGGGACAATGTTCATCTTAAGTGTAAGGGGAGGGTAAAAAGATGATACCTTACATATGCACTTTCGCTTGAGTTTGTTTTGTTTGATAGTAGATGAGTAATAAAACTATGAGAAATACTTGTTAGTGCAATTTTAGCGCCAAATTTAAATTTTTTTACAACATTTAGGAGTGAAACTTTAGCCATAGCAAGCGTCTCATGGATAGGAGATTGTATGACTAGCACATAACCATATATTCAGAAAAATTTTCCACCAAAAAATGTGAGGTTCGCCTTTAGATTTGATAGGAAAAGCATTTACTATTAGTGCTTATGAGTGTACCGGTAGCATTTAGATTCTAGAACTTGCGTTAGTGATGCATCCCGAGACCGCTAGTGAGACTACATTCGTGTGGTAGGATTTACTACATGATAAGAGGCATTAGGATCACCCTTGTGTTAAACCCGTATTATAATTACTTGACCATTTAAGTCATATTACTTGGCTAGTTAAGTCAACTAATTTTTCCCACACCCTTAGCGTTGTACTCATTTTTAGTACACGAAACCCCTAGTACACCCCTCCGAGCCTATCTTTTCGTTTCTAACTTTAAGCATTTTACTTAAAGGAAGAATTTGTTACACCCCACTTAAATGTACACACAAATCGCCTTAGCCTTCCGTGTATGCACTCATTTTTAGTGCATTATTGTTATTTGTTAAACCCTAAGTTAACTTTCTAATTGATTACATGGTTGCTAAGTCGAGTCATATCCTTGTACATATTGTTTTGGGACGATTGGGACTCATGGGTAAGTACTTATTTTATGGAGTAATGGGGAAGAACATAATATTATTACCCCCATATGTGCGTTAATCTTAAAAGTGCTCCAAGTGTTTTGATTTTCTTAATTCGAGTCACTAGTTTAGTTTAATGTAAAGTATGTAAAGATTCAAGTGTAAGGGGATTGCTCAAACCCCTATGATGTATTATTTTGGATGGTAGGGTAAGAGTGTATGCAAAAAAAAAAAAAAAAAAAAAAAAAAAAAAATAGAAAAAAAATAGAAAAAGGAAAAAGAGAAAAAAACATACGGACTACCATCCCGTTTTCATTCTATGTTCATTTTATGTTTTTGTTATTTTTCATTTATTAGCTTAAGTCGAGTCTAGTCTTGGCTTAGCAACGCCATCTTGTACATGTAATTAACTAAGATTGTTAACTCGCCACCAGTAAAACTTCCTTTATCCAACAAAACCGTGTAATTCATATCCCTATACCTAACGTTACAACCCTTTAAAAGACCTTTTTGATAGTTTATCCTAGGTGCTTACGCCATGTGGTGGAGGTTTGATCCTTTCCCAAGCCTATGGTAATCTATTTTGCTATGACAGGTAGTGAGAGATATCTTCCATTTCCATAATGTTATATTACTTTATTACACCCGAGAGATGTGAGTATCTAAACACTATTTGTGAGGTGCTTGTGTATGACCTCTGTGCTTGTCTATTGGTCTTTAGTGGAACGATTATTTGTTGTAATTACTTTTATATTAGTGTTAAATGACCCCTAACTTGTCTTTTGAGTAGAATAAAAGCTCATTTGCTTGAGGACAAGCAAATCTCAAGTGTAAGGGTATATGATGAGGCGAAAAATGATCCGTTTTTGGGGGGTCATTTAAGCCCGAATCCGACTTTATTTGATCAAATATTGCCCTAAATCGTTCCTTTTGTGATTTTAGGTGTTTGGAGAGTGAATTCTGGAAAAGAAGCCATTTTGGACGTTTTTGGAGCATAAAAGTGAAGAAAACGGCTAAGTACCAAATTTCCATGCTGAAGATACAAGGTGACGGCGTCAAGACCACCATCTTGACGGCGTCAGACATGAGGAATTAAACACCGTAGGTGGTGACGGCGTCAGAAGGCTTCATGACGGCGTCAAAGTGGCAAGAATAAAATACCGTGGGTGGTGACGGCGTCACATAGGCCGTCATAAGTGGATCAAGGCCGTCCGAGGAAGTATATGGCGGCGAGGTGACGGCGTCACATGTAATTCTTGACGCCGTCAGCCTGTCTTTCCTATATATAGTTTTCTAGTTTTTTTCATTAAAAGGAGAAGTTTTGGTGAAACCCTAAAGACGATTTTGGTGCCTCTTTTACAGGTTTTTCAAGGGTTCCAAACCCTTGAGACCTTGCATTGTAATTGAGATAAGTGTACTTTCAATTCAATCAATATGTCTATGTGTTGGTTGTTTATATCTTGTTCTTGTCTCAATTCTACTATGCTAGGCTAGATCTCTTTTGTGTTTGCTTAGATCTAATGAAACCTAGATGTTGATTATGTGTTGATTACTTGTCTATTCTTGTTTTGAATGAATGATTTATATGTTAGGCTTAAGAAAACTGGCAGATCTCCAAATGGTAACATGCTTGAACGTCTTAAGAAACATGAACCGAGGCGTACTAGGTCTTTATTGGTTGTATTTAATGCATGAGCCACTGTTTACAATCCCTATAGTTGTGCTGGGTCATGGTGTAGGAGGAGATAAGAGCTCATAGAGTTGGGGAGTTATGTATGCCACCCCACGAATGGTATTAAGGAATACAATCCGTCATTCATACAAGTGTAACAAGTAATTAACATATAAAAGATATCTAGGGAGTAATGAAGTCTAAGTAAACACAATTTCTCCAACCACTGCTCACAACCTTAGTATAATTTAGTTTATTTTCATTTTTATTATTTTATTTTGATTGCATCTTAGTTTTGGGTTAGTTGATTAGCAACTAATTCCGCCCACTCCTTCAAAACCCGAGATTTTACTTGCTTTCATAAAAATATAAAAATACAAAAATAATCATCCCTCACCTTTAGAACTATTAATTAGGTTTTCTAATCCTAGCGACACTATTCCTAAGCTGAACGATCAATCCCCCGGTACTTGTCACTATACTATACTACAACGATCAGGTACACTGCCTGGTGGGGGTTGTAAGCCTCTCGAGATCCCTCGAGAGGTAAAGCAAGGTGCGATTCCCACGCATCAGTATCAACTCAATCTGAAACTCCACTTGTCTAGTAGGCGGGATTCCCGAAAAATCATCGGGAAAATCACAAACTATAGACACATCTCCAATCCATCTTTCCTTCTTTTCCTTCCCTCCTTTATCAGAGATCTGGGCTAAGAAAAGGCAACACCCTTTTTCCATTAGCTTCGGTAACTTAGTGCAAGAAATGACCGCTAATCGGGATGGGCTCCTCGAACCTTTTCGATCTCCTTGTATATTTAGAATCTCCTTTCCGTAAGGCACACGCACGATCTTCTCATCGCAAAGTATATGAGCACGATACTTCGACAACCAATCCATACCAATGATGACATCGAAACTCCCTAAAGTGACGGGTAAAAGATCTATGTTGAAAGGGTGATTCAAGAAATTTAACGTGCAACCGCGAACGATTGTTTTAATCCTTTCTATGTTTCCATTAGCTAACTCTACATCATAACCAATTCCTAAGGCCATCGGGGGTTTTTCTAGTAAGGGTGCAAACGTAGTGGACACAAAACTTTTATCGGCACCAGTATCAAATAGTATGGAAGCATAACGATTATTGAGAAGGAACGTACCAGTAACGACGTTCGGATCTTCTCCTCTCTCGTTTCCAAGTGCATACACTCTCCCATGAGCAGCTCCATGATTTCCATGATTGTACCCATTACCACCCGATCCTTGATTTACTCGGTTCCACGATCCTCTACACTCATTCCTATAATGTCCTTTCTTTCCACACCCAAAACAAGTAACATCCGCCTTACTTCTCACTTCAGGAGTAGCTTGAACCATAGCAAGAGGTCGAGCCCTACAATCCCTAGATGTGTGTCCTTTCCTTGAGCAGTTCTGACATATTATTTTACACCATCCCGAATGATTCTGGTAGCAGCGACCACACTTGGGTGTATCACCATTTTGGTTCTTCTTATCTCCATCTCCCATAGCATAAGCTCTAGCAGTTGCTTGTCGCTTATTTCGGTGATCATTATCCTTAGAGTGATTGTCCCTCTTCCTCTTTCCATTCTTATCCTTCTCGGCTCCTTCCAATATCAACGACTCCATCAATTGTTGAGCGATTGTGATAGCCTCATGAATATTAGTAGGCTTAGCAGCAATCACATCGTTCCTCGTAGCTACTGGCAACCCATCGGTATATCGCTCAATCCTTTGAGTCTCAGTCCTAACCATATCTGGGCAAAGCAAGGCTAACTCTTGGTAGCGACGATTGTAAGTCGCCATATCAGAACCTTTCACCTTGTGATTCCAGAACTCAATCTCCAGCTTCTTAACCTCATTCCTTAGGCAGTAAGTCTGAATCAGCAAAGACTTTAATTGTTCCCAAGTCATATCATATGCCACATCACTCCCAACCGAATTTCGGTAATTGTTCCACCAAGTTAAAGCTTCGTCCTTAAAGGTAAAAGAAGCAAACTTTACCTTTGCATTCTCCGCACAGTTGCTGACATTGAACACTGACTCAGTTTTCTCTATCCACCTGACCAAATAGACCACTCCTTCAGTTCCTCCAAACTCAATGGGTCCACAAATTCGAAATTCCTTGTAGTTACATCCATTAGCACGAACAGGTGGAAAAGTTCCAGCAGAGTTGTTGGAATGATTTGACTCAGCTAGTAGCTCAGCAACTCGTTGCTCCACAAGTTGATTGATCATTGCTTGATCCACAGTAGGTGCATTCGGTGGAACATGATCATTGTCTCCCTGAACATCAACATTTTGATTCCTGTTGTTGCGGTTATTAGTGTCCAGGTTATCAGGAGTAGGGGTTTCAACATTTCGAGTAGGACGGCGTCCTCGGCGACCAGGAGTACTCGCGGCAGTTCCAGTTCGGGTAGCTCTGACAGGGTTTCGTCGTGGGGCCATTGATCTGAAACATCATACAAGGTTCATAAGTCTGTGATAGCACTTATCATATGCTCAACAAGAATTGAATAAATGAAGCCAAGACATGGGAAGAATATCAGCAATACACCACAAGACAACAATAAGGCGAATAGGAACTCAATTTCCATAACATCCAAAAATCACATAACATCATATAATAATAACCATCATCCATACAATAGTGATCCAAACATCGTTCCAACTACAGAAGACACAAAAGATACTAATCGTTCCAAACAAGACGAATAACTAACTAAAAATACATCAAAATAAGATAACTAGCTTTTCAAACGAACACTCCTCGGTGTAGAAAACAATAAGACAACATAACCCAACTGTCTAGCCACTATGCTGGCGTAAACTCCTCAACTCCTGCCTCAAACCATCTAGCTCTCTCCACAATGATCCTAACTCCACACTATGGGTATCGCTATCTCTCTTGAGGTCCGCTACCTCCTTCTCCAGCTCAGTGTTTCTCTGCCACAGCTTGCGATCTGCCTCGCGAGCTGTGATGAAACCTCTCTGTAAGCTCTCCATATGCTCATGAATCTCCATCATGCCTCTCCTCATCTCAGTAACTCTCCTCTCAGCTGTAACCAAGTCAATCCTCAACTCTCCAATGAACTCAACTGTCACTCTATCAATCCGCTCAGACATATGTGTAACCCTCTCACCTAAAGCAGTAATCTGAGCCCACATCCTACCAGTCTCACCCAACTCTGCATGCTCAGCAGAAACCTCAGATGGTGCATCCGACTCCACGGGACTACAAGGTGGCAAATCAAACAAAAATGGGTGATCAGGTGAAACAGGCTCTAATGGATGTATCGGGGAATCAGGCTCTTCAGCCTCAACTGGCTGTGCTGGCAAACCATCATCATCAGGCATCTCCTCCTCCTGAGGGTCATCATCACCCTGCTCAGCCTCCTGAGGGTCATCAGCCTCATCCTCACCCTCGTACTCCTCCTCCTCCTCATCGAAAGAGTACTCCATCAATCGTCGTCTCCTAACAGGTGAACCATGTGGTGATGGGGTAGGTGATCTAGGATGACGACGCAGTGATGTAGGTGGTGCATCTGACAGAAGAGCGTGAGCATCAAAGTGCAAAGGTGGTGAAGCAGGGCGTACCGACATACGTGTCATAGCTCGATGGGCAAAACGTGGAGCCACACGAGCCAAAGCCTGATGAAGAGTAAGCTGTCTCAAAGTACCAGGGAGCCCTAGAGAAGATGAGGGTCCATGCGTAGTAGGTGCAGCAGGCGGTGCAGAAGTAGAAGCTGTCAGTGACGCAGTAGCTGAACGCATGGCAATCTTGTAAGGATCATCAGGAGCCATGGTGATCTGTGCTGGGCGAACAAGTGCAGTAAGAATATCCTCAGTAACATCAAACGTACGGGAGGCCATAGTCTGTGACAACGGCGTAGGGTAGGTGTAAGTGTTTCAAAACAACTAAACCGCGAACTCAAAATATCGTATCAAACCATTATAAAAATCCCAATTATATAATCTCAATAAAGAATTTCAAATACCGCATTACTAAAACATTTATAAAACAATTAAGCCATATAATTCCTCAAAACGCCATCATATCACATAATCAATATATCCAATATTCTCAAATCATCTCAAAAATCTCATAATACCTCAATATAATCGAAGATGCTTCGGCTTGGTGGGCTGGCGGGCATTGGTCGATGATCGTTTTCTATAAAAATCAGTTATAGTTTAGGTGTTTATTTACCTAGTTCTCTATAACCTGGCTCAGATACCAATCTGTAACACCCCCAAAATTTGGTACAGCGGAAGACTCAACAAGCTTTCGGAGTGTTACGGGGATTGGTATCCAATACAAGACATAAAAGAACGAGATAAATTAAACATAAAAAAAACACAACCAAACGGGGTTTTAAAGTTTACATTTATCCTAATTTCATCCAAAGTCAGGCCCAAAAGAAATAAACATAGGTCCACAATTATATATCAGAGTTTTAGAAAATAGATCCATAAACCAGGTGCCATAGCCAAGCCTTCCAATCCAAGCATCCAAATCATCACTTAATTACCTGAGAAAGCACGCTAAAAGTCAGCTTTCGCTGGTGAGATCATAGGTTTAAATTCATAATTCAATCTAGTGGACATATACGCAAAACGCTTGCTAGCTAGACTAGGGCTTAACTCAAAACCTGCGGATACCCTCCGCAACATCATAAATACACGGATAACCTCCGTAATATCATAAATACACGGATAACCTCCGTAATATCATAATCCTATAGGTGCACACTATAGTATCTAAAATCCTCAAATAATCCAACAATAACTAGTCCACACGCGATAATACACTATGTGACTAATGTTGACAAATCTTCCTAGTTCCATAAGCATAGCAAGTTTTGAAAAATAAAAGCGATAATAGTCCACATAAAATAATTTGCACGTTTCTCATCCCAAGTATTGAAAACAAAGTTCAAGAGTAAAAGCGGGGCTATCACTCACCTCAAGTCCATAAATCAGCAAGAAGAAATCGGTAGAAGTAAGATGTATAGTAACTCAAAAGACGGCAACTACGGACTCGGCACTTCCTAACAATATAAACTCATTCAGAAATCGTTTCCTCAAAATCAAATATTCCCAATCCCGAACGTATTCCGTTTTACTTTCCGAAAATCCATTTCTCGTATTAGTTTGGAGTTTGACGTTTGGTATCCATGCGGGTGGTGGGTCGACACAACTCAAAACAAGAAGCCACAACAAAAGAATAATAAAACCATCTATAGGTCTAATATTAGTCCAATATATTATTTAAATAAATCATCGAAGTTTATCAAATCCGTCAATTTGGTAATCCCCCATATTTATTTACTTAATATACAACTCTAAGATTATACCCAAAACCTAAATCATATTGCACGTAGAGTACTATATGGTAAGTATCAAGGTCTAATATATTCCCTCAATATATCGTCAAACTTACCAAACTCGTCAATTTGGTAAACCTCACGAGATATTTAGTAATCCATTATTCCCGTACACATACCACAACCTATGGGCGTCGTAGGACACAATGCCCATTAATATACTCATTTTATATAACTAATTAGATCCTATTGAATCCGTCGATCAAATAAGTTATGTAGTTACAGAAAATGGATGTATTAATCGTCACCTATCCGTGACAAACACAAATGTCACCAAAAATAATAATATGGTCCACTTGGACTCAAGTGACCACGACCCCGTATAACTCGATAGTTTTCCTCGTTTATTTAAAATATATTTTATTTAATATAATTATCCCACGTTAATGATTTCGTCGTTATATATAGTCAATTAATTATAATAACGCTCCCGACATTTATTACACTACTTTCATAGTATAATATTTATCATCACGTTATTATTATAATATTACTCGTGATCGTTTTATTTTTAATATACGCATTTATATATTTATATATACGTTTTTCATGTCTATATACTTATATAAACGTTTATATTACTAATAATATTATTACAAGTTTTATTATTAGTGTTTGATTATAAATATTTATCGAGTTATATGAGATGGTCACATGTCCGAGTCATCACTCTCGGCTTATTGTCCAAGTCCAAATAAAATCACCAAGTCAAAATCAAGTAATCCAACTCCATCCAATCAATTTCCATAACATGTGCTACAACAATAGGGTCCGACTACGGCACCCGACTAACCTATCTCCGTCAATCTAATAAACCGTCTCATAACTGGTTCCAAATACTCTTCGTCAACACAACTCCATAAATATAAACCATAATTATCCCATTGTCGAGACCACAAAGAGTCTCGACCCGTCAAATAGCATTCGGCCGAAACAACAATCACAACAACAACAACATGAAAATAACAACAAGAAAAATCATCACATTACATATAATCCGGGTTGGTTTACCAAGCCAAACCCGAGGCAAGTGACCCACTTGGGTCTCGGCTAGAACTAGGAGTCGCAAGGACTCAAAACCAAGACCATGAGGTCTTGACACAAGCTCAAGTGAGCACACCAAATCTGCCAAAAAGGACCCCTTGGGTCGCGGCATAAAACCAACAACAACAAGAGCCAAAACTAGTCCAAATCGAGCCACAAATCTACTCCAATATATCAAACCCTCGCCAAATAGAACACAAGGTCGAACCCAACAAAAGAGAGCCACAAGGCTCGAACCAATATCAAGCCGTGAGCCCCAAAGCTCACGGTTCAATCGACCCACGTGAAGAACTCACTAAACCTGGATACCAAACTCAAGATTATCGTCAAAATAACATTTCCCATTTATATAAATTCGAACCCATCAAAAACAACCCGTGTAGACACGGATTTAATATCAATCCGAGGCACACGAAGTGAAATTCGTGGCTACTCACCTTCAAAATGACTCCAAATACAAGTTTCTTCAAAACCCAACAAGAAAAAGATGAAAAAGATGGTGATTAGGAGGCGGTGGTGGTGAGATCGAGATGTTAGGGGAGGTTGTGGGGCGCGTGATGTATACCAAAAGATAGATCGGGATGAGATGGTTAAGATGGTGGTGGCGGTTTGGTCGTGGAGGTGGCGGTATGATGGTGGTGGCCGGTTATTGGTGGCGGCTAGGGTGTTAGAGGGGAGAGTGATGAGAGTGATAAAGGTGATGGTTGTTTGTGTTGTGTGAGGCCAAAACCACAAGGACGATTTGTAATATACTCTTAAAAAAAAGATAGTAATAATAATAATAATAATAATAATAATAATAATAATAATAATAATAATAATAATAATAATAATAATAATAATAATAATAATAATAATAATAATAATAATAGTATGGGGTAAAGTGGCTAGTTATAAAACGTTAGACCAAACCCGTAACTTTTCAAAAATATCTCGACATACTCAAACCGAGCTCGTTCCAAATTAATTAAAATCTCACGATACGTTCAATAATTAAACATATAGTCGAACCGTAATTCAAAACATTAAATTTTGTTAGGTTATTCCTAGTGCCGGAGTCAACGTAGTGCCAAATAAAATCTCGAAATAAATTCTCATCACATCGATAAATCCAAATCCGTATCCATAAAAATTTTAAATATAATCAACCACAATATAGGTTTTACAATTTCGTTACTAATAAAATTTCAAATATAAATTTATAAACGAACTTTTAACGTAATGCGGGTTTTTAAAATGGCTCCTTAATTTGCCAGTTGTCACACAACCTAAGTTATCAATATCTAGCTAAATATAGCTATATATGTTATACTTTTTTTTATAACCAAAATACTCGTAGACAGGGCCGGACATACATGGGTGTCGGGTGTGGCACAGGCTACACCCGAGTTTAGCTCACGAAGTGGAAAAAAATCAAAACTCTCTTTTTTTGGTATGTGCAACACTCAAACTTTATATTTTTCTACTTTCGTTACTACCAGTGTAACTTTATTTTGCCCATTAACCAAAGTAAAATAGGAGCCGACTTGTTAAACAATAAATACATGATCTAGCAACTTAAAACTCAAAAGCAATTAGCAGATTTATGAGGAGCTAGTGTTTAAGGAGAACAATACAAGTATTGACAATATTGATAATATTGAGATTAACACTCTTGTGCTTGCCATGGTGGATTTTGGTTTTTTTTTTTTTTTTTTTTTTTTTTTTTTTTTTTTTTTTTTTCTCTCTCTCTCTCTAATAATATATAAATCAATGTACCATTATTTTTGAACGATGTACATGTACGTTAAAAAACATGATCGTGGTAGTAGGAAACGGATTTCTTCAAAACCCTACTTTTATTCATTACGATTATGATTTTATATATATGCTACTAATCCATAAATCATAATTAATTTTTACGGCAACCTTTTTTTTATAGTACGTAACCTTACTTTTATTTAATAATATATGACTGTTAGTACAACTTTTGGGGGGAGGGGGGGTCCAGGTTTACTTTGACTCCAGTATTGTCTTGCGAAAATAAGCGGACAAGACTTATATAAGAAAGTGGGAGTAATTACAAGTCTTCATGAAAATAATCCAATATAAAATGGACTTTGAGTACATTGTATTTGTTAAAATTTTCCTGTTTCAATAATATCTAGGTGGTCCAGGTTTACAACGACTTTGATATACATGTTGTGGAAGAATTGGAAAAATATACGACAAAGAGACTTGTGACTTTGTGGAAAATAAGTTCGTGGAATATTCGTCTACCAGAATGAAAGTAAATAAAACGTTAATATTTTCAGATGTTATCCATAAAACAAAAAAGAGTTTATCATACATTATTTTTAGAGTTAATTACAAATTTTGTCCCTGTGGTTTACATCTTTTTTCGACTTTCGTTCTTTAACTTTAATAATTACAACGGCCATCCCTGTGTGTGTCCATTTTCAACATACCAGTCCTGTAACCAAACGGCTGTTAGTGTCTCTTCGTTAAATCTCTGCATATAAAGGCATTTCGTCAATTTCTACCTTGTCATCTTCAACCTCAACTTTTTCACTTTTATTTTTATAATTTCAAAAACACAAATAAATATATATAGGGTTTAAGCTAGTAAATAGACACCTACTTTCAAAACTGTCCCGATATTGTACATGTACTAATTTTCATTCCAATATGGTACGTATACTTTCGATTTCGTGCTAATATGGTACGTGAGTAACTTTTGACTGGCAAAACATGTTAAAAGGCGATTTTTGAGCAAGAATAGTCCATTGTGATTTGTTTCTTTTGCAAAATAAGTCCCTTGCAATTTTTTCAAAATAAGTCTTTGTGCATTTTTAGGGTGCGTTTAGTTGGTGAAATTTTTTCATTTAAAAAAAATGAAAATATTTTTCCTTTGTTTGTTTTCATATGTTTTTATACGTTTTTATCATTTTTTATTCGTTTTTATACGTTTTCATCTGTTTTATCCGTTTTCATTCGTTTTTATCCGTTATTATTCGTTTTCATCCGTTTTTATACGTTGTTGTCCGTTTTCTTCTGTTTTTATATGGATAAAAATGGACGAAAACGAATGAAACCAGATGAAAATGTATAAGAACAGATGAAAATGAATGAGACCTATTTTGCAAAAGAAACAAATCACAAGGGACCATTTTTGAAAAAATCGTAAAGGACCTATTTTGCAAAAGAAACAAATCACAAAGGTCCATTTTTGTACAAAAAATCATTAAAATAAACTGGTAACCGGTTTTACCGATAGCCCGAAAAACATAGCCATATTAGCATGAAATCGGAAGCACGCGTACCATATTGGAATGAAAATTAGTACACGTACCATATCGGGACAATTTTGAAAGTATGTTTAGTAGCTTAAGCCCAATGTATATATCTTCAACCTGGAATCTTTTTTAAAAATCATGTTTCTTTATATAAACTTCAACAACACCTTACACATCTCATTATAATGAAGCACAAACACATTATTTGTAGAATTACTGTAAACACAAGGGCAATGATATGTACACATTGAATTTTACTTTGCACGCATACAATTAGTGAATAAGACAAACAATACCCCATGTAATTTTATGTGTGCAAAGTAAAATCCCATGTGTCATATCAATTCTCAAAATATAATATATAACCTGGATTTTATGTTGGATTTAGATTCAACTATATTATTTTATCTACTTAATATGACACTGAATTACAATTATACCTTGGATATTATTGATATTTTTGTATAGTTGTTTGTATGTTGTTTTATCCTTTGTTTTTAATTGTTATATTATTTTTGGATTTAAACAAGTTGAAACGATAAATCACCGACCTTCTTTGCCGCTTAAACTATTTACTTAAACATGTTAAACGGATCAACGAAAACGGGTTACACGTGCTATGCAGGTTGAGTTTCTTGACACGATTAATGAACGGGTCGTGTTTGGGTAAAGGTTATACCAACCCGTCAACCCGCGAAACCGAATAGGTCATCCTGAACATGACTTGATTTTTTTTCTTCCATTTTTATTTAGTTCTAAGGTAGTTCCCCACTTATTTCTAAGGTAGGTCCCAAATAATTTTATGCATGGCTTTTATATAAATTGTGCGTCTAAGGTGGTTCCCGGGCACCACCTACCATAACCGTAGGTCAGCCTCTGCTGATTCTGGACCTCTGATCAAGTCTATTACAATGATTGTTTTCTGCCATTCTGACATGAAGATGATTGTTCGTTTGGCCTTTAAGAAGTTTTGAAACAAAGCTATAGAGTGCAATAAGCACAGGTGTCACTCTCAACGCGAAACCTTTTGAAACTACGTTTCGATATGTACTGATCAACAGTTCATAGTCAATCCCCACAGTTGGTCTAACTGTGACTGATGGTCAACCCGATACCGAGACATCCTTTGGGATTCAAAGGGCTGCGACCAGTCCCATCATAACACTAGTAAAGCTTACAAATAATAGACATGCACTAAAAGGGATACTTAATTAGCTTATTTTTATAAAGCCCCAAACGGGCACACAACAAACCACATCAAACATGAGTCAAGGGGAAGAGTTTATCAAATATAACAATCACCTCCTCACGATGAGCTGCATCATGTGGTGGCATTACCTGCGCCAAAAAGTTGTTCAGTGACGGATCCTTTAACCATTCAGTTGCGTCACTAAACATTCTGAGCTCATATAAGAACATATCCCGGACAGCAATATACATCCCATGCGCATTAGACTTTTGAAATCCAGCAAATTGGAAAATGTACACACAAAGCTAAAAATATCAGATTACTAATTTCTTTCGAGCTGGCAAGACGGATGAATGATCTCACAAGTCTTGGGTGTTGTAGGGGCCCACTAACATATGACCCATTTTCATCACGGCTTGGTTGATCGTTTGATGAAATCATATGCCGAAAGGCAAGATCTGTAAGAAAAGCCTGCAATATCATCATTAGTCACTCTATCAACCAAAGATAGGTCAAATTGAGTCTACATTTGAGTACTAACAAGTCAAGCAGGGTACTAAAAGTATGTATCAGTAAGTTGATCCAAACCTGTTTTGACCCATCTTAGAATCTACCCATTCGGGACACTCTAACCCGTTTTGACGGGTCAGCCAAGCTGCCCGAACCGCCCATTTTTGCCGCTCATAAATAATAAGAAATGATATGTACATTTCTTATCCATACGCTACAAAATTTGTTTCAATTTTACCATAATACCTTGTAGTAAAATTATGTATACCACTATCAAAAAGTGGTTAAGAAGTGGCACATAAAGATTATTTGGTCATCACTACTACCTTCCCCAAAATGCACTCAGCAGCCTGATTTCCAACTCACGCACATTAGAAAATTATGTCTCTATAATGGAGATGCTTTCTGGAATCATCCATCAAACCTTGAAAACTTACTACCCTTAATACAGAAGTTTGCTCAGCATGTTCCTTGAGATTCTTACACCTGCATAAAGTTCACAAAGAAATTACTGATTAAAGCAAATCCAAATAACATTATAAAAAACATAAGAAATAATTAAGCAGTGAATACTTACGTTTTACTGACTCGTACAATATCTCTGGCTCCATTAGTAGATGCCGCTAACAGTATCAATATCAGATTCAGGATGTCGGAGGGTAATCCATCCAGTCATTTCTTTCGTCCTCTGGCTGTAGGATTGGGAATTGCATGATAAAAATTTCAAAAGTAGATCAATTACAAATAAACTTAAATAGATGACGAAAGAAGCTATCTTTACGAGAGTAATAATCATACTAAAGATTCCAGTTATCAACAAATCAGTAAAATGGAGCGAAAATGTTAAGATCCGAAGTAGCATTTTCCTTTAAAAGCAAAATTCCTTATAAATTCTCTAATAAAGTCCAGATTTTTCAAAGATTTTTAGATACCACAATTACAGAAAAAAGTGCAAGACCTAATAACATATATACATTTAATTACGATTCAAGCATCGGATTATACACCATGGTAAAGCTTACTGACAAATCCAAAGATGATCTAAGAATTATGCATCTAGTTAAGGAAAAAATCATACACAATGAAACTGATTCGAAGCATTTTTAGATGTAAGGGCTTTATTTAAAGTTCACTTGCTCTACAAGCGTTTCCATCAGGCACCCTAGAATCATTCGGCAGTTCACAACAAGAAAATTTCAGTTTATTTCATTGCTTTTACATCTATGAAACATGGAAGATGAATGTAAAACATCCAAAAGAATAAGATTTTTTAGACCAAAACATACTAATGAACTTACATCTTTTTGCATCCTCTGTTTGTGGGAACAGGCACCCCATGCTTGCTTCACATTAACAATCTCTGATGGGAAGATATTTCAACCCTCTCTGCACTTTATATATAGATAAATCCAGAAATTTGAATTTTTTGTCTGAGCTTTATCTGACTTTGTGCTTCTGATTTCAACCAAAAGCTTCGAATTTCTTACCTTAAATTGGTCATTTTAATCAACTGTTCAATTAATGTAATACTCCGTACATAACATTTCCTTTGGTTGGTATTACCTTTGAAATACATTATGGGTGTTACAATTCGGGGATCTAACACATTTTCTAACAAATCTAAATATCATAAAATAATCATACCGAGGCAAATCATATGTAGAAATATCAATTTCAAGATAAATAAGAAAATGGAGTTCTTAAGGTCTCTGAAGAACTTGATATTGATTAGAGTAATGCCAATAAATGTAACCAACCATTATTCGAATTTAACAAATTACTTGATCATTATTTTAAATTGTACCCAACAGACAAGTGTTGCCAATAAATGTGACATACTCAAACTAGTAAAAGCTTCTAAATAACAACACAAATACAAGTTACTACTGAAAGACTTTTATTTATACATTTTAGTTGAAGTCCCGAAACTCGAAAACAAGAGCCTTTGTTAGAGTTATTTGGATCACAGTAATCTGAGAGTCGTGTAAACACTTTCAGATCGAAGTATTTCGATGGTTCTATCGAAATCTTTAATCGGATAAAACTCATATTTAGAAACGAGAATTGTGTTTTTTGTTATGAAAACCGAACCAGAGATAGAATACCTATGTATGACCAAAAAACTAAATTCGGTTGTAACTGCCCATGGCAGTTATTTAACCACCGAATTAGTTAAATTAACGGGTAAAATTAAAGTCCATAATTCCGGGAAATTTTATTTTCAAGTGCGTTTTTAACATAGCACTTTATACAGCTCGACCCCAGCCAGGGGCGCTGCCCCTTGGACCCCGCACAACCCCGACTTAAATCATATTGGCGATGTAAAATTACCAACAGCCTTAGGGGGAGTTGACCAAATAAAACGATCACATTGTCTCGATTACTCGCATTACCAGAGCACATATTGTCAATAGCCTTAATAATACCTATCGAAAGATCCTTATCAAATCTAACACAGTGGACCAGATAGCTGATCAATTTGTAATGCATATTTATAATATCTTCACAGCTTCCATAAAGGATAAAAGATCTCACAAGTTTATGTGAATATAGAAATCCAGAAGATGATTTATAGTCACCCATCTCCCAATATTCATCATTTAGGAGAGCCTAAAAAAAGTCATTATATAAAAAGCATGTCAAACATCTAAAAATGAGAAGTTTTAGCTATGATTATGTTTGATATTGCTAGATATAAACCATTGGAACATTATTCATATTTTAATAATAGCTTTGTAGTCATTGATATTATTACTGGTTTATAAGATTCTAAAAAGGGAGAAAATAGCAATTCACAAAACTGTACACATCTGACTCAAACCCTTTACAACCCGCATATATTGCCAATAAAATTCGCCCATTTTATAAAAGATTGATAGCTTTCGTAATTATAAGTTCAGGATTCTCATTCATGAAATTCCAAGAAAGAATAACAAATGTTGGTGGTTCACCCCAATCTGGCCCATCCCGTTTTGACCAGCCCTTAAGTTCTACCCATTTAACCCAAACGCCCATGTCATACCACATGACATATACATCATAAAGTAAACCGGGGTATATCAAAAACTACCAAGATTTATCCTTGTGAAATGTAATTAATCACGAAACTGTCCCTGCAGAGACGGATTTGGATAGATAAAGAACAATATGAGCTTAAGATCGAATGGATACCTTTCCCAGAATAAGTTCAGCGATCAGATTTTGAGCTAGGGCTCATTGTAAATTGAGATCATCCCGACCATGATACTTTGTGTAGTCAAAGTTGGAAGTCAAACGATGTAAATTGACCACGCTTAAGACATGAGGTCGTTCAATCAAGATCTTGAAATACTCGCATCTGCACAAAGTTTGTAACGAAATTACAGATTAAAGCAATTGAAGTAGCATCATCAAAAAGAACATTAGAAAGAGAAATTATGAATCTAGCCTTTCTTGAGTGGGTTATATAAAAACGTCCTACCTTATGCATAAGTCAATTTTTTTCCCTATTAGTTTCCGAAAGAACCAAAAAATTGATTTTTCCCAAAACTTTTGAGTTATTTCGCAAGAAGAGAAGCCAAATAATTCGCAGAAAATCCAACGGATTCCGCAAAAATAATGTTTTAACTTTTAAGTGATTTTTGCTGGTTTAATAATGGGTTATTTTGTTATATAACAGACTCAAAAACGGTCAGATTAGTAATTTTCCCGTATAAGAAATAAGTAAGCAGAGAATACTTACGTTAAACATAACCTTACGAGATCTCCAGCACCATCAGATGAGTTCACTAACATTAATATGATCATAGTCAGAATGTCAACTGGTAATTCTGTGATATGAGGTGTTGTCTTCTGCTTTTGGATTGGGAATCACATAACAAAAATGACATAACATTAACAGCTAGAAACAATAATTCTAATCTCATACAGAAGATAAAAGACACAACATATTAAAAATCATACATTGAATTTCCAACTACTAAATTCTTTCATAAATTTGCAATTTACAAAGACTTTAGGACATCAGCATATATTATTTTAAGGGCCACGTCAGCAAAATATATTATTTTATAAAATTAACCCTTCAAAATTTTGATCGGCTAAACCGGTCACATTATATTACTAAATTAGCCCGTCAAATGCAAGTAGAAATACCAAAACAGGACCACAAAAAAATGCATAATTACCAAAACGGACAATTGCAGAAAGTAGGTTGCTATATTTTGACAAGAGCCCTAGATTTACGCAGATTGGAACCACATATTTTTTTGGGTAAAGGGTTTATACCCAGTGAAAAATTGGAACCACATATTTACCTGAGGAGATAGTAAATTTAAAAGGAGACGGATAACATGCCAAAACAACTCCAATATGTTTCTGAATATGATAACGGAAACCATCTTACTCTAAATGAAAACAAAAACACACAACCAGTTTTATATTTTTTAGAAATTGTGAAATCACATACATATGTCTAGTCCTTTTATATGCCTAACAAACTGATATGAACACATTTAAATGGATATATATATAATTAATGGTAACATAACCAACTCTTTAATACTACTAATTCCACGAAAGAAGACAACTATAATATTTACTCAAGTCAACATAACAAACTTGCTTACGTTTCTATGAGTTATCCATTTGGGATTGGTGACGGTAATTTTTTTGGTGAGTCAGTGCATCTATTCAATTCCATGAAGACAAATAATCAGCTTTTCAAGTTTATCTATAGTGTACAGAATTTCCAAAAGAAAAGTATCTACAAGCACACAAGGCTAGCAAGGGAGGTACTCCGTCCAGTTTTTATACTTAAAATTGCTATTTAAAAACTTGGAGTAACACAGACCAAACCGAGCCTTCAAAACAACTAATGCCACAAAAGAAGATATCTACAATAGTTAATTCATACAAGGAAAAAAGAACTCACATACGTCAAACATCAATAAACTCACATTAAGCATTAACTGTTAACAAAGGTATGGTATACGACACTATGATTACTCATTTCAACTATTACACTGGTATTAAATGATTCAATGCTTCATATATTTTATATTCATCCACAACAATGACTAATTGACTATCCATTTCAAATAAGTTAAAGAGGGTGAGACGAAATCTGATATCTTCGGACCAACTATGGTACGATTGATCCTTCCACACTCTTTTGTTCAGATTTTTTTGACCTTTTATAAGCAACTAGCGTAAATAAAGCCTATTATGTAATATAAAAAATAACTAAAACCATCTGAATACGTTTCTGTGACTTTTGACCACTTTAACCCGTTAGCTAAAAAATATACCCAGAATCAACCCATTAGCCTTAATGTGACCTTTTCAATAGTTATCCTACGCATATATAAGAAAGAATATAAGAAGTGAGCAGTGAATTCTTACACAGCAGACGAAGCTAAAAAAACTTGGCACTCTTTGATTACCACAAGAACTCAGAAATGCCACCCTTTAGCTCTCCAATATTTCCGTGCATATTCATCACGACGGCTTTTCTTAACCTTCAAAAACAGTATATAAGCCATCTCGACTTTATTTGCAGCCAACAGTTTGTTATTCAACTTGGCGCAAATAAGCCTACTCGGACAAAACCCTTTCTCCAAACACTCCTCCATAACAATCACGCCTCTTTCAAGTTGACCATTATTGCAAAGCCCGTTAATAATATGCTCATAAACTTCAACGTCAGAAACATAACCATCTTGTTCCATCTCATCCCATACATTCAAAAGCATACCACATTTACCACATGTTGGTGGTTATTCGCCCAGATCAGGGTAGAGATAATCAAAGACCTAGCTACGTACCAATTAAGGTTACCGGATATCACTTGGAATCGTGTTATCACTTTCCAAAGTAAACTATTCGACCCTAATGCCTGGGTATCACGAATATCTACTTGGGATAAGACCAAATGTTATTAGTGATTTAGGCACAAATCAATAACCCTTCGTGTTTAAGTGTTGTGTGTTTTCTGTCTTTCTCTTCATGCATAATATGATTTCCTATTTATAGGAAGATACTCATGGCTAGTCAAATGGAATTATGAGAATTAATCAGCCCATTAATCTCCACATAATTATCCCCATTATAGCCTAAAATAGTGGTTAATTGACCCGTTAAACGAGGTTATAAGTATAGATGTAACTGCCATTTGAATAGGTCAAATCAGTTACATATCATCAGCAGGATCCATTTATCACTAGCAGCAGATTGTCTGCTCAGCAGCAGAGTCATACTACTAGCAGCAGAATTGCTATCAGCAGGATCCTGACGATAGCAGCAGGATCCACTATCAGTGGAAACCAATACTAGCAGCAGAATCCTACACAACCACTATTAGAGTCAGGGTGTTCAGGGACCTGATGGGTGTACACTCCGTACCTCCAAGCCCATTACCAGGTGTCAACAAATCCCACAAGTGCACTAAATTTTCCAACAATCCTCCCCAAATTTAGTTCACTTCCCTTGCATGAAAATAACCATTATACAAAACAAGTGCATAAACGAAAATATCCTGAGGATTGAATTTCCATATTAGTAAATTACACGTTCAAATATTCGAGAATCAGGGTGTTCTAAGAATTGAACCCTTCAACCCATTTGAATACCTGAAGATAAAATACACACAAGTTTTCCAACACTTAAACACTCCTGACACTATACAAGCCATGTGTCCATATCCAATTCATAAATGTTGTAAAAGCTAAAAGTCCATAGCTTCCTGAAGCGGCAAAACTTCAACATTCACATAGGTGGTTCGTCTTTATTCATGCTCCTGCCAAGCACTTTTTCAAAGAAATTAAACCATTAAGAAGTAGTGACTTCATCCTCCTTTCAGCAGGTTCCAAGCACAAACCTTGGGATGTTTGTAAAACAATGTGCTTCAGTACATTGAATGTTCAGCTTTCCGCATTGAACTCAGCTCCCAAGTTTCCTCAGGAGGGAGTTGGGTGTCCTAGCATTCAGTGACCAAGTTGGACTTTAAACCCATCCCTTTAGCAGACTTTATAACCAAGTCTCTAGCCAAACCCTTCGTCAAGTGATCAGCTAAATTCTGTTGAGATCTAACAAACTCTATAGAAATCACCCCATTCATGATAAGCTCACGAATCATGCTATGCCTGACACCTAAGTGTCTAGACTTCCCATTGTACATCTGGCTATAAGTCTTTGCCAATGTAGCAACACTATCACACCGGATAGAAATAGGTGCTATAGGTTTAGGCCACAATGGAATCTCAAGAAGCAAGTTTCTCAACCATTCAGCTTCTTTACCAGCAGCTGCTAGAGCCACAAATTCAGATTCCATTGTTGAACTGGTGATACAAGTTTGCTTCTTGGATGCCCAAGAAATTGCACCTCCACCAAGTAAGAATACCCAGCCACTGGTAGACGAATTGTCTTCAGTGTTACTGATCCAACTTGCATCAGTGTAACCTTCCAACACTGAAGGATAACCAGTATATGAGAGACTATAATCCATAGTTCTCTTCAAATACTTCAGTACCCTCTGAATTGCTTGCTAGTGCTGAGCACTAGGATTACTAGTATACCTGCTCAGTTTACCCACAGCAAAAGCAATGTCAGGCCTTGTACAAGTCATGGCATACATCAGGCAGCCAATCACCCTGAATACTCAAGTTGAGATACAGCTTTGCTATCGTTCAGCATAAGCTTCTCAGTGGTATCCATGGGAGTACTCACTGGAGTACAATCAAAGCAATTAAATTTATTCAGTACCTTCTCAATGTAGTGAGACTGAGAAATTGATATACCATTGCTTTCATGTTTAATCCTTATACCAAGGATAACATCTGCCTCCCCCATGTCCTTCATGGAGAACCTTGATGACAAAAATTCCTTTGTCAGGTCAACTTGATTTTGGTCAGTGCCAAAGATCAACATGTCATCAACATATAGGAAAATGATGACTCCTTTACCAGATTCATCAAATTTGCTATATACACATTTGTCAGCCTGGTTAAGAACATAACCATTAGACAAAACCACTTCATCAAATTTTTGATGCCATTGCTTAGGTGCCTGTTTCAGTCCATATAAAGACTTAATCAGTTTGCACACCTTGTTTTCATTGCCAGGCATGATGAAGCCATGAGGTTGGCTCATATAAACCTCCTCATCCAATTCACCATTCAAGAAAGCTGTCTTCACATCCATCTGATGAATAATCAGATTGTGAATTGATGCCAAAGCAATCAGCAGCCTGATGGTACTGATACGTGCCACAGGGGCATAAGTATCAAAGTAGTCTATCCCTGACTTTTGTTTAAAGCCCTGAATGACTAATCTAGCCTTGAACTTTTCAATAGTTCCATCTACCTTCATTTTCCTTTTGAAAATCCATTTGCAACCAAGAGGTTTGCAACCTGGTGGTAGATCAACCAACACCCAAGTGTTGTTGCCCATGATGGAGTCAATCTCATCATTTATTGCTTCTTTCCAGAAAGCAACATCCTGGGACTTTATTGCTTCTTCAAAAGTTTTGGGATCATCCTCAACAATGAAGCAATAGGAGTATTGGTCAGAGACCTCACTCCTTGTGCCTTCAATCAAGTATAATTGAAACTCAGGTCCAAATGACTTTGGAGTCCTGACCCTTTTGCTCTTCCTGAGCTCAAGTTCAGGTTGTTGAACCACAACCTCATCAGGGGCCTGAGATGATAAATCATCAGGGACCTCTGATACACCAATGTCATCAGTTCCATTTGGAATCCTCTGACTTGGTCTAGGGACTGATGAGAATCTATTCTCATCAAATAGTGCATCCATTGATTCAATTATTGAGTTAATTGAAACATATTCATTAGGTTCAATAACATAGAACCTAAAAGCCTTGGAATGCTCAGCATATCAAACAAAGATGCATTCAATGCCTCTTTCACCCAAAGTTTTTAACTTTGGATCAGGGAGTCTTACAACTACCCTACAACCCCACACCCTGAGATAATTCAGGTTGGGTTTCTTTTTAGTCCAGAGTTCATAAGGGGTAACCTTGTTCCTTTTGATGGGAACCCTATTAAGTAAATAGCAAGCTGTTAACATAGCTTCACCTCAGAACCCTTGACTCAGTCCTGAGTAGGACAACATGGAATTAACCATCTCCTTCAGTACCATGTTCTTTCTTTCAGAGGTACCATTTTGTTGAGGAGTATAGGGAGCAGTCGTTTCATGGATTATACCAACAGACTGAAAGTACTGATTATCCATGTAGTCACCTCCCCTATCAGTACTGAATCTTTTGATCAGGGACCCAAGTTGCAATTCAACTTCTGTTTTAAATACCTTGAATTTATCTAATGCTTCATCCTTGGTATGTAATAGATAGACATAACAAAACCTAGAAGCATCATCAATAAATGTCACAAAGTACTTCTTGTTTGTCACACCCCCAATTTACCTGACTTGCAGCGGAATGGAATACCTGGGGGTGTCTGTCATAGCACCACAGTTACAGTTACATTGAACGACCTAAAGTGTCGTTTGGAAAATACTGCATTTGATCATTTAAATAATTCAGAGTTTACAAAATGAGGTCCCCAAAATGTGTTGCAAGTTTATGAAAACAAGTCCTACTAGATCAAATGTTTACATAAGTGCATGAAATAATGATGAGACGCGTCGACTCCGCGACTCCATGAAGGTCCAAATGCATGTCTCATGAGCTACCTTAATAACCTGAAATACATTGCTAAAACGTCAACACGAATGTTGGTGAATTCCATAGGTTTGTAAAATGTACTGATGTACGGCCACCACAAGTAAAAATGCAAGATAAAAATCTCGTGAAAATTGTACAATAGCCTTAAGCTCATGACACCGAAGCTATGACTGATGAAATTCTATGCCCCTCCCGAATGTTCTGCCGAAACATTCAAATGTAAAAGACATGACATGCATCTGCTTACTGTTGGTATCCACTACCACGGATGGAGGCGTCACCCTCGATAGATCTATCCACTCACTCTCGCTTAGTACTTGAAATTAACGGTTCATGATGTTACAGGGGACTTAGCACTTGGCAAGGTAACTTAAGCTATGTACATGTTTGAATACTTGGGCTCGTACTGAAATAATTGATGCAATGTATTCCCCCCGTGGGATTTGAAAACAATCAAAATGTTGAATTGAAAACGGGGCTATGAAAACTCACCTTAACTGATGAAACTGTGATGAAATGAAATGAACACCAATGAACAATTTGCTGTCGTAACCCAATATGATGGTACCATGAACATGTACTGAGCTGAAAAACAAGGCGCGCATACTAGCCGCAACCTAATATGAATGATGTACGATCTACTTTAGATCATGAAATGATGTTATGAATGTCCATGCACATGTTTACTATACCACTCTACTCTTTGAAAAACACTTGTTGTTATCAAAAGTATATATTCCAAGAATTTGGAAAATATTGCTATTAGAAAATATAAATAGCTAGTTATAATATATATATACTTATATATATATAACGTAAGTTTCCATGTTAGCGTTGAAATACTCGGGTTGTAATCCTTGAAATGATGAAAATATACTCGTAGTAACTAATACTACATTAGTTATAAAGCTCGGTACTTGATATTACTTCTAGCTCAAAAATGTACTTCGTAGTTTTTGCGCCAAATTTAATAAAAGCTGTCAATTATAAAATGGTTTTAGCCGATATTCAAACGAGTATATCTTTGTCGTTACGCTTTATGTCCACGGTTACGTCTTAGTATGTAGTAATATATTTTGGAAAGCTCGGCTCCTCCGGGTTACGTCTAAAGTCTCTTTTTGTCCAATGAAAAACGTCCAACAACAAACATTTTCTGAAAAATACTTTTCGTCTACAATCTTGCAAAAATCATAACTCCTTCGTTATAGACTCTTTTTAATCCGTTCTTTCGCCTACGGATTCGTTTTTGAAAGTATTTTCTAAAAATTTTGCCAAAGTTTCCTTGGTGTTTACTGATTTTCCAGATTTTTACAAAACGGGACAGCATGTCTAAAATAGGTTCCAAATCAAGTTTCCAAGGTTAAAAACCAATTTCTACCATCACCAAACCTCTTGTAATCACCACATGGCTAATCTAATCTTACCATACACCTTCTTAGGGTGCCATGGACTCCTAACCAAGTTATTAGAGCTAGGGGATTCATAACAAATAAGTTAGGGTTTGTATGCTTCTTTTTAGCCAAAATAAAGTGTGGTATAGCTACTTGTACATGGTTTTTAGCATGATACTTATGTAATACATGTAAAAATAGGATGATCCATGAAAAAATAAAGATGAAAACTTACTTGACCAAATGAGATGATTATTGGATGATTATGCTTGATGTTCTTGTGTTTTTGTTGCTTGATTCTTGATTAGGCATGTAAAATGAACAAGTTTAGTGTTTTACTTTATGGAAAATGATCACTTGATCTATGTGTTCTATGTTGGGTCGTGGTTATGAAGATAGGATGGAGAAAGATGAACTTTGTTCTTAGCTAGAAAAGTTAGATTATGATTTTGTAAATTGGTAAAGTTATGTTATTAAGTGTTTATTAGTATAAAATGGGCTAGTTAATGCCAAGGGTTAAAAAGGTGTGTCTTGGGGCCGGTTTTAGGTGTGAAAAGGAGTAGCCAAAACGGTTTTGATCACTTAGAAAATATAGTGTAGCGTTAAGTGTTATTACGCGTTATTCGTTAAAATCGGGTACCGGGTTTAATAGCAATAAACGTTCACGAAGTTAACCGGGATGAAATAAAGTTATAATAATGTTAAAAACATATTAAAAATATGTTGGGTACATTTACTGAGTGATCGGGTGATTATTGTTTAGGTTTCACGAAAACCGTCGTTATATTCATACGCGTACGTTATAAATAAAGTAAATTTCCAAAATACTGGGTAACTGAATGTTATAACTTTTATGATGTTAAAATGGATATAAAAATATGTCGGGACCATTGTGGGAATATTTAGATATATTCGTCGTATATAAACCATGTGTTAACGTTTACTATAATTACTTATACGTAAAAACGTTAAATGTACTGAATATAGTAATTTGAAAATCCTAAGAGTGGTATAACATGTAAATGACCTACTGATGATATGCAGACTATCTCCAGTCCGTATGAAATGTCATTACTGATAATGCATGAATTCGCACCCGAACCAATATGGTTACGCGAATTTGAATACCCGTAAACTAAATTTACGATGAAATGTGTAATGCTCGTGAATGATGAAATCTTTTCCCGCAATGAATAGTGTTCCATGAATAGTAAAATTTCTGAATGCTTCTCGGAATGTCAAATTGACACCAAAAATGATGAATAGTAAACTGATGAATAGTGTTTTGATGAATAGTGTTTGATGAATAGTGTTTTTCCAAAGTTCGGGAAATGACCTGAAATGACCTGAAATGGTGAGTTGTGACAGTCTTCCCCCCTAAAAGGAACTTCGTCCCGAAGTTCAGTTTATGTTGGTCTCTGAAAATGTATTGGTGAAAAGGTGATGATATTCGAGAATTCCAGCGAACTCTAACGATAGGAATTCGACTCTGTTTCAACTGTTTGACCACACGGTCCATGATTTCTGTTGGTTCTCTTTCAAGGTCTGAGATTGTCATTTGGGATGGATCCCTTCCAATGGAATCATGAGTGACTCATCTGAAAGTCATTTCTGGGGATCTGAAAATGTTAAATATGTTCGTGTAATCCTGTTGTTCTCTGACAATGTTCAAGTCTGACGGCCACTAGGCCTACCCTGTCTGAAATATAAATGGTCCAGTGTATATTGGTGTAACTTTCCAAGTTTTCTGAACGATAACATGCCTTTCCTAGGCAGAACTTTCTGCATAACTCTGCAGAACTTGAAGTTTTAATGGTTTATGACTTATTGAACTTGTAACTGATTCTTGACTTGTAGAAAATTTCTGGTTATCTCATGAATGCCTACTGAACTAATGAGTTGAGCTTTTTCTGAGTTTGGCCCATCAATAGATGGTCTGCGCTTCTTAATGTTTTAAATGTGACACTGGTAATATATACTGCTGAATTCTGCCAGAACTCCAGTTTGTATGCTAGTTGGTCGATTCTAAAATGAATCTTAAATAATCCAATATGCTAAAGGTTCAACCTTTCTTGTTATCCAATTTGTATCATGCCAATCCAAGGCAATGCTTTTAACTTAGTTTGTTCTCCCACTTGAATCTGGATGGTTTGTTGTTCAGGATATCCAATCCAAATGATGTGTGTTATGTACTAATCTAACTTCTGCCAGTTTCCCGTTGTTGGTGTGATAACTATTGTTGTAGATGAATTTGATTTATGTTAAATGATTAGTCCAACCATTTCTAGGGTTAATCACTCATGCTCTGAGCATACTTTCCTATGTTTGAATTGTTCTCTCGCTTTGACCATCATTCTGAGGGTGATAGGTGATGTTCACATCTAAATGGGTTTCTGAAGGAAATCCTGAAATGATTACCTGAGGTCCAAGTTGAAACGGTTTCCTTAACAGGAAAAACTGAAATGGGTACCATAAACCTTTGTGACTAATTCCATAACTTTCGGTCCTTCGAACTTGGCGTTATCTGAAGGGATAGCATATAGGTAAGAATTTGATTCCTTGTGTTTTGTTCCAACTGATGATAAGACATATGTTCTTCTTTGTCTATTGGGTTTGGTCTCCACTACTGAAGTTCGCGATTAATTTGTGATGTTCCTCCTAATTCCTTCATCACATAATCCAAATATTCTCTATTGTCCAGTCACAAATCCTAAATGCATAAGCGATGTTGTAGGGAAATTCGTTCTGGAAATTTGTCTCGCGATTATGAGTTTTAGTTGAAATCCTTTTCTGAATAAACGAATTTAGAAAATGGAGCAAATGATTTATTGGGTAATATTTTCTTGATGATTCCAAAATCCAGTAGTTATGAAATAGGAACTGTTTTCAAACATGTTGTGATTAAGACTGATTACCAAAGTTTGATGTCTATGTATATTTCTCATTGTACAATAGTGTTGCTAAAGATTGACCAAAAAGGATCGTACTTGTTCAAAATAGGAATTTCAGAAATCATTTTTCCACAAGGTATGTGATTTATGTAAACGCATCAACTTTATTTAAAAGTGAAAATACTAACAAGGATAAAATGGTAGAATAGGAAATGTTCGCTTAAATGCATAGATGTCTAACACTTAGTTCCTGAGGTTGGATAATGTCTATTGATGGTTATCTGGCATAACTACAAGCATAGGTATTTAGACTAACTTAAGTCCTGAAATAGTTTATCGTTGTAATTGGCAAAACGAATGTATCACTTGATGTTGTGTCGATGAATGTCTATTCTGTTTTCCCATGTAGATGAGGAGATATGTTCTGGTTTGATCCCTTGCTTGGTATGAAGGTGAGGTTATCTGAAATTTCTAGAGACATAATGCCCTAGAGGAATCCACATCGATATTCTTGATTCAAACAATTGTCCTTTGTGAAAACTTACTGCAGGAAAGTTTATGTATGGATGAGGCCATGTTTAAATGAAATGCTCTACAGTCTCAATTAGAAGCTCGGTGTATTTCTATTGTGTTGTCCTGCGGACATTTATATTGAGCTAAATCCTGTAGCTCAGTATAGCTAGTACCCTTGAATAATAACATTGGACAACTAGGTTAAAGATGGTGATTCGGATGATCTCGCAGTATCTGAGGATTGTTGTTGAGTTATGAATTCTCTCACTATATACTTCTAGTCCTGGTTACTAGTTTTGTACTCCTTTCATTGCTTTTATTGTATAAAGGAATCCTGCATGTAATTGATATGGAAAGTCTCTTCTAGGGAAGTCAATAAGAAAATCCAACTTAATGTCTGAATGAGTGACTGGTGGGGTAAGTATCCAGAGATAGTTCGGCAAAAGGGATGTTTATGGATGAGTTCCTTTGTTTACAAAACTTTTGGATGAAGATTGTTATTAACAATTCTTTGAAAAGGTAATTATTTCCTTCATGGCATAATCCTTCCTGAATTTTACATAGGTGATCAGGCTATGTATAATTGAGGACTAATGATGCGATGTTGGATTTTGTCAAAATATCATAACTTTCCTCAAAAGTTTTAGATGGTGTTCAACGCATTGTTATTAAAATGGTATCCTGATGTTTCCTTTCAAGTAACATGAAAATTGCTTCGCGTAATAATAGTAAATACTTGGTGTAATGACAGGAAAATCAATGTATAGGATGGTAATAAAATAGCTTACTTCAGAAAATTTTTCTGTAAAACAGTTTCCCCATATTATAGTAAAATAGCTTGAATGGTGTATTGGATACGTGGGTGAATCTTGTCGAATGGTAATAGTCTACTAGATGTCATCTAGTTCATGGTAAGTGGGAATGGAAAAGGAAATGACAATGATGGTACTAGTGAATGGAATACTACCCTCTTTCGTGCTACCTCGCGACATCCAAAAGGTAAAACTAAAGTACACACTGTGGGAAGACCAATAGTGTAATAAGTAACTGATGGTGGTGATAGTACCTGAGTAGTAAGTGCCCTACTAGTGATGGAAAGAAAACACACTATCTTCCTTGCAATAAGCATCCTAATAAGTCCATTAAGATTAATTCTGAATACACTACCAAAAGGCATTCTATGTACGGGCTGAATGATAGGAAAACCCTGTTCCTATGGCAAATCAATAGTACTAATGGTGGTGTAAATGCAACTGGTGGTATAATGGTAGTGGAAGATGACAAGGCATCTTCAACGTCGGAATCCGATAAAAGGATGTCAGGGTGAGTATCTGAAGACATGTCACTTGTGAACCAGGTCAATAAAATGATATACATATACGGATATGAGTATAAATAACTCGCACAGGGGATGTATAAAACAACATGTATCATGATTATGCACTTATGATGAAATGATGAGATGCTATGATGATGCGGTTATAGTCTAGGGTCCAAGATACATCCTAGTTCGCTATAACCTTAGCTCTGATGCCAATCTGTCACACCCCCAATTTACCTGACTTGCAGCGGAATGGAATACCTGGGGGTGTCTGTCATAGCACCACAGTTACAGTTACATTGAACGACCTAAAGTGTCGTTTGGAAAATACTGCATTTGATCATTTAAATAATTCAGAGTTTACAAAATGAGGTCCCCAAAATGTGTTGCAAGTTTATGAAAACAAGTCCTACTAGATCAAATGTTTACATAAGTGCATGAAATAATGATGAGACGCGTCGACTCCGCGACTCCATGAAGGTCCAAATGCATGTCTCATGAGCTACCTTAATAACCTGAAATACATTGCTAAAACGTCAACACGAATGTTGGTGAATTCCATAGGTTTGTAAAATGTACTGATGTACGGCCACCACAAGTAAAAATGCAAGATAAAAATCTCGTGAAAATTGTACAATAGCCTTAAGCTCATGACACCGAAGCTATGACTGATGAAATTCTATGCCCCTCCCGAATGTTCTGCCGAAACATTCAAATGTAAAAGACATGACATGCATCCGCTTACCGTTGGTATCCACTACCACGGATGGAGGCGTCACCCTCGATAGATCTATCCACTCACTCTCGCTTAGTACTTGAAATTAACGGTTCATGATGTTACAGGGGACTTAGCACTTGGCAAGGTAACTTAAGCTATGTACATGTTTGAATACTTGGGCTCGTACTGAAATAATTGATGCAATGTATTCCCCCCGTGGGATTTGAAAACAATCAAAATGTTGAATTGAAAACGGGGCTATGAAAACTCACCTTAACTGATGAAACTGTGATGAAATGAAATGAACACCAATGAACAATTTGCTGTCGTAACCCAATATGATGGTACCATGAACATGTACTGAGCTGAAAAACAAGGCGCGCATACTAGCCGCAACCTAATATGAATGATGTACGATCTACTTTAGATCATGAAATGATGTTATGAATGTCCATGCACATGTTTACTATACCACTCTACTCTTTGAAAAACACTTGTTGTTATCAAAAGTATATATTCCAAGAATTTGGAAAATATTGCTATTAGAAAATATAAATAGCTAGTTATAATATATATATACTTATATATATATAACATAAGTTTCCATGTTAGCGTTGAAATACTCGGGTTGTAATCCTTGAAATGATGAAAATATACTCGTAGTAACTAATACTACATTAGTTATAAAGCTCGGTACTTGATATTACTTCTAGCTCAAAAATGTACTTCGTAGTTTTTGCGCCAAATTTAATAAAAGCTGTCAATTATAAAATGGTTTTAGCCGATATTCAAACGAGTATATCTTTGTCGTTACTTGTCCGTTTTACTTGTTCTTTATGTCCACGGTTACGTCTTAGTATGTAGTAATATATTTTGGAAAGCTCGGCTCCTCCGGGTTACGTCTAAAGTCTCTTTTTGTCCAATGAAAAACGTCCAACAGCAAACATTTTCTGAAAAATACTTTTCGTCTACAATCTTGCAAAAATCATAACTCCTTCGTTATAGACTCTTTTTAATCCGTTCTTTCGCCTACGGATTCGTTTTTGAAAGTATTTTCTAAAAATTTTGCCAAAGTTTCCTTGGTGTTTACTGATTTTCCATATTTTTACAAAACGGGACAGCATGTCTAAAATAGGTTCCAAATCAAGTTTCCAAGGTTAAAAACCAATTTCTACCATCACCAAACCTCTTGTAATCACCACATGGCTAATCTAATCTTACCATACACCTTCTTAGGGTGCCATGGACTCCTAACCAAGTTATTAGAGCTAGGGGATTCATAACAAATAAGTTAGGGTTTGTATGCTTCTTTTTAGCCAAAATAAAGTGTGGTATAGCTACTTGTACATGGTTTTTAGCATGATACTTATGTAATACATGTAAAAATAGGATGATCCATGAAAAAAATAAAGATGAAAACTTACTTGACCAAATGAGATGATTATTGGATGATTATGCTTGATGTTCTTGTGTTTTTGTTGCTTGATTCTTGATTAGGCATGTAAAATGAACAAGTTTAGTGTTTTACTTTATGGAAAATGATCACTTGATCTATGTGTTCTATGTTGGGTCGTGGTTATGAAGATAGGATGGAGAAAGATGAACTTTGTTCTTAGCTAGAAAAGTTAGATTATGATTTTGTAAATTGGTAAAGTTATGTTATTAAGTGTTTATTAGTATAAAATGGGCTAGTTAATGCCAAGGGTTAAAAAGGTGTGTCTTGGGGCCGGTTTTAGGTGTGAAAAGGAGTAGCCAAAACGGTTTTGATCACTTAGAAAATATAGTGTAGCGTTAAGTGTTATTACGCGTTATTCGTTAAAATCGGGTACCGGGTTTAATAGCAATAAACGTTCACGAAGTTAACCGGGATGAAATAAAGTTATAATAATGTTAAAAACATATTAAAAATATGTTGGGTACATTTACTGAGTGATCGGGTGATTATTGTTTAGGTTTCACGAAAACCGTCGTTATATTCATACGCGTACGTTATAAATAAAGTAAATTTCCAAAATACTGGGTAACTGAATGTTATAACTTTTATGATGTTAAAATGGATATAAAAATATGTCGGGACCATTGTGGGAATATTTAGATATATTCGTCGTATATAAACCATGTGTTAACGTTTACTATAATTACTTATACGTAAAAACGTTAAATGTACTGAATATAGTAATTTGAAAATCCTAAGAGTGGTATAACATGTAAATGACCTACTGATGATATGCAGACTATCTCCAGTCCGTATGAAATGTCATTACTGATAATGCATGAATTCGCACCCGAACCAATATGGTTACGCGAATTTGAATACCCGTAAACTAAATTTACGATGAAATGTGTAATGCTCGTGAATGATGAAATCTTTTCCCGCAATGAATAGTGTTCCATGAATAGTAAAATTTCTGAATGCTTCTCGGAATGTCAAACTGACACCAAAAATGATGAATAGTAAACTGATGAATAGTGTTTTGATGAATAGTGTTTTTCCAAAGTTCGGGAAATGACCTGAAATGACCTGAAATGGTGAGTTGTGACATTGTTCCCCAAAGAGGGAGTGGCATGCAAATCACACAGGTCACTGTGTATTAGCTTCAAGAGCTCAGTCTCACGTTTTACACCCTGAAAGGGTTTCTTAGTAATTTTGGTCAACATGCAAGTCTTACACTTTTCAGTGTCCATGTCAAATGCTGGGATTAACCCATCCTTAGACATGTCTTGCATCCTTTTAAAATGTACATGGCTAAGTCTAGCATGCCACAGGGTAGAGTCATTCAGTTTAGAGGTTGATAAAAAGGCTGAATTAACAATGTCAGTGACAACATTAAGCCTGAACATTTGATTACACAAATAGCCAAAACCAATAAACACACCATGTTTAGACAAAATAAATTTATCAGATTCGATAACTTGTTTATATCCATGATTATTCAAAACACTACTTGAAACCAAGTTCTTCCTTATATCAGGAACATGAATAACATTAAACAAAGTTACAATCTTTTCAGAACTAAAATTAAGATCTACACAACCACGACCATGCACCAAAGCTGATGACTCATTTCCCATGTGAAGAATAGAACCATCATTCAGTGACTCGTAAGTCTTGAACCATCTTCTATCTTTGCACACATGAACAGTTGCTCCAGAGTCAACCCACCACGCATCATCATCATCCTGCACATAGTTAGATTCAGATACATATGTAACATAATAAACCTGAAGAGATTCATTAAACATATTCTGACCTTTTAGTGAGTTGGCTGAACCACCATTCCCTGAACTACTAGTGCCTGAACCATTGGTTTTACCACCAACCTTAACACCTTTGCAATCCCTTTTAATGTGACCAGATTTGCCACATTTCCAACAAGTAGGTGTTGCCTTCTTGTTAGGATCAGCCCTTGTGTTATCATGATGTTTACGTTTGCCTTTGTTGTCATTGTACCTGGTGGAATTGTTATGTTCCACCATATTGACAACATGTGCACCAGTAGCATTGCTACTCTTTGGCTTGTCATTATCCTACGCCCTGAGGGAATCCTCAATACGCAAATGACTACCCAACTGAACAAGTGTCAGTTCTTCCTTCTTATGTTTCAAGGCATGCTTGAAATCTTTCCAAGAAGGAGGGAGTTTGTCAATGATAAAGGAGACTGAAATAGCCTCATCCATGTTCATTTTATGTTGTTTAAACCTTCCAAGTATTCCAAGAAGTTCATTGTATTGTTCCATGACTGGTCTTGAATCAGTCATTTTGTAATTTGTGAAATTACTTACAAGAAACTTCTTACTTGAAGCATCCTCAGCCATATATTTGGCATCCAAGGAATCCCAAAGTTCTTTGGAAGATTCAACGTTCTGATAAATGTCAAAGAGAGAATCAGACATACCATTGAGAATCAAACCTCTGTATACATAGTCATCATTCTCCCATTTGCTTCTTTTCCTTATCTGTTCCACAGTAGCATCATCCCCATGATCCTCAGGAATGGCAGTACTAAGAACATACACCACATTCATGCTTGAAAGCAAGAATTGCATCTTCTTTTGCCATCTTCTGAAATCAACACCTTCAAACTTATCCAATTTGGAAAAGTTAGCAGCCATATGCCTCATAGCAGCAGCCATTGATTATCACAAAATAGTTTACTTTGATTGTTGGTGGTTATTCGCCCAGATCAGGGTAGAGATAATCAAAGACCTAGCTACGTACCAATTAAGGTTACCGGATATCACTTGGAATCGTGTTATCACTTTCCAAAGTAAACTATTCGACCCTAATGCCTGGGTATCACGAATATCTACTTGGGATAAGACCAAATGTTATTAGTGATTTAGGCACAAATCAATAACCCTTCGTGTTTAAGTGTTGTGTGTTTTCTGTCTTTCTCTTCATTCATTATATGATTTCCTATTTATAGGAAGATACTCATGGCTAGTCAAATGGAATTATGAGAATTAATCGGCCCTTTAATCTCCACATAATTATCCCCATTATAGCCTAAAATAGTGGTTAATTGACCCGTTAAACGAGGTTATAAGTATAGATGTAACTGCCATTTGAATAGGTCAAATCAGTTACATATCATCAACAGGATCCACTTATCACTAGCAGCAGATTGTCTGCTCAGCAGCAGAGTCATACTACTAGCAGCAGAATTGCTATCAGCAGGATCCTGATGATAGCAGCAGGATCCACTATCAGTGGAAACCAATACTAGCAGCAGAATCCTACACAACCACTATTAGAGTCAGGGTGTTCAGGGACCTGATGGGTGTACACTCCGTACCTCCAAGCCCATTACCAGGTGTGAACAAATCCCACAAGTGCACTAAATTTTCCAACACCACAATCGCATAAGCAATGTTTTGTAAGCAGTTACTGATATAGTACGCTTTGCGTCTTTTGCTTTTTTTGTAAATCATAATAGCAGCGTGTGGTGGGCCGAAACTACATAAAGTATCGATAATTGACGTTACTACCCCTGTAGCATTTCGTCAAACATTTCTATAGCATCGGCTACCCTTTTAGCTTTAAGAAACGCAAAAATTATATGCACATAAGTATCCATATTCGGTTCACAATCATTACTCAACATATCGTTATAGTATTTCAAATATTCGTCAATATCACCAACCGAAATGTAATTTAAAATCATCGCATTATAAACAACAACACTCACCTCACATGTTCTCGTTTCGTTCAAATTTTCAAATATCTTAACCGCGCTCTACCTAAACCTTTGATCACGTAACTAAAACTCAAACTATCGGGATCAAATCCATCTTCCACCATTTCATTCAACAACCTCTCGATCTCACTAACCCGACCCAACTTACACCACCCACGGATAACAATCCCATACGTCTCACCGTCAAACTAAACTTTCCCTTTGCCTTTCCCTCTCGTCTTACTCAACAACTTATCCGCACTCGTTACACGCCCACATGTCGACACAAACACCTAAGCACAACTTTGAAACACTCCAAATCCCACTCATCCATCCCAAACTCCTTCAAATTCCTTCAAATTCTTAAGAATCTCCACACCTTTCGCTACACGCTTCGCCTTAACGTAACTATCCACAAAAATTTCCAACGTCTCGTAATCACCTCTCACTCCCTTCCCTCTCATCTCACCTAACAAAAACTTCATTTTATTGAAAAACCTCCGTCTACCTAACGCCTTAAAGACCACGTTATAACTCTCAACACCTCCACTCATTTTTCCGCTCTCCACCGCCCACTCGAAAACCGTAACTATCGCCTCACCATCTAAACCACCTCTGTTCAAAACCTTACTAACTACCGAACTATCCGAAACGATATCGGACGCAGCCGCGGTTAATGCTTGTTTAACTGCGGATGCTCCGATAAGTTTCTGAACAAACACACCTCTTAACCTATCCTCAGGTGATAGTAATGCTAATAAGCTCGCTGACTTTTGAGTTGACTCAGGGTAATAGGAGAGAGAGGTGGTTTAAGATGATGAGTTCGTTAGGGTTAGGGTTTCGTGTGCGTTTTTGAGTGTGTGTTAGTGTGTGTTTTGAAATTAGGGAAAGTGAGAGTGAAGGATTGAGGAGATGATTAATTTGGTGACGAACATGATGATCGGAAGTTAGTTATGTAATGGTCAACGGTGGTTATAACGGTCAACGGTTGGGTGTGGTTGTTTGATGATGGTGGTGTTCAGGTTAACAGGGTGAAAGTTGAGGTTTACAATTCACATTTTGCACCCTGAGTTTCTCTATGTTAACAATATCTATACTACTTATAAAATTATAAAGCATATTGCACATTCTTTCACATTTAATTTTTAAGATTTTCATATTTAGATTTTATGTAAAATACAAATGATAAAACAAATAGAACAAGTATTTAAAGCATAATATTTTAAGGTCAACACTTACACATGTATAATTAATACACCCCATCATATATTAATACAAGTCATAAAACACAAAACACAATAATTTAAAGCACAAGTATGTACAATGTTCAAAATTTTGTCGAGCAAAGTTAAACTTTATTTTATTTATTTTATTTTTTTTATAATTCTTTATGCACCATCAACTCTTATATAATTGTTTTTATTTTGTTAAATTTGTTATCCCATTCGTTATACCCAATAACAAAGCATTATTATTAAAACTAACTTGTTGAAACATGTTTTTGATTCACACCGAGTCACACAAGGTGTGAATCGGTGTGACTCATCTCCTTACCTATGGATCTACACTAAACCACTAGGACGGCGTGCGAGTGGTGGTGGTAGTGGTTACGTAGCTTGTATGGAGGGGTTTGAAGGCCCGTTCATCATGAATTTGTGATAAGGGAGGCGTTATAAGGATGGTTTGGTGTTTGTTGTAGCGTTGAAGGTGGCGGAGATGTGGTTTTATGGTGCGTGTATCATAGATCTAGGGTGGGTATGATGTGGTGATGTTGTTTTGATGTTTGTTTTGTGGTGGTGGAAGGCAGTGATATGTGGTGAAGTGGTGGCAGTGATGGTGGATCTAGGGTTTTGGTGGGTGGCGGCTGGTATCACAAGAGATAGAGGGAGATGATGAAGTGTTTATTTTAGAGTTAGGGAAAGATAGAGAATGAGGGAGTGGGGAGTGATGTGGGGGCTATATCACCCAAGAGAGGGGCCGGGTTTGTTGTATCAAAGGGTCCAAGTTTATTTAATCTTTTAACTTAATACTTCTCGGGTTTGTTTAACACAGTAAAAATGTTCGCGTGACATTTTAAGTTGTGCCATTATTTTTAAATTCTTTCGTTCTTTTAAAGGTCAAACGCACGAAAAATACAAATCATCATCTATCCTTGTTGAAGCTTACCTTCCTTAATATCCGAAACAAAAAGAAACGAAATATAACAAGTCTGTTATTTTCTTTCTTTGGTTCATTCAAATACCAAAACAAGACAAAAAAAAATTGAAGAACCTACCCATAGGTTTAATGATTCGAACAGAAATATTTAAGGTTGTTTTCGTGTTCGGTTTGGATGAAAGAAGGGAGAAAACACTGAGTTGTGAGATGAGTTTGGATTTGACTTATGAATAACAAATGTGTGTTTTAGGGTTTGAGTGAAATGAGTCATATTTGACATATGAATAACTGGGTTATATCAATTGTAAGTGTTGGATTGGATCCAAACTGGGCCCGTTTTGGTTTTTGATATTCTTATTGGACCGGGTTCTAAGCAAGAGTGGATTGGGATTGATATATAAATCTTTAGATTAATTATCTTAAATAATATACCAAATAAATTTTAGATTTGGCTCATAATTTTTGGTCAGAATATACTCAAGTGTTGGGCTGAAAAATTTGATATCCAATGTATTTATATACTTTTTCAATGTTCGAACCCATCATCGGTCTTAAATGGTTCGAATAAAAAATGTAATACAAGACATATTACACCTACTTGAGACCATAGACATTTTGGTAGTTTCATTTAAGAGGAGATGGAATTATACTACTAGCATAACTAAAGTTACTGTTATTTGCAAATTAATTGTTAAAAAAAGTATAGCCGCATAACATCACATTGATAGAAAATATAGTCACAGGGTACCCGCCGACGCATCGCGCGGGTACCCTGCTAGTCAACAATAAAACTCGGTCACTGACGAAATCAAAGGTGGTCTCAGGGATCTTGAAATACTCATGAATTTTTGTGTTGTATTGTTAATTTTGTTAAGAACACTTCGATTTTATTAAGATGCGCCTGGTTGTTGAAATTGTGTTTGTGGTATTCTTTAGTTTATTTTAAGTGTACTTGGTAACGTCGTTTTCCGGTTCCGTCTCTGAGGTCAAGCCCACTAAACAGATCTATCATACCTCTACCTAGGGCTGAGCTTTATAGACCGCGGATCAGACCGAAATGAGAAACCGGACAGACTAGACCAGAGCGAATCGAACGTATTTCGGTCCAGTTCTCGGTCCACCATTTTCCTCATTTTCGGTCCTCGGTCAGGTCCGCTCCGGTTCGGTCTTACGTACAACCGACCACTATATTTTGTCGGACTGAATCAGACCGACCATACTGAACAGAACCAAACATACTTCACCAAGTTTGTCAATATTAACAATGAGGATGTCTACCCGCTCATTGCGACACATTCTAAACATATATTGTTTGACAATGATATATGTTTGCATTCCAGTGAGTTTGATTTTATGTATTCTTTTTGTTAATAAAGAATAAGTGTTGGCACATATCTTCTACGTTAATTGCTTACATTTACACGTTGTTTAGTCGAATACAAAATCTCATCTCGTAGCATACTAAAAGTTTAGTCACTTAACTGGAGTATTTGAAGTTAAGGTTAAATTATTTGAGGAAAGTTATTTTACATACTAAACTTTTTTAATATAAAGGGATCAATCTCTACCTTGCATCTCCATCTGATCTAGTGGATGAAATGTAATCAATGTTTTAAAAAACTCACTTTCATTTTTTTTTTATAATTTAAATATCTAATGAACCGTTAATCGTTAGTCAAAACAAATTATACAATCACGACCAGTATTTAATTATCCTTCTATAGATGGGCACTTTGATATACGTTCGACAAACTTTTTTTCTCATTTCTTTTCATGTTTTTTCGTCTTTTTTCTTCGTTTGTGAAACATGATGAAAAATCACATGTGATAAACCCCTAATTTGAATATCACATGTGATGATATTAGTATTAAATCACATATGATATCTAATAAAATCATATGTGATTTAACACTAATATCACATGTGATTTTACTAGTATATTCAGATTAGTGTTTAATCACATATGATTTCTTCATACAAGCTTCAACAATGTAAAAAACGAACAAGAAAAAAAAAGTGAAAAAAACGGGGAAAAAATTGTTTGTCGGAAAAATATCAAAGTGTTTATCTATATAAGGATAATTAAATGCTCGTCGTGATTATATATTTTTTTTTCACTTAACGATTAACAGTTTAAAATATATTAATATTTAAAAAAAATGAAAGTGATTTTTTTAAAATGTTAAGTTTAATCTCATCTATTAGATCAAATGGAGATAAAATGTGGGACTTGGTCCCTTAATATGTGAAAAAAGTTTGGTATGTAAATGATCTTAAATCAAATTATTTTTACTTGTAAAACTAATTAACTTCAGTTAAAATCATTTTATCGAGTCTCGTCGAATACGCAAATCTATTAAAAAAAAAGTCATTAACATCTTAAACTATGACTTTAAACATCCATTGTAACATTATAATCTCCAAGTTAAACAACTTTAATTTAACTCAAAAGAACAGTAATAAGATTGAAAAATAACAAGTTTTATAGGTACAAACATACAATTAATTTGATAAACAATGACTATAATTATAAGGATATTTTGAAAATTCAGAGGCTTATTTTGTATGATTTAAAAGCTCGAACTAAGAAAAGAAGAATAAAAAAAAGGGGGGGGGGACCTCAAAGTGCACAGCGAGTTTCGAACTTAAGTCTATGGAGATGTCTTTCTTTTAGTTGTACGTTACCCGCTAGAGCACATTGAGTTTCTAGTATGTGTTTCTTTGTCTAATAGTTAACGAGTAAGGATCCAGTGAGAAGAAAACTTAAAATGAGAAGGATGAGAAAGAACTATAATTACACATTTGAGATGCCTTGACTGGATTTAGATGCATCCCAATTCGTTTCAAAAGTGATTTTGAAGTGAAAACAATACAAAGTAGTACTAACAACAAATTTGACCTGCAAAGGACGAAAAATACGTATGATTCGTCTAACTTGATGAAATGCATCTAATACAAGTATATACATCTAATTTGTTGCTAGAGTATATATTATAGTGCATCTAAAAGATTAGGGATGCATCTAATTCTAGTCGATGCATCTCTAATGTGTGGTTATTGTTATTTCTTATTCATCTCATTTTAAAATTTCTTCTCATTTGATTCTAACTCAATAGTTAACTACATATTACTTTGTATTATTTAATCATTCAATTACAGCTCATTTACGGTAAATAACTGTAAATTTATATAGATTGGAGACTGGTCTGAACCGAGAAACTGGACCGACCATATTTGTGTCCGGTCCTCAGTCCCCCCTTTTTTATCTTTTGTTTTCTATTGAGTTCGATCTTACACACAATCAACGGACCGGCGAACCGGACTAACCCGAACATGGACCGAGAATTTAGGTCAGGTCCGGTTTTCGAACTGTGCTCGGCCCTAGTTGACGTCAACAACAACAAAACTCACTCCGGCCATAGTGTTCATGCGGGAGGTGTAATTTAAACAAGTCATATCTCTATCTTAGTGCAAACAAATGTTTAGAAATTTTCTGCGATAAAAATTGTTTATGTTAACAAAATAGTAATATATAGTATGTTTGGCAAAATTAGAGTCGGAGCTATATGTTTTACTTTAAAATATGTTTGACATATATTTGGAGCTCGAGCTTATTTTTGTGAAATTAAAAATGAACTATGATTTTACAAATCACGTGCGATTTTTCAGAGCGAAAATTTCAACATTCAAAAAAAAAAAGAAAAAAAAAACTCGAAAAAGGTGGATGTGTATCGAAGTGTCCGTTTACTGAAAGATAAAAGAATTTCATTACCGCAATGGTGTATTTTTTTTGTCGCTTGCCGATTTACCGCTTGCAATATATTACATTTAAAAAAAATAATGGAAAGTTGGTTTTTTTAATGGAAAAATGAACGATTATAATCTTTAGAGAAATTATGATCTACGTTGCACCTCTTAAACTACATGGGTATCTATGTAATTTTTTTTTTGGTGAGCGTAAACCATTTTAAAAGCTACTTCCATAGAGCTTCTATCATCAGCTCAAGCTTCTTCTGTAAGATAGTAGAAGCTTATGTGTTAAACGAATCTTATTTAAAAAGCTTAAACTCCCATATGCCTCTATAAGTCTCTTCAAACACAACCACAACGTTGGCCAAAGTTATCGAGGGACAATGCTAGGTTGTGTGTGTGTTCTTTAGAGGTTTGAGTTCAATGATGCACAAACATCATTCATGGCTCGAAATAGAGATGCAAAAATAGGAAAAAGACCTGGGTCAGTGGCCTGATTAGCTTCGATTACATAAGCAGGACCAGTTTAGGCTAAAACACAAAATAATCGATATTTCTCTAACACCTAGTCTAAGGTCTGAAATGTTACAAGAGAATTCGAGAGGTGCATATCTAATTTGAAATGATATTATAACTTAAAAAGGTAAAATCAACATTTGATTCATAGGGTACAACACAAGTAAATGTCAATAAGTAAATCTAAGCTACAACTGAAGTAGAGAATTTCAAATCTACATGCCAACATAGGTTAACTTTTTACAAACATTTGTATCTAAAACAACACTCCAATTTAATTCATAACTCAATAACTGTATCTATTATTTTGTCGATGTGTCTGAGCTTTTTACGAATTTTGATTGTGTAGCATATTGATGAGGCGAAAAATGATCCGTTTTTAGGGGGTCATTTAAGCCCGAATCCGAATTTATTTGATCAAATATTGCCCTAAATCGTTCCTTTTGTGATTTTAGGTGTTTGGAGAGTGAATTCTGGAAAAGAGGCTATTTTGGACGTTTTTGGAGCATAAAGTGAAGAAAACAACAAAGTACCAAATCCAAGCTGGAATTACAAGGTGACGGCGTCAAGAATTTACTCTTGACGGCGTCAGAAAGGATGAATATTTTACCGAAGGTTGTGAAGGCGTCAGATGAAGAGATGACGGCGTCAAAATGACCAAGATTAATTTACCGAGGGTGGTGACGGCGTCACATAGGCCGTCACGATTGGATCTAGGGCGTCCGAGGAAGTATATGGCGGCGAGTTGACGGCGTCAGATTTTACTCTTGACGCCGTCAGGACGATTTTCCTATATATAGTTTTCTAGTTTTTTCATTAAGGGGAGAAGTTTTGGTGAAACCCTAAAGACGATTTTGGTGCCTCTTTTACAGGTTTTTCAAGGGTTCCAAACCCTTGAGACCTTGCATTGTAATTGAGATAAGTATACTCTTAATTCAATCAATATGTCTATGTGTTGGTTGTCTATCTTTTGTTCTTATCTTAATTCTACTATGCTAGGCTAAATTTCCTTTGTGTTTGCTTAGATCTAATGAAACCTAGATGTTGATTATGTGTTGATTACTTGTCTATTCTTGTTTTGAATGAATGATATTATATGTTAGGCTTAAGAAAACTGGCAGATCTCCAAATGGTAACATGCTTGAACGTCTTAAGAAACATGAACCGAGGCGTACTAGGTCTTTATTGGTTGTATTTAATGCATGAGCCACTGTTTACAATCCCTATAGTTGTGCTGGGTCATGGTGTAGGAGGAGATAAGAGCTCATAGAGTTGGGGAGTTATGTATGCCACTCCACGAATGGTATTAAGGAATACAACCCGTCATTCATACAAGTGTAACAAGTAATTAACATGTAAAAGATATCTAGGGAGTAATGAAGTCTAAGTAAACACAATTTCTCCAACCACTGCTCACAACCTTAGTTTAATATTAGTTTAATTTCATTTTCATTAGTTAATTAGTTATAAAGTAGTTTTTGGGTTAGTTGATTAGCAACTAATTCCGCCCACTCCTTCAAAACCCGAGATTTTACTTGCTTTCATAAAATATAAAAACACAAAAATAATCATCTTCCATCTCTAGAACTATTAATTAGGCTTTCTAATCCTAGCGACACTATTCCTAAGCTGAACGATCAATCCCCCGGTACTTGTCACTATACTATACTACAACGATCAGGTACACTGCCTGGTGGGGGTTGTAAGCCTCGCGAGATCCCTCGAGAGGTAAAGCAAGGTGCGATTCCCACGCATCAAGTTTTTGGCGCCGTTGCCGGGGAAATAGTTATTGTCTAGGTTAGGATTTCTTTTTATTAGGTCTACTTGCTAGATTCCTTTCTAGTAAGATTTTTATTTTTATTTTTAGGTCTTCTTTAGTCTATCTTATTTCTTCGTGCTTTTGTTCGTAACTCTTTACCATCCGACATCATGGAAGGTGGTAACATCTTTGAACCCATCATCCCACCACAACAAAACCCACCATTAGAACCCCTTAGGCCCCGAACCTTAGGAGAGTATTCCCGACCTAGCCACCAAGGCTACCGAAACACCATTGAGCTCACCGGAGCCAATGTGACCCCCTTGCGATCCGACACCATCCGGTTGGTGCAAAGCGGATGTGCATTCCATGGACTTCGTTCCGAAGATCCAAACCAACACCTTAAGGACTTCCTCAAAATCGTAGATTCCATAGACCTAGGTGTTGAAACTAGAGAGACTACCCGTTTACGCCTATTCCAATTCTCTCTACGGGATCAAGCTAGTCAATGGCTTGAGCGTTTACCCGCGGGATCCATCACCACATGGGATGATCTCACCACTCGTTTCCTTGCTCAATTTTTCCCACCGGGGAGAACTACTAAACTTAGGAATGACATCTTGATGTTCCAACAACGTCAAAATGAATCTCTTTATGAAGCATGGACTCGTTTCAAGGACTTACTCCAAAAAGTCCCTCATCATGGCATAGATTTGTGGCTCCAAGTCCAAATTTTTTATGACCATATCGATATCCCCACGAGGCGAACCATTGACCAATCGGCCGGTGGTAAGCTACGTGATCTTAGTGCGGAACAATCATGGGAACTCATAGAAGATCTTGCTCTCTATGACAACGAAAGTTGGAATGATCCCCGTGATTTGAACAAAACGGTCAAGGCAATATCTTTGCCTTCGAATAATTCAAGCACTCCCGACCGTAGGATCATGGAACTTGAGGACCAAGTCAAGTTTCTCATGAAATCTTACGAAGCTCCGAAGCATTCAAGCCAAGTGAACAAAATCACTTCTTCATGCGAATTATGTAGTGGTCCCCATGACACTCGTGATTGTGTGGAACTCCCCGGAACAGCTTTTGCGGACTACGCATCCACGCGTACCGACGAAGCGGGAGATAAGTGGTACACTTTCAAGCCCGAGCCAAACACATACGGTGATTCATATAACCCCTCATGGAAAAATCACCCAAACCTTAGGTGGAAACAAAATCAACCAAATTCATCCAACCCACCTAATCGTTACCAATCAAACGGTCCACCATCCAACCGTACCTTCAACAACAATCCTTCTAACAACTATGGTAGTACCAACAATCTTGAAGGATTGATGTCGAAATTTATGGCATCTCAAGAAGCTCGCATAGCTAGGTTTGAAACCGAATTCAACCAACAACAAACGGAGATGACCAACAAAATCGACAACTTGTTGAAAGCCCTCAACAACCAAACATTAGCCACACCTAGGAAGGACACTAGGGACACCAATAGTGGAATCCAAGCTAAGGACCCCTCATCATCCAAACATGTCCACTTTGTCAATGTTGTCACTATTAAGCCGATAGATAGGGAAATAGAGGAGAGTGACAAAGATGAAGTTAGAGTAGAAGCCAATAGTGAGGATGAGAGTAGGGAAGTTGAGGTTAATAAGGATGAGGAATTAGAGGAGGTAGAACCTATAAAGGAATATTTTGATAAGTTGCCAACCAAGGAAGAACGAGAATACCATAAGTATCTATTCGATAGTCCCGAAACAACATATATCTTTGGCGATCCCCTGATCAAAATGGGAGACCCCTCTAACATTAACATCCCATGCAATATCGGGCACATGCATGTATGGAAAGCTTACATAGACCTTAGATCCCCCGTGAACATCATGTCTAGGACTTATTACAATTGGGTGATGAAGAAGCAACTCAATTTTAGGATAATGCCCGGTAAAAGTTGGATAAGTAATTTTGCGGGAAGAGTGAAGGGATTGCATGTCATTATAGGGAATCTCACCTATGAGATTGATTTTATGATAGTTGAAGACATTCGTCCGGTGATAGATGCTTGCCTAAGTCAAGTAGTATTCGGGAAGCCATTTGTTGAGGCCACTAGGATGAGTTATGATCCGACGTTAGGGATAGTTAGATTCAAGGAAGAGAATGATGAGGTTGCTTATCAAATGCCCTACAAGGTTGAGCAATACCGCCTTCTCTCTAATTTCGAAAAGGAACGTAAGCAAGCGGCTTATTATAGGAATGAGGAGGATAGACGTAGAGGAGTAGAGTATGTTAGAAATAGGATGCTTGGTTTCTACAAAGAGTGCTTACAACTAGGTCCAGAATACAAAACTGGTTTAGAAGATGACCTAGAGAATGGAACCAATGATGAAATCACGTAGTAACCCACAACTTTGAGTCTAGCTACAAGACTCGTAAATAAAGAAAAGCGCTTCTTGGGAGGCAACCCATGTTTTGTGTGATTTTATTTGTTTGATTGTTATTTGCTTCCGTATGCATGCTTTATTTTTATTGTTGGTTGATCATGTTTCTCAATTAAAATGTGGAAATACTTTATTATGTTGTTTAGCCTAGTCTTAACTTCAACCTAAAGGTATTTTTGCAAAAGATAAGTGTAAGGGGAAACCCCAAATATGTTTTTTTTAAGAAACAAACCGATCATGATTCTCCACAATATTTAATGAACATGTGTATTCGTATTGTTAGAGTCAAATGCTTGTATTGAGTCATAATGTAGTTTTGCAGGATTTTCCAGGAAGTAGGACAAAGTTTTTCCAGAAATTTTCCGGAAACTTAACATAAAGATTTCTACAGGTTCATTCTGACGGCGTCAGGCAATTGCTCTTGACGGCGTCAGGAGTCAAAAATCTGGAAATTTTACCAGTTTTGTTTTTCTAACGGAGTCTTATAAGTTTTTGTGAATTATTAAGTTTTATAATCTCCAGGAAATCTGCAAACTTCATTCCACAAGCATTATATCTTATTTTGTTTTCTAGGATTTAGTAACTTATATAGGATGCCGCCGATTTTACGCGAGGTTGCCTTGTCTACTTTTGTCAGGATTTACAGGTTATTTGAGACAAGAAGATGATTTATATTCTGGAAGGGAAGCTTTGATTGTTCGTTTTCTTGGAGGAAGATTTAACCTGGCCAACCTAAAATCCATACCGAGCGAATCAGGGGAGTATTTGAATTCATTCTCTTTACTTTTAACTTTTACATTCTTTACTTGAACATTGGGGACAATGTTCATCTTAAGTGTAAGGGGAGGGTAAAAAGATGATACCTTACATATGCACTTTCGCTTGAGTTTGTTTTGTTTGATAGTAGATGTGTAATAAAACTATGAGAAATACTTGTTAGTGCAATTTTAGCGCCAAATTTAAAATTTTTTACAACATTTAGGAGTGAAACTTTAGCCATAGCAAGCGTCTCATGGATAGGAGGTTGTATGACTAGCACATAACCGTATATTCAGAAAAAATTTCCACCCAAATATGTGAGGTTCGCCTTTAGATTTGATAGGAAAAGCATTTATTATTGGTGCTTATGAGTGTACCGGTAGCATTTAGATTCTAGAACTTGCGTTAGTGATGCATCCCGAGACCGCTAGTGAGACTACATTCGTGTAGTAGGATTTACTACATGATAAGAGGCATTAGGATCACCCTTGTGTTAAACCCGTATTACGATTACTTGACCATTTAAGTCATATTACTTGGCTAGTTAAGTCAACTAATTTTTCCCACACCCTTAGCGTTGTACTCATTTTTAGTACACGATACCCCTAGTACACCCCTCCGAGCCTATCTTTTCGTTTCTAACTTTAAGCATTTTACTTAAAGGAAGAATTTGTTACACCCCACTTAAATGTACACCCAAATCGCCTTAGCCTTCCGTGTATGCGCTCATTTTTAGTGCATTATTGTTATTTGTTAAACCCTAAGTTAACTTTCTAATTGATTACATGGTTGCTAAGTCGAGTCATATCCTTGTACATATTGTTTTGGGACGATTGGGACTCATGGGTAAGTACTTATTTTATGGAGTAATGGGGAAGAACAACACTTATTACCCCCATATGTACGTTAATCTTAAAAGTGCTCCAAGTGTTTTGATTTTCTTAATTCGAGTCATTAGAATAGTTTAATGTAAAGTATGTAAAGATTCAAGTGTAAGGGGAATGCTCAAACCCCTATGATGTATTATTTTGGATGGTAGGGTAAGAGTGTATGAATAAAAAAAAAAAAAAAAAAAAAAAAAAAAAAAAAAAAAAAAATCGAAAAAATCAAGAAAAAGAAAAAAAAAATAGAAAAAGAAAAAAAAAAAAAAAAAAAAAATAGAAAAGAAAGAGAGAAAAAACATACGGACTACCATCCCGTTTTCATTCTATGTTCATTTTATGTTTTTAGTTATTTTTCATTTATTAGCTTAAGTCGAGTCTAGTCTTGGCTTAGCAACACCATCTTGTACATGTAATTAACTAAGATTGTTAACTCGCCACCAGTAAAATTCCCTTTATCCAACAAAACCGTGTAATTCATATCCCTACACCTAACGTTATAACCCTTTAAAAGACCTCTTTGATAGTTTATCCTAGGTGCTTACGCCATGTGGTGGAGGTTTGATCCTTTCCCAAGCCTATGGTAATCTATTTTGCTATGACAGGTAGTGAGAGATATCTTCCATTTCCATAATGTTATATTACTTTATTACACCCGAGAGATGTGAGTATCTAAACACTATTTGTGAGGTGCTTGTGTATGACCTCCGTGCTTGTCTATTGGTCTTTAGTGGAACGATTATTTGTTGTAATTACTTTTATATTAGTGTTAAATGACCCCTAACTTGTCTTTTGAGTAGAATAAAAGCTCATTTGCTTGAGGACAAGCAAATCTCAAGTGTAAGGGTATATGATGAGGTGAAAAATGATCCGTTTTTAGGGGGTCATTTAAGCCCGAATCCGAATTTATTTGATCAAATATTGCCCTAAATCGTTCCTTTTGTGATTTTAGGTGTTTGGAGAGTGAATTCTGGAAAAGAGGCTATTTTGGACGTTTTTGGAGCATAAAGTGAAGAAAACAACAAAGTACCAAATCCAAGCTGGAATTACAAGGTGACGGCGTCAAGAATTTACTCTTGACGGCGTCAGAAAGGATGAATATTTTACCGAAGGTTGTGAAGGCGTCAGATGAAGAGATGACGGCGTCAAAATGACCAAGATTAATTTACCGAGGGTGGTGACGGCGTCACATAGGCCGTCACGATTGGATCTAGGGCGTCCGAGGAAGTATATGGCGGCGAGTTGACGGCGTCAGATTTTACTCTTGACGCCGTCAGGACGATTTTCCTATATATAGTTTTCTAGTTTTTTCATTAAGGGGAGAAGTTTTGGTGAAACCCTAAAGACGATTTTGGTGCCTCTTTTACAGGTTTTTCAAGGGTTCCAAACCCTTGAGACCTTGCATTGTAATTGAGATAAGTATACTCTTAATTCAATCAATATGTCTATGTGTTGGTTGTCTATCTTTTGTTCTTATCTTAATTCTACTATGCTAGGCTAAATTTCCTTTGTGTTTGCTTAGATCTAATGAAACCTAGATGTTGATTATGTGTTGATTACTTGTCTATTCTTGTTTTGAATGAATGATATTATATGTTAGGCTTAAGAAAACTGGCAGATCTCCAAATGGTAACATGCTTGAACGTCTTAAGAAACATGAACCGAGGCGTACTAGGTCTTTATTGGTTGTATTTAATGCATGAGCCACTGTTTACAATCCCTATAGTTGTGCTGGGTCATGGTGTAGGAGGAGATAAGAGCTCATAGAGTTGGGGAGTTATGTATGCCACTCCACGAATGGTATTAAGGAATACAACCCGTCATTTATACAAGTGTAACAAGTAATTAACATGTAAAAGATATCTAGGGAGTAATGAAGTCTAAGTAAACACAATTTCTCCAACCACTGCTCACAACCTTAGTTTAATATTAGTTTAATTTCATTTTCATTAGTTAATTAGTTATAAAGTAGTTTTTGGGTTAGTTGATTAGCAACTAATTCCGCCCACTCCTTCAAAACCCGAGATTTTACTTGCTTTCATAAAATATAAAAACACAAAAATAATCATCTTCCATCTCTATAACTATTAATTAGGCTTTCTAATCCTAGCGACACTATTCCTAAGCTGAACGATCAATCCCCCGGTACTTGTCACTATACTATACTACAACGATCAGGTACACTGCCTGGTGGGGGTTGTAAGCCTCGCGAGATCCCTCGAGAGGTAAAGCAAGGTGCGATTCCCACGCATCACATATCAAAGCTATAGTCTAATGTTTTGGCTAATCATCAATTTTATAAATTTTCAGACAATGTTATATCACTAGAACGGTACCCGCGCAATGTGGCGACGGGTATCCTGTGACTACATTTTGCGGTCGGTTACACGTTTAATTGTCTTCATGCTTTATAAGTAGATATTTTTTGCTTTTCTGCTTTGTAACACCCCCAAAATTTGGTACAGTGGAAGACTCAACAAGTTTTCGGAGTGCTACGGGGATTGGTATCCAACACAAGACATAAAAGAACGAAATAAAGTAAACATAAGAAAAACACAACCAAAACGGGGTTTTAAAGTTTACATTTATCCCAAATTCATCCAAAGTCAGTCCCAAAAGAAATAAACGTAGGTCCACAATTAAATTTCAGAGTTTTAGAAAAGTAGATCCATAAACCAGGTTCCATAGCCAAGCCTTCCAATCCAAGCATCCAAATCAACACATAATTACCTGAGAAAATGTGCTAAAAGTCAGCTTTCGCTGGTGAGATCATAGGTTTAAATTCATAATTCAATATAGTGGACATATACGCAAAACGCTTGCTAGCTAGACTAGGGATTCACTAAAAACCTGCGGATACCCTCCGCTCCATCATAAATACACGGATACATTCCGTAATAAACCTGCGGATACCCTCCGCCACAACATAGATACACGGGTACCCCCCGTAATATCATAAATACTCGGATAACCTCCGAAGTAAAAATAACCAATAGGTGCACACTATAGTATCTAAATAAGCCAACCATAACTAGTTCACACGAAACTATGTGACTAAAGTTGACAATTCATCCTAGTCCATACGCATAGCAAGTTTTAAAAGAATATAAAAGCGATAATAGTCCACATAAAATAATTTGCACGTTTCTCACCCCATGTATTGAAAACATAGTTCAAGAGTAAAAAGTGGGGCTATGACTCACCTCATGTCCAGAAATCAGCAAGAAGAAATCGATAGAAGTAAGACGTATAGTAACTCAAAAGACGGCAACTACGGACTCGGCACTTCCTAACAGTATCAACTCGTTCAGAAATCATTTCCTCAAAATCAAATATTCCCAAACCCGAACGTATTCCATTTTACTTTCCGAAAATCCATTTCTCGCATTATCTCGTATTAGTTTGGAGTTTGGCGTTTGGTATCCATGCGGGTGGTGGGTCGACACAACACAAACCAAGAAGTCACAACCAAAAGAATAATAAAACAATCTATAGGTCTAATATTAGCCCAATATATTATTTAAATAAATCATCGAAGTTTATCAAATCCGTCTGATGCGTGGGAATCGCAACAGGCTTTACCTCTCGCGGGATCTCGAGAAGCTTACAACCCCCACCAGGTAGTGTACCTGATCGTTGTAGTATAGTATAGTGACAAGTACCGGGGGATTGATCGTTCAGCTTAGGAATAGTGTCGCTAGGATTAGAAAGCCTAAATACTAGTTCTAAAGGTGATGGATGATTATTTTTGTGTTTTTATATTTTATGGGAAGCAAATTAAAATCTCGGGTTTGAAGGATTTGGGCGGAATTAGTTGCTAATCAACTAACCCAATACTAAGATGCAATCAAAATAAAATACTAGAAATAAAAAGAAACTAATTTATACTAAGGTTGTGAGCAGTAATTGGAGAAAATGTGTTTACTTAGATTTCACTACTCCCTAGATATCTTTTACATGTTAATTACTTGTTATAATTGCATGGATGACGGATCGTATTCCTTAATACCATTCATGGGGTGGCACACATAACTCCCCAATTCTATGAGCTCTTATCTCCTCCTACACCAGGCCCAGCACAACTATAGGGATTGTAAACAGTGGCTCATGCATTAAATACAACCAATAAAGACCTAGTGCGCGTTGGTTCATGTTTCTTAAGACGTTCAAGCATGTTACCAATTGGAGATCTGCCAGTTTTCTTAAGCCTAACATATAAATCATTCATCCAAGACAAGAATAAACAAGTAATCAACACATAATCAATATCTAGGTTTCATTAGATCTAAGCAAACACAAGATAGATCTAGCCTAGCATGATAGAATTAAGACAAGAACATGATATAAACAACCAACACATAGACATATTGATTGAATTAGAAGAACACTTATCTTGATTAATCATGCAAGGTATCAAGGGGTTGGAACCCTTGAAAAACCTGTAAAGTTACACCAAAATCGTACTTAGGGTTTCTCCCAAAACTTCTCTCCTTAAATGTGAAAAATTAGAAAACTATATATAGGAAAAGGGGTCTGACGGCGTCAAGACCAATTAGGTGACGCCGTCACCTCGCCGCCAAAACAATCCTCGCACTGCCTAGATCTACATTTGACGCCGTCAAGTACAAAACATTTCCAGGCCGTCATGACTTTTACTCTTGACGCCCTACCTTCATGACGCCGTCAAAACTCTTCTGGGTCGTCATGGAATTTTACTCTTGACGCCGTCAGGGAAATCCTCTTAACGCCGTCATGCACCGTTCCCAGCATAGAAAATTAAGACTTTGGCGTTTTCTTCACTTTTATGCTCCAAAAACGTCCGAATTGCTTCCTTTTCCAGATTTCACTCCCAAAGTACCTAAAATCAAAAAAGGAATGATTTAGGGCAATATTTGATCAAATAAATTCGGATTCGGGCTTAAATGACCCCCTAAAAATGGATCATTTTTCGCCTCATCATATACCCTTACACTTGAGATTTGCTTGTCCTCAAGCAAATGCGCTTTTATTCTAGTCAAAATACAAGTTAGGGGTCATTTAACACTAATATAAAAGTAATTACAACAAATAATCGTTCCACTAAAGACCAATAGACAAGCACGGAGGTCATACACAAGCACCTCACAAATAGTGTTTAGATACTCACATCTCTCGGGTGTAATAAAGTGTAAATTACAATATGGAAACGGAAGATATCTCTCACTACCTGTCATAGCAAAATAGATTACCATAGGCTTGGGAAAGGATCAAACCTCCACCACATGGCGTAAGCACCTAGGATAAACTATCAAAGAGGTCTTTTTAAAGGGTTGTAACGTTAGGTATAGGGATATGAGATACACGGTTTTGTTGGTTAATTACATGTACAAAGTGGCGTTGCTAAGGCAAGACTAGACTCGACTTATGCTAATAAATGAAAAATAACAAAAACATAAAATAAACATAGAATAAAACGGGATGGTAGTCCGTATGTTTTTTTTTCTTTTTCTTTTTTCTATTTTTTTTTTCTTTTTCTTGATTTTTTCAATTTTTTTTTTTTTTTTTTTTTTTTTTTTTTTTTGCATACACTCTTACCCTACCATCCGAAATAATATATCATAGGGGATTGAACATTCCCCTTACACTTGAATTTTTACATACTTTACATTAAACTAATCTAATGACTCGAATCAAGAAAATCAAAACACTTGGAGCACTTTTAAGATTAACGTACATATGAGGGTAATAATATGATGTTCTTCCCCATTACTCCATAAATAAGTACTTACCCATAAGTCCCAATCGTCCCAAAACAATATGTACAAGGATATGACTCGACTTAGCAACCATGTAATCAATTAGAAAGTTAACTTAGGGTTTAACAAATAACAATAATGCACTAAAAATGAGCGCATACACGGAAGGCTAAGGCGATTTGGGTGTACATTTAAGTGGGGTGTAACAAATTCTTCCTTTAAGTAAGATGCTTAAAGTTAGAAACGAAAAGATAGGCTCGGAGGGGTGTACTAGGGGTTTCGTGTACAAAAAATGAGTACAACGCTAAGGGTGTGGGAAAAATTAGTTGACTTAACTAGCCAAGTAATATGACTTAAATGGTCAAGTAATTATGATACGGGTTTAACACAAGGGTGATCCTAGTGCCTCTTATCATGTAGTAAATCCTACCACACGAATGTAGTCTCACTAGCGGTCTCGGGATGCATCACTAACGCAAGTTCTAGAATCTAAATGCTACCGGTACACTCATAAGCACTAATAATAAATGCTTTTCCTATCAAATCTAAAGGCGAACCTCACATTTTTGGGTGGAAAATTTTTCTGAATATACGGTTATGTGCTAGTCATACAATCTCCTATCCATGAGACGCTTGCTATGGCTAAAGTTTCACTCCTAAATGTTGTAAAAAAATTTAAATTTGGCGCTAAAATTGCACTAACAAGTATTTCTCATAGTTTTATTACATATCTACCATTAAACAAAACAAACTCAAGCGAAAGTGTATATGTAAGGTATCATCTTTTTACCCTCCCCTTACACTTAAGATGAACATTGTCCCCAATGTTCAAGTAAAGAATGTAAAAGTGAACAAGTAAAGAGAATGAAATCAAATACTCCCCTGATTCGCTCGGTATGGATAATAGGATGGCCAGGTTAAATCTTCCTCCAAGAAAATGAACAATCAAAGCTTCCCTTCCAGAATATAAATCATCTTCTTGTCATACATAACCTGTAAAACCTGACAAAATAGACAAGACAACCTCGCGTAAAATCGGCGGCATCCTATATAAGTTACTAAATCCTAGAAAACAAGATAAGACATAATGCTTGTGGAATGAAGTTTGCAGATCTCCTGGAGATTATAAAACTTAATAATTCACAAAAACCAAAAGACTCCGTTAGAAAAACAAAACCGGTAAAATTTCCAGATTTTTACTCCTGATGCCGTCAAGAGTAAACCCCTGACGCCGTCAGAATTGACCTGCAGAAATTTTTATGTTAAGTTTCCGGAAAATTTCTGGAAAAACTTGGTCCTACTTCCTGGAAAATCCTGCAAAACTTCATTATGACTCAATACAAGCATTTGACTCTAACAAATACGAATATACATGTTCATTTAATATTGTGGAGGATCATGATCGGTTTGTTTCTTAAAAACATATTTGGGGTTTCCCCTTACACTTATCTTTTGCAAAAATACCTTTAGGTGGAGTTAAGACTAGGCCAAAACAACAAAGTAAAGTATTTCCACTATTTAGTTTAGAAACATGATCTACCAACAATAAAAATAAAGCATGCATACGGAAGCAAATAACAAACAAACAAATAAAATCACACAAAACATGGGTTGCCTCCCAATAAGCGCTTTTCTTTATTTACGAGTCTTGTAGCTAGACTCAAAGTCATGGGTTACTACGTGACTTCATCATTGGTTTCACTCTCTAGGTCATTTTCTAAACCAATTTTGTATTCCGGACCTAGTTATAGGCATTCTTTATAGAAGCCAAGCATCCTATTCTTTACATATTCTATTCCTCTACGTCTATCCTCCTCATTCCTATAATAAGCCGCTTGCTTGTGTTCTTTTTCGAAATTAGAGAGAAGGCGGTATTGCTCAATCTTGTAGGGCATTTGATAGGCAACCTCATCATTCTCTTCCTTAAATCTAACTATCCCTAAAGTCGGATCATAACTCATCTTAGTGGCCTCAACAAATGGTTTTCCGAATATTACTTGGCTTAGGCAAGCATCTATCACCGGACGAATGTCTTCCACTATCATAAAATCGATCTCATAGGTGAGATTCCCAATAATTACATGCAATCCCTTCACCCTTCCCGCAAAATTACTTATCAGATTCTTGTTGGGCATCATCCTAAAGTTAAGTTACTTCTTCATTACCCAATTGTAATAAGTCCTAGTCATGATGTTAACGGGGGATCTAGGGTCGATGTAAGCTTTCCATATATGCATGTGCCCGATATTGCATGGGATGTTAATGTTAGAGGGGTCTCCCATTTTGATAAGGGGTGTGCCGAAGATATATGGTCTCTCGGGACTATCGAATAAATCCTTATGGTACTCCCGTTCTTCCTCGGTGGGCAACTTATCAAAGTATTTTTCTATAGGCTCTACCTCCTCTAATTCCTCTTCCTTGTTATTCTCAGCTTCCCTACTCTCATCCTTAATTTTGGCTTCTACTCTAACTTCATCCTTGTCACTCCTCTCTGTCTCCTTATCTATCGGCTTAATGGTGACAACATTGACAAAGTGAACATGTTTGGATGATGAGGGGTCCTTAATTTGGATTCCACTATTGGTGTCCCTAGTGTCCTTCCTAGGTGTGATTAACGCTTGGTTATTGAGGGCTTTCAACAAGTTGTCAATCTTGTTGGTCATCTCCGTTTGTTGTTGGTTGAATTCGGTTTCAAACCTAGCTATGCGAGCTTCTTGAGATTCCATGAACTTTGACATCAATCCTTCAAGATTGTTGGTACTACCATAGTTGTTTGAAGGATTGTTGTTGAAAGTACGGTTGGATGGTGGACCGTTTGGTTGGTAACGATTTGGTGGGTTGGATGAATTGGGTTGATTTTGTTTCCACCTAAGGTTTGGGTGATTTTTCCATGAGGGGTTGTATGAATCACCGTAAGTGTTTGGCTCGGGCTTGAAAGTGTACCACTTATCTCCCGCTTCGTCGGTACGCGTGGATGCGTAGTCCGCAAAAGCTGTTCCGGGGAGTTCCACACAATCACGAGTGTCATGGGGACCACTACATAATTCGCATGAAGAAGTGATTTTTGTCACTTGGCTTGAAGGCTTCGGAGCTTCGTAAGATTTCATGAGAAACTTGACTTGGTCCTCAAGTTCCATGATCCTACGGTCGGGAGTGCTAGAATTGTTCGAAGGCAAAGATATTGCCTTGACCGTTTTGTTCAAATCACGGGGATCATTCCAACTTTCGTTGTCATAGAGAGCAAGATCTTCTATGAGTTCCCATGATTGTTCCGCACTAAGATCACGTAGCTTACCAACGGCCGATTGGTCAATGGCTCGCCTTGTGGAGATGTCGATATTGTCATAAAAAATTTGGACTTGGAGCCAAAGATCTATGCCATGATGAGGGACTTTTTGGAGTAAGTCCTTGAAACGAGTCCATGCTTCATAAAGAGATTCATTTTGACGTTGTTGGAACATCAAGATGTCATTTCTAAGCTTAGTAGTTCTCCCCGGTGGGAAAAATTGAGCAAGGAAACGAGTGGTGAGATCATCCCATGTGGTGATGGATCCCGCGGGTAAACGCTCAAGCCATTGATTAGCTTGATCCCGTAGAGAGAATTGGAATAGGCGTAAATGGGTGGTCTCTCTAGTTTCAACACCTAGGTCTATGGAATCTACGATTTTGAGAAAGTCCTTAAGATGTTGGTTTGGATCTTCGGAGCGAAGTCCATGGAATGCACATCCGCTTTGCACCAACCGGATGGTGTCGGATCGCAAGGGGGTCACATTGGCTCCGGTGAGCTCAATGGTGTTTCGGTAGCCTTGGTGGTTAGGTTGGGAATACTCTCCTAAGGTTCGGGGCCTAAGGGGTTCTAATGGTGGGTTTTGTTGTGGTGGGATGATGGGTTCAAAGATGTTCCCGTTGTCCATGATGTCGGGTGGTTACGAACAAAGGCACAAAGAAATAAGATAGACTAAAGAAAATTAAAAATAAAAATAAAAATAAAATCTTACTAGAAAGGAATCTAGCAAGTAGACCTAATAAAAAGAAATTCTAACCTAGACAATAACTATTCCCCGGCAGCGGCGCCAAAAACTTGATGCGTGGGAATCGCAACAGGCTTTACCTCTCGAGGGATCTCGAGAAGCTTACAACCCCCACCAGGCAGTGTACCTGATCGTTGTAGTATAGTATAGTGACAAGTACCGGGGGATTGATCGTTCAGCTTAGGAATAGTGTCGCTAGGATTAGAAAGCCTAAATACTAGTTCTAAAGGTGAGGGATGATTATTTTTGTGTTTTTATATTTTATGGAAAGCAAATTAAAATCTCGGGTTTGAAGGATTTGGGCGGAATTAGTTGCTAATCAACTAACCCAATACTAAGATGCAATCAAAATAAAATACTAGAAATAAAAAGAAACTAATTTATACTAAGGTTGTGAGCAGTAATTGGAGAAAATGTGTTTACTTAGATTTCACTACTCCCTAGATATCTTTTACACGTTAATTACTTGTTATAATTGCATGGATGACGGATCGTATTCCTTAATACCATTCATGGGGTGGCACACATAACTCCCCAATTCTATGAGCTCTTATCTCCTCCTACACCATGCCCAGCACAACTATAGGGATTGTAAACAGTGGCTCATGCATTAAATACAACCAATAAAGACCTAGTGCACGTTGGTTCATGTTTCTTAAGACGTTCAAGCATGTTACCAATTGGAGATCTGCCAGTTTTCTTAAGCCTAACATATAAATCATTCATCCAAGACAAGAATAAACAAGTAATCAACACATAATCAATATCTAGGTTTCATTAGATCTAAGCAAACACAAGATAGATCTAGCCTAGCATGATAGAATTAAGACAAGAACATGATATAAACAACCAACACATAGACATATTGATTGAATTAGAAGAACACTTATCTTGATTAATCATGCAAGGTATCAAGGGGTTGGAACCCTTGAAAAACCTGTAAAGTTACACCAAAATCGTACTTAGGGTTTCTCCCAAAACTTCTCTCCTTAAATGTGAAAAATTAGAAAACTATATATAGGAAAAGGGGTCTGACGGCGTCAAGACCAATTAGGTGACGCCGTCACCTCGCCGCCAAAACAATCCTCGGACTACCTAGATCTACATTTGACGCCGTTAAGTACAAAACATTTCCAGGCCGTCATGACTTTTACTCTTGACGCCCTACCTTCATGACGCCGTCAAAACTCTTCTGGGTCGTCATGGAATTTTACTCTTGACGCCGTCAGGGAACTCCTCTTGACGCCGTCATGCACTGTTCCTAGCATAGAAAATTAAGACTTTGGCGTTTTCTTCACTTTTATGCTCCAAAAACGTCCGAATTGCTTCCTTTTCCAGATTTCACTCCCAAAGTACCTAAAATCACAAAAGGAACAATTTAGGGCAATATTTGATCAAATAAATTCGGATTCGGGCTTAAATGACCCCCTAAAAACGGATCATTTTTCGCCTCATCACCGTCGATTTGGTAATCCCCCACATTTATTTACTTAATATACCATTATAAGATTATACCCAAATTCTAGGTCACACATTGCACATAAAGTACTATATGGTATATATCAAAGTTTAATAAATTCTCTAATTATGCCGTTAAGCTTACCAAATTCGTCAATTTGGCAACCTCACGAGATACTCAGTAATTCGTTATTCTCGTACACATACCACAACCTATGGGCGTCGTAGGATACGATGCCCATTAATATACTCAATTTAAATAACTAAATAGCTCTTATTTAACCCGTTGATTAAAAGAGTTACATAGCTAACGAAAGTGAATGTATTAATCGTCATATATCCGTGACAACACAAACATCACAAAATAATAATATCTTCCACTTGGACTCAAGTGACCACGACCCCATATAACTCGATAGTTTTCCTCGTTTATTTAACAATATATTTTATTTAATATTTATTCAACGCTAAAGATTTCGTCGTTATTTATAGTCGTTTAATTATAATAACGCTCCCGACATTTATTACACTACTTTCGTAGTATAATATTTATCGTCACGTTATTATTATAATGTTACTCGTGATCGTTTTATTCTTAATATACACATTTATATATTTATATATACGTTTTTCACGTCTATATACTTATATAAACGTTTATATTACCAATAATATTATTACGAGTTTTATTATTAGTGTTTGATTATAAATATTTATCGAGTTACTTGAGATGGTCACATGTCCGAGTCATCACTCTCGGCTCATTGTCCAAGTCCAAATAAAAATGATAATCAAGTCAAACCAAGTATCAATCTCCGTCCAACAATTTCCCAAAACACGTGCTACAACAATAGGGCCCGACTACGGCACCCGACTAACCTATCTCCGTCATCTAATTTGACTGTCTCACAATCGGTCCCCATTTACCACTTCGTCAGCACTTCACAAAATAATCATGTATCCATTGTCGAGACCATAAAGGGTCTCGACCCAACAACGATATTCGGCTGAAACAAATACTACAACAACAACAACATTTAAAACAACAATAAGCAAAAAAATAAACCACAATAGTCACATAGGTACATCAACTTAATAAAAGGAACCACACAATATTAACAAGAGTAACAGCCCACTGCCGAGACCGTAAGGGTCTCGGCTCGGCTACTCCATTCCATATCGTGAACCACAAGGACCACAAAGGGTCTCGGCATCAATAATCAACAATAAATTACCATCTCCTTCACTCAAAATGAATCCAACTCACCAAGATTAATAACCAACATTCCCAAAATCATCATCCTATCATGACCAGAACCAAAATGACAAGAAAGTTCATAAGCCCGAAAAATATACAAGTTGAGAGCAATAGCTCTCGGTTGAGTCTCGACCACACATAAAACAAGCAAACCCGGATACCAAACTAGTTAAAAATCATCTTTTATTCATAAACCCATATATATTTTTCGTTATTCATCAAAACCCAACCAGAAAAGTATAACTCGCGACCTCCTGGTCACGTTTTTAGAAAAATCCGAGTCACAATCCTCTTGTGACTCACCTTACCTTCGATACCAACGAAAAGAAGATCACGGGGAGGTTAAAACACAAGGAGTGAGGTGCGTACGAGTGAATCACGGGGTCAAAACAAAAGTTTTTGGGCGCGTGTTATTGGGGATCAAGTAGATCTAGTGATGGGGAGTTAGAAAATGGCGGTCGTGTATGGTGGTGGTCGGCGGTGTGACGGCAGTAGAGGCCGGAATTTTGGGGGCTAGGGTTTGATATGTTGATGGGAGAGAGAGAGGTTTAGAGATGTGTTTGTGTTTGTGTGAGTCCAGCTAAGACACAAGGACGATTTTTGTTGCTACTCTTTTTATTTCTTTTTATTTTCTTCTTTTTTCTTTGTTGTAGATATTAATACTAATAATAATAATAATAATAATAATAATAATAATAATAATAATAATAATAATAATAATAAAAGTATTATTAATATTTAAGGGTAAGGTGGCTAGGTGTAAAACACACGGACCAAAACCCGTAACTTTAAAAGAAATATCTCGACATACTCAAACCGAGCTCATTCCAAATTATTTAATATCTCACAAGACGTTGAAAATAAATAAACATATAGTCGGACCGTAATTCAAAACATGGAATTTTAGTTAGGTTACCTAGTGCCGGAGCCAACGTAGTGCCAAATGGGAATTTCAAAATAAATCACCACATATATTCATATCGAGTCATTAAAGAAAATCTCAAATTTCATAAAGATTTTAAATATAATCAACCATAATATAGGTCTTACAAGTTCGTTACGAATGAAATTTCAAATATAAATTTATAAACGAACTTTAACGTAATGCGGGTTTTCAAAATGGCTCCCTAATTTTCCAGTTGTCACATCCTCCCAGCCTCAGAAGAAACCCGTCCTGGGTTTCTCTCGGAACAATCCATCTACGAAGTGAAAAGCTTCGGATATCTCTTTCGGAACTCATCCTCACGTTCCCACGTAAATTCCGGTCCATATCGGGAATTCCAACGAACCTTAATGAGTGGAATGCGACTTCGCTTGAGTCGCTTAATCTCACGATCCAATATCTCGATCGGCTCTTCCACAAAGTTCAATTTCTCATCAACACGAATATCTTTCATCGGTATAACCGGCGTCTCATCAGAAAGACACTTCTTCAAATTACTAACATGAAACACATCGTGAACTTTACTCAGTTCCTGTGGTAATTTCAACCTATAAGCCACGGGCCCAATTCTTTCCAAAATAAGAAATGGTCCAATGTAGCGGGGGTTGAGTTTCCCATATTTCCCGAAACGTATCACACCTTTCCAAGGCGAGACCTTCAACATCACTTTGTCTCCAACCTGGAACTCTAGGGGTTTACGTCTCAGATCGGCGTAACTTTTCTGCCTATCTCTAGCTGCTTGTAATCGATCACGAATTTGAGTCACTTTCTCAGTAGTCTCTAATATAAGCTCGGGGCCTGTGAGTTGGCTATCTCCAACTTCAGCCCAACCAATAGGCGAACGGCATTTTCGACCATATAAAGCTTCGAATGGTGCAGCTTTAAGACTTGTATGGTAGCTATTGTTATAGGAGAATTCCGCAAGGGGTAGATATTTCTCCCAGCGTTTACCAAAGTCTATTATACATGCACGAAGCATATCCTCCAAATCTGAATAGTCCTCTCACTTTGACCGTCGGTTTGGGGGTGATATGCAGTACTCATATCAAGTCTCGTCCCCAAAGTGGTTTGAAGTGATTGCCGTAAAGCTGACGTGAAGCGGTTGTCGCGATCAGAAATAATTGATATCGGAACTCCATGACGAGAAATAATTTCCTTCACATACAGCTTCGCAAGTTTGTCGACACTATCATCATCACTAATCGCCAGGAAATGAGCAAACTTAGTCAATCGATCCATAATTACCCATATAGCGTCACAACCGCTAGCTGTCTTTTGGTAATTTGGTAATAAAGTCCATCGTAATCCGCTTCTATTTCCAAACCAGGAATTCTGGCTGCGTCAATAATCCTGACGGTCTTTGATGTTCGGCCTTAACCTTAGAGCATGTCAAGCACTTACTAACGTACAATGCTATATCTGCCTTCATATTTAGCCACCAATATAACTTTTTCAAATCTTGGTACATCTTGTCAGACCCAGGATGAATAGAGTACCTTGACTTATGCGACTCATGCATAATCAACTCTCGAATTCCTCCATACAATGGTACCCAAATTCGATCTCCAAAACACAATACTCCATCAGAACGCTTAACAAATCCTTTCTCATTTTCAGCCATCCCAAATATGTTCTCAGTAGGTCGGTTTTCTGCTTTCAACGCTTCCGTTTGAGCTTCAAATATTTGAGACGGTAACGGCGATACGATAGTCATTCCCAATGACCTAACTTGTAACGGTGGTATTCTCTCCTTTCGACTAAGAGCATCAGCAACAACGTTTGCTTTACCAGGATGATAACGAATCTTGCAATCATAATCGCTTATCAGCTCAATCCAACGTCACTGTCTCATGTTGAGCTCTTTTTGATTCAAGATGTGCTGTAGACTTTTGTGGTCAGTAAACACAACACACTTGGTTCCATACAAGTAATGTCTCCATATCCTTAAGGCAAAAACCACAGCACCTAATTCCAAATCGTGGGTGGTGTAGTTCTTCTCGTGCTTCTTGAGCTGTCGGGAAGCATAAGCTATCACTTTCTCTCGTTGCATTAACACAGCTCCCAAACCTTTATAAGAAGCGTCACAATAGACGACAAAGTCCTCACTACCTTCAGGTAACGCTAAGATAGGAGCACTACACAACATCTCCTTGAGTAATTGAAATGCTTACTCTTCCTTATCTCCCCATTCGTATTTAACACTCTTTTGAGTCAATTTGGTCAACGGTTTTGCTATCTTCGAAAATCCCTCAATGAATCTTCGCTAGTAACTGGCTAAGCCCAAAAATTGACGAACTTCAGTCGGGGTTGTCGGTGCAGCCCAATCTTTAATAGCTTCAATCTTAGCGGGATCTACATGAACTCCTTAACTATCAATCACATGACCCAAAAATTGTACTGTCGGAATCCAAAATTCACATTTGGAGAACTTGGCATACAGCTTCTCCCTCCTGAGCAATTCTAAGATAAGCCTTAGATGCTCCTCATGCTCTTTCTCACTCTTCGAGTAGATTAGAATATCGTCAATGAACACGATCACAAACTTATCTAAATAAGGCTTACACACCCGATTCATGAGGTTCATGAATACCGCAGGTGCGTTAGTCAACCCAAACGACATCACTTGGAACTCGTAATGCCCGTAACGGGTTCTGAAAGCCGTTTTCGGAATATCTTCCTCGCGAACTCTAAGTTGATGATACCCTAATCTCATATCGATCTTCGAATACACACTCGATCCTTGAAGCTGATCGAACAAGTCGTCGATCCTCGGTAACGGGTATCTATTCTTTACTGTTAACTTGTTCAGCTCACGGTAATCAATACACATACGGAACGATCCATCCTTCTTCTTCACAAATAAGACTGGGGCTCCCCAAGGTGAAGAACTTGGTCGTATAAATCCCATTTCGGCCAACTCCGCTAATTGTTTCGACAACTCTTTCCTTCTTCTCCTTCCCTCCTTTCTCAGATATTTGAGCTAAGAAAAGGCAACCTCCTTTTTCCATTAGCTTCGGTAGCTTAGTGCAGGAAATAACTGCTAATCGGGATAGGTTCCTCGAACCTTTTCGATCTCCTTGTATATTTAGAATCTCCTTTCCGTAAGGCACACGCACGATCTTCTCATCGCAAAGTATATGAGCACAATACTTTGACAACCAATCCATACCAATGATGACATCGAAACTTCCTAACGTGACGGGTAGAAGATCTATGTTGAAAGGGTGATTCAAGAAATTTAATGTGCAACCGCGAATGATAGCTTTAATCCTTTCTATGTTTCCATTAGCTAACTCTACATCATAACCAATTCCTAAGGCCATCGGGGGTTTCTCTAGTAAGGGCGCAAACATAGTGGACACAAAACTCCTATCGGCACCAGTATCAAATAGCATGGAAGCATAACGATTATTGAGAAGGAACGTACCAGTAACGATGTTCGGATCTTCTCCTCTCTCATTTCCGAGTGCATACACTCTCCCATGAGCAGCTCCTGCTTCCACACATTGGTCCTCATTGTCTTGACGTTGATGTGCTATTTGTTAGTGCAAGTTTTAAATTTATAAGGATGAGTTACCAAATCTAGAAACAACACATACGAGCAAGTGCACTCGTCCGTTATAGCAAGATATGATGGTAAGTCGGGATCGTTCGTAGGGATTTGTGAGTGAATCAAAATATAAGTCTAAAAGTAAATCTCTAATGTACGCAAATAAGATAATAAGCAAAATCAATAAATTAAAAACCACACTTGTTTAGACTAGTTTTCTACTTAATGACACACATGATTGTGATAACTTTTGATAACATGTTGGTTGAGATAATTAGATGGTGATCTAATCTATTGTTTCTACAAGTTAAACCTTCGTCAAGATTTTAGTTCATAAAAACAAGCTTTAGGTGTAAACCAATCAATTCAAGATCTATCCAAGGTTCATAAGGTATGGTGAATATCTTAAACACAAGACAAACTTTTATTACAAATCAAATACTCTTAGGAAATGGTCAATACAAAAGGTAACCTATTCATAGACAAAAAGGTTACAATTGTTGATAAACATTTAAACTTTCGTACAACTAAAGGTTTACAAACATCCAATTTGATGTTATAAAAGCATTCTCATTACAATCATACTTCTTGTTTCTTTGTTTAGTCAAGAATAATTATGGTGAAAAACAATCATTCATAGACAAATGATTATAACTAGTTGAGTAATAACAAATCTTTCGACCCTTGAAACTATTATCAATTAGTTAACCTTGGATAAACAAATGTCACGATGAAACTTAAGGTACAATTGGTTCTTAGGATTGACTTGAAATTGAATTAAAACATGTTATCACAATTGTAACACCCCCAATTCATGATGCAGCGGAATTCAACTTGGGTGTTACTCGACGGCACAACAGTCATAATAATAGAAAACGATCTCTAACCGAGTCGCTTTAAAAAGAGTTATCATTCGAATTTATTCAAATATATCAGAGTTTACATAGTTAGGTCCCGAAAAGGTTCCATGTTTCAAAATACATCAATATAAAGTCTTTTGATGTTTCATCGAATGACAAAGTAGTTTATAGCCTTCTTCCTTTAGTACGTGCCCTTCTGCTCCATTCTTGATTATCATGGACCTGAAATACATGCTTAAAAGGTCAACACAAAGGTTGAGTGATATTCATAGAGTTTGTTTAACGGTTGAAGACAATATGTTGGTAGTAAGAGTTAATTAGACTCATACTTATGTTGGAAAACAAAACAGTTATTATTATATACTAAGCTCATGCAACCAATACGTTAACGGGTACCAATATCAATCGGCGGTTTTGTTTCCCCGGTAAGTACTTTGCCGTCGTACTTAATGTTTCAAATATAGTGCATTCGTTTGAACTAATCTGCTCAAACAAATGGGATTCGTCAATCCCAATAGGCCTATTCACAATACTCGTGCTCACTAATACTAGTGATTAAATGGTTCATGATATGGGGCCTAGGATTGGCAAGGAAGGTACTTAGTAATAATAAAACAATCAGGCAGCATACAGTTTCAAAGCATTTTGTTCGGTTTAAAATAGCATGTATTCCCCCCAAGGGTTTGTAAAACATTGAAGTAATGTAAAGTGGGGCTATGAACTCACCTTAAGTAAGATAGCAAGTAATGAAGGTAATGGTTGGATCGTGAAGGTTTCTACAAGCAACCTATAATAGAATGTCGCGACTTAGTGATGAGGCGAAAAATGATCCGTTTTCAGGGGGTCATTTAAGCCCGAATCCGACTTTATTTGATCAAATATTGCCATAAATCGTTCCTTTTGTGATTTTAGGTACTTGGAGAGTGAATTCTGGAAAAGAAGCCATTTTGGACATTTTTGGAGCATAAAAGTGAAGAAAACGGCAAAGTCTCAAATTTCTAAGCTGGGAATAGTGCATGAAGGCGTCAAGAATTGCTCTTGACGGCGTCAGAGTCCCAAGAATAAAATACCGTGGTTGATGACGGCGTCACATAGGCCGTCATAAGTAGATAAAGGCCGTCCGAGGAAGTATTTGGCGGCGAGATGACGGCGTCACACCCTTGCTCTTGACGCCGTCACCCCAGTTTTCCTATATATAGTTTTCTAGTTTTTTTCATAAAAAAAGAGAGAAGTTTTGGTGAAACCCTAAAGACGAATTTGGTGCAACTTTTACAGGTTTTTCAAGGGTTCCAAACCCTTGATACCTTGCATTGTAATTGAGATAAGTGTTCTTCTAATTCAATCAATATGTCTATGTGTTGGTTGTCTATATCTTATTCTTGTCTCAATTCCATTATGCTAGGCTAGATCTCTTTTGTGTTTGCTTAGATCTAATGAAACCTAGATATTGATTATGTGTTGATTACTTGTTTATTCTTGTCTTGGATGAATGATTTTATATGTTAGGCTTAAGAAAACTGGCAGATCTCCAAATGGTAACATGCTTAAACGTCTTAAGAAACATGAACCGAGGCGTACTAGGTCTTTATTGGTTGTATTTAATGCATGAGCCACTGTTTACAATCCCTATAGTTGTGCTGGGTCATGGTGTAGGAGGAGATAAGAGCTCATAGAATTGGGGAGTTATGTATGCCACCCCATGAATGGTATTAAGGAATACAATCCGTCATCCATACAATTATAACAAGTAATTAACGTGTAAAAGATATCTAGGGAGTAGTGAAGTCTAAGTAAACACATTTTCTCCAATTACTGCTCACAACTTTAGTATAAATTAGTTTAATTTCATTTTTAGTATTTTATTTTGATTGCATCTTAGTTTTGGGTTAGTTGAATAGCAACTAATTCCACCCACTCTTCCAAAACCCGATATTTTACTTGATTTCTAAAAAATATAAAAATACAAAAATAATCATCCCTCACCTCTAGAACTAGTAATTAGGCTTTCTAATCCTAGCGACACTATTCCTAAGCTGAACGATCAATCCCCCGGTACTTGTCACTATACTATACTACAACGATCAGGTACACTGCCTGGTGGGGGTTGTAAGCTTCTCGAGATCCCTCGAGAGGTAAAGCCTGTTGCGATTCCCACACATCAAGTTTTTGGCGCCGCAGCCCGGGGAATAGTTATTGTCTAGGTTAGAATTTCTTTTTATTTGGTCTACTTGCTAGATTCCTTTCTAGTAAGATTTTTATTTTTATTTTTAGGTTTTCTTTAGTCTATCTTATTTCTTCGTGCCTTTGTTCGTAACTCTTTACCATCCGACATCATGGATGGTGGTAACATCTTTGAACCCGTCATCCCACCACAACAAAACCCACCACTAGAACCCCTTAGGCCCCGAACCTTAGGAGAGTATTCCCGACCTAGCCACCAAGGCTACCGAAACACCATTGAGCTCACCGGAGACAATGTGACCCCCTTGCGATCCGACACCATCCGGTTGGTGCAAAGCGGATGTGCATTCCATGGACTTCGTTCCGAAGATCCAAACCAACATCTTAAGGACTTTCTCAAAATCGTAGATTCCATAGACCTAGGTGTTGAGACTAGAGAGACTACCCGTTTACGCCTATTCCAATTCTCTCTACGGGATCAAGCTAGTCAATGGCTTGAGTGTTTACCCGCGGGATCCATCACCACATGGGATGATCTCACCACTCGTTTCCTTGCTCAATTTTTCCCACCGGGGAGAACTACTAAGCTTAGGAATGACATCTTGATCTTCCAACAACGTCAAAATGAATCTCTTTATGAAGCATGGACTCGTTTCAAGGACTTGCTCCAAAAAGTCCCTCATCATGGCATAGATCTTTGGCTCCAAGTCCAAATCTTCTATGACCATATCGACATCTCCACGAGGCGAACCATTGACCAATCGGCCGGTGGTAAGCTATGTGATCTTAGTGCAGAACAATCATGGGAACTCATAGAAGATCTCGCTCTCTATGACAACGAAAGTTGGAATGATCCTCGTGATTTGAACAAAACGGTCAAGGCAATATCTTTGCCTTCGAACAATTCTAGCACTCCCGACCGTAGGATCATGGAACTTGAGGACCAAGTCAAGTTTCTCATGAAATCTTACGAAGCTCCGAAGCATTCAAGCCAAGTGAACAAAATCACTTCTTCATGCGAATTATGTAGTGGTCCCTATGACACTCGTGATTGTGTGGAACTCCCCGGAACAGCTTTTGCGGACTACGCATCCACGCGTACCGACGAAGCGGGAGATAGGTGGTACACTTTCAAGCCCGAGCTAAACACATACGGTGATTCATACAACCCCTCATGGAAAAATCACCCAAACCTTAGGTGGAAACAAAATAAGCCCAATTCTTCCAATCCGCCTAATCGTTACCAACCAAACGGTCCACCATCCAACCGTACTTTCAACAACAATCCTTCTAACAACTATGGTAGTACCAACAATCTTGAAGGATTGTTGTCAAAGTTCATGGCATCTCAAGAAGCCCGCATAGCTAGGTTCGAAACCGAATTCAACCAACAACAAACGGAGATGACCAACAAGATTGACAACTTGTTGAAAGCCCTAAACAACCAATCATTAATCACACCTAGGAAGGACACTAGGGACACCAATAGTGGAAGCCAAATTAAGGATCCCTCATCATCCAAACATGTCCACTTTATCAATGTTGTCACTATTAAGCCAATAGATAAGGAGATAGAGGAGAGTGACAAGGAGGACGTTAGAATAGAAGCCGATAGTAAGAATGAGAGTAGGGAAGTTGAGGTTAAGAAGGATGAGGAATTAGAGGAGGTAGAACCTGTAGAAGAATACTTTGATAAGTTGCCAACCAAGGAAGAACGGGAATACCATAAGGATTTATTCGATGGTCCCGAGAGAACATATATCTTTGGCGACCCCCTTATCAAAATGGGAGACCCCTCTAACATTAACATCCCATGCAATATCGGGCACATGCATATATGGAAAGCTTACATCGACCTTAGATCTCCCGTGAACATCATGACTAGGACTTATTACAATTGGGTGATGAAGAAGCAACTCAATTTTAGGATGATGCCCGGTAAGAATCTGATAAGTAATTTTGCAGGAAGAGTGAAGGGACTACATGTGATTATAGGGAATCTCACTTATGAGATCGATTTTCTGATAGTTGAGGACACTCGTCCGGTGATTGATGCTTGCCTAAGCCAAATAATATTCGGAAAACCATTTGTTGAGGCCACTAGGATGAGTTATGATCCGACTTTAGGGATAGTTAGATTCAAGAAAGAGAATGATGAGGTTGCTTATCAAATGCCCTATAAGATCGAACAATACCGCCTTCTCTCTAATTTCGAAAAGGAACATTAGAAAGCGGCTTATTATAGGAATGAGGAGGATAGACGTAGAGGAGTAGAGTATGTTAGAAATAGGATGCTTGGTTTCTACAAAGAGTGCTTGCAACTAGGTCCGGAATACAAAACTGGTTTAGAAGACGACCTAGAGAGTGGAACCAATGATGAGATCACGTAGTAACCCATGACCTTGAGTCTAGCTACAAGACTCGTAAATAAAGAAAAGCGCTTCTTGGGAGACAACCCATGTTTTGTGTGATTTTATTTGTTTGATTGTTATTTGCTTCCGTATGCATGTTTTATTTTTATTGTTGGTTGATCATGTTTCTAAATTAAAATGTGGAAATACTTTACTATGTTGTTTGGCCTAGTCTTAACTCCAACCTAAAAGTATTTTTGCAAAAGATAAGTGTAAGGGGAAACCCCAAATATGTTTTCAAGAAACAAACCGATCATGATTCTCCACAATATTAAATGAACATGTATATTCGTATTTGTTAGAGTCAAATGCTTGTATTGAGTCATAATGAAGTTTTGCAGGATTTTCCAGGAAGTAGGACCAAGTTTTTCCAGAAATTTTCCGGAAACTTAACATAAGAATTTCTGCAGGTCCATTCTGACGGCGTCAGAGTTTTACTCTTGACGGCGTCAGGAGTTAAAAATCTGGAAATTTTACCGGTTTTGTTTTTCTAACGGAGTCTTATGGTTTTTGTGAATTATTAAGTTTTATAATCTCCAAGAAATCTGCAAACTTCATTCCACAAGCATTATATCTTACCTTGTTTTCTAGGATTTAGTAACTTATATAGGATGCCGCCGATTTTACGCGAGGTTGTCTTGTCTATTTTTGTCAGGATTTACAGGTTATGTTCGACAAGGAGATGATTTATATTCTGGAAGGGAAGCTTTAATTGTTCATTTTCTTGGAGGAAGATTTAACCTGGCCAACCTATAATCCATACCGAGCGAATCAGGGGAGTATTTGATTTCATTCTCTTTACTTTTTCACTTTTACATTCTTTACTTGAACATTGGGGACAATGTTCATCTTAAGTGTAAGGGGAGGGTAAAAAGATGATACCTTACATATGCACTGTCGCTTGAGTTTGTTTTGTTTGATAGTAGATGTGTAATAAAACTATGAGAAATACTTGTTAGTGTAATTTTAGCGCCAAATTTAAAATTTTTTACAACATTTAGGAGTGAAACTCTAGCCATAGCAAGCGTCTCATGGATAGGAGATTGTATGACTAGCACATAACCGTATATTCAGAAAAATTTTCCACCCAAAAATGTGAGGTTCGCCTTTAGATTTGATAGGAAAAGCATTCATTATTAGTGCTTATGAGTGTACCGGTAGCATTTAGATTCTAGAACTTGCGTTAGTGATGCATCCCGAGACCGCTAGTGAGACTACATTCGTGTAGAAGGATTTACTACATGATAAGAGGCATTAGGATCACCCTTGTGTTAAACCCGTATCATAATTACTTGACCATTTAAGTCATATTACTTGGCTAGTTAAGTCAACTAATTTTTCCCACACCCTTAGCGTTGTACTCATTTTTAGTACACGATACCCCTAGTACACCCCTCCGAGCCTATCTTTTCGTTTCTAACTTTAAGCATTTTACTTAAAGGAAGAATTTGTTACACTCCACTTAAATGTACAACCAAATCGCCTTAGCCTTCCGTGTATGCGCTCATTTTTAGTGCATTATTGTTATTTGTTAAACCCTAAGTTAACTTTCTAATTGATTACATGGTTGCTAAGTCGAGTCATATCCTTGTACATATTGTTTTGGGACGATTGGGACTCATGGGTATGTACTTATTTTATGGAGTAATGGGGAAGAACATCATTTATTACCCCCATATGTGCGTTAATCTTAAAAGTGCTCCAAGTGTTTTGATTTTCTTAATTCGAGTCATTAGAATAGTTAAATTGATTACATGTTAACTTAAGTCGAGTCTAGTCTTGGCTTAGCAACGCCATCTTGTACATGTAATTAACCAAGATTGTTAACTCGCCACCAGTAAAACTTCCTTTATCCAACAAAACCGTGTAATTCATATCCCTATACCTAACGTTACAACCCTTTAAAAGACCTCTTTGATAGTTTATCCTAGGTGCTTACGCCATGTGGTGGAGGTTTGATCCTTTCCCAAGCCTATGGTAATCTATTTTGCTATGACTGGTAGTGAGAGATATCTTCCATTTCCATAATGTTATATTACTTTATTACACCCGAGAGATGTGAGTATCTAAACACTATTTGTGAGGTGCTTGTGTATGACCTCCGTGCTTGTCTATTGGTCTTTAGTGGAACGATTATTTGTTGTAATTACTTTTATATTAGTGTTAAATGACCCCTAACTTTTCTTTTGAGTAGAATAAAAGCGCATTTGCTTGAGGACAAGCAAATCTCAAGTGTAAGGGTATATGATGAGGCAAAAAATGATCCGTTTTCAAGGGGTCATTTAAGCCCGAATCCGACTTTATTTGATCAAATATTGCCCTAAATCGTTCCTTTTGTGATTTTAGGTAGTTGGAGAGTGAATTCTGGAAAAGAAGCCATTTTGGACGTTTTTGGAGCATAAAAGTGTAGAAAACGGCAAAGTCTTAAATTTCTATGCTGGGAACAGTGCATGAAGGGGTCAAGAATTGCTCTTGACGGCGTCAGAGTCCCAAGAATAAAATACCGTGGTTGATGATGGCGTCAGATAGGCCGTCATAAGTAGGTCAAGGCCGTCCGAGGAAGTATTTGGCGGCGAGATGATGGCGTCACACCCTTGCTCTTGACGCCGTCACCCCAGTTTTCCTATATATAGTTTTCTAGTTTTTTTCATAAAAAAAGAGAGAAGTTTTGGTGAAACCCTAAAGACGAATTTGGTGCAACTTTTACAAGTTTTTCAAGGGTTCCAAACCCTTGATACCTTGCATTGTAATTGAGATAAGTGTTCTTCTAATTCAATCAATATGTCTATGTGTTGGTTATCTATATCTTATTCTTGTCTCAATTCCATTATGCTAGGCTAGATCTCTTTTGTGTTTGCTTATATCTAATGAAACCTAGATATTGATTATGTGTTGATTACTTGTTTATTCTTGTCTTGGATGAATGATTTTATATGTTAGGCTTAAGAAAACTGGCAGATCTCCAAATGGTAACATGCTTGAACGTCTTAAGAAACATGAACCGAGGCGTACTAGGTCTTTATTGGTTGTATTTAATGCATGAGCCACTGTTTACAATCCCTATAGTTGTGCTGGGTCATGGTGTAGGAGGAGATAAGAGCTCATAGAATTGGGGAGTTATGTATGCCACCCCATGAATGGTATTAAGGAATACAATCCGTCATCCATACAATTATAACAAGTAATTAACGTGTAAAAGATATCTAGGGAGTAGTGAAGTCTAAGTAAACACATTTTCTCCAATTACTGCTCACAACTTTAGTATAAATTAGTTTAATTTCATTTTTAGTATTTTATTTTGATTGCATCTTAGTTTTGGGTTAGTTGAATAGCAACTAATTCCGCCCACTCTTCCAAAACCCGAGATTTTACTAGTAATTAGGCTTTCTAATCCTAGCGACACTATTCCTAAGCTGAACGATCAATCCCCCGGTACTTGTCACTATACTATACTACAACGATCAGGTACACTGCCTGGTGGGGGTTGTAAGCTTCTCGAGATCCCTCGAGAGGTAAAGCCTGTTGCGATTCCCAAGCATGACTTAGGATTGGAGTAAAGAATATGAAGAAGTGCCTATATATATCTTGCAATTAGTCCATGATGTGGTACGATGTATAATGTAAGTCTTTGAAAAGAATGATTCATGAAACATGTATAGTTTATATATCGTTTACTACCGTTCGGGCCGACATAATTCAGAAGTCATGTTAGTAAACGTTCGAGGAGCCAGGACACTTTAATTCGTAAATCCACAACTTATCTCGACGGCTTACATAATGAACTCCTCACATGAGGCTCCCTACTATTGTAGTAGTTGATAATATATATATATATATATATATATATATATATATATATATATATATATATATATATAAGTTTTGATCTGAAAAGTTACATGTCCAATATTTGAATAAACTTAGGATAGTTTATTTTTACATGAAGATTGTTATTAGGGTAAGTTTCTTAAGTCTTGTATGACAATTTCTTTGTAATATCTCATGGTTCTTTTAGGTGAAGTAGATCCAAATTGTATGTGCAAGTTATCGCCAACTCTTTGGTTCATGTTCTCGCCTAAGTAAGTTTATATGGTCATTTAGTCATGGCCTTGCCATGACCTTTGGTCATTGTTCCATGGTCTTGAGACTCAACCTTGGCTCTAGCCATGGTTGTGGTCTTGATTCTAGGTCATAAGACCTCTTTGGTCTTTTTAAAACATAACCATTATATAATGACATATATATGTAAAATAGCTGTTAATAAACTGAGAAAAATCTCATTCGTTATTGGTTTTCTGGAAACGTGCTCTTGGTTTTTAAAGAAAACGTGATTCCGGACAACTTTTGTGTTTTAACTTTTTCATGAAACAGACCAGAAAGGCCTCTTTTTGCGTGTTTTATGTTCTGTCACAGAAACTATTTTGGCAGTTTTGCCGCAAAGTTTTGGTAACTTCAAATGGTCATAACTTTTGACTCGTATACTCGTTTTAGGTGGTTCAAATTGCTATGGTTTCCTTGTTAGGTCCTCTACTACAATATGTAATGATCCAATATCATAATTTTACCATTTTGATCAGATTATACCAAGAAGGTCGCTAGTTTACTTGTTTAAATAACTTAACTTAACAATCATTTGTAATAACTTGTTTTACCCATTTTTATACATCATGGACATGATCACAAGACATAATATAGCATGAATGATATGTAAATAACATGATTATGATATTTAACAAGAAGCATTGATGAGTGCTCAAACACTCATCGTTTTTGACGTATTTATACTGCCAAAACATACAAAAACAATCAAAAAGATATCAAAATACTTAAATTATCCCAGGGATTGTGTTTTATGTGTTTTAAATGCAAAATGTGCAAAAACAAAAGAAAATCGATCAAAGTTTGCAATATTGGCAGTTTCAGTCCCCCAAGTTTCAAAACTTGTCAATTTTAGTCCCTATGCATTTATTTTGAAAGGAAAGTCAACCCAAGGTTTTGAAAGTCAAAACTCACAAAATATTACACTTGGGTAACAAGTTTTCCAAAATTACATGTTTAGTCCCTGAAAATCCAAAAATGGCAAAATAGGTCGCTGGGAAATTTTGAAAATTGGAAAAAGAAAAAAAATGGTTTTTGGACTTTGGAATCATAACATATTTGGTCCTTGGAAGCAATTGGGAAAATTACACTTTTAATCCCTTTGGTTTGGAAAAGTTGCAAAAATGGTCCTTGTGATAACTAGTACCAACCGGACCCTTATTTATTATCATTTCCCAAAACCAAACCTTTATCCAACCCATCCCCATGATCCAGTCCACCTCCCAGGCCCAACATCCCAGCCCAAGTCCAAAATAATAATAAGCCATGGCAGGGTCAAACGGTCAACGCAGGTCAAACGACCCTTTGACCTCCTTCTTCTCCCCAACACCCCAGCGTGAAACCAGGGAAACTTCCCCCCCCCCCTCCTCACCTTTTTCACCTCAGCCACCCCCACAATTAATACTCCCCACCAAACAAACCCACCACAATAAATTCCCACACCAACCCCCACCAGTTCCACTCAAATTTGCCCCGTATAAGTTTTGGCGCCAATTTTGCAATCAAAGGCTAGAAATGATCTCAAAGCAATTGAATGGCAAGGATTTGGTCAAGGAGTCAACACAAAGAACATGGGACTCTCATAATTCAAAAAGGTGCCATGTGGGAAGACCTAGGGTTAATTTTTACTTCGTTATATATATTGTAGCTCATACATGAGCCTAAGTGTGTAATTTTTTTTAGTTTGAATGTTTTTCAGTTTATTTTAATGTATTGTAATCTTTTTTATCAATGAAAGTTCTGTTTTAAAGTTTAATTCTCATTTTCAATTTTGAAGTTCCATTTCAAATTCTCAAGTGCTAATTAAAGCTTCTAATGTGTGTACAAGTCATTCATAAGCTTATGTAAACTCAGAAAACAAGGTTTTATAAGCTTTATAAGCTTGTGTGAACATCCTAAACTCAGTTTCTATAAATATTAAAAATAATTAAGAAAAATCAAAAATAAATAAAAAATTGGTGATCAAGGGGTGAATAAGCTTGGAGCACAGTCAATAAGGGATGGCTGTGGGTTAGGGACCTTATGGGAGGTCATTTGGATGGTTGATTTGGTTATTGGGTACTTGGCAGCTTAGCTTGGAAGGCTTATGTAAGCCTTGCTTTTAACTTTTACTTTCCTAAGTAGTGTAGTTACTTGTTTTTGTCTCACTTACTTATTTATTGCTTAATAGAGTAGTTGTAATCAGTAGGTTGTGTTGTGCACTTGATTAAACCTTATTTTCATCAATAACTGTTCTTAAAGGGGTGTTTGGTAATAGGTTGCTTGAAGTGTTCTCATTGTTTAGTTGCACATTTATGTGTCTCATCATGTTACTTGTGTTATTTTAGGATCTAAGTAACCAAAGTTTTGTTTCAAAACACTGCAAAAGTCAAAATCACTAAAAAATAATCACCAGAGTTAACTGTGGTGATCTTTGAGGTCCAAAACTCATCAAATCTTTGCACAAGTTGGTACTTTCACTAAAATTGATCTTTATTTAGCTTATAACAACATATACAAACAATAAAAAGCATCTGAGTTTCATCAAAGTCAAAGTACCAAAGTATTTCAAAAAGTCAAAAGTGCAAGTGTTGGATTTTTCCCAAAATGGGATGAATTTTTGTGAATTTTGTGGGTGGTGTTAGGATCTGAAACTTGTTGTGTGCTTACTCTATCAGCTGAACTTTTGAATTTCATGATTGGTACATTTTTGTGATTTTTTTAGTGACCAAATTACCCTTGGAACTGACCTGCAGGGCAAGGTATTTGCCCTGTCTCAGTAGACCCCAGCTCACCCACCACCTTTGGTGGTAGTTTGTGGCTAACCCAGTGGGTCCCACACCCCCATTTTGGTTCCATACAACCCCCCTCCTACCAGGGAAGTAGTATTGACCCTCTGTTTGACCTCTAGACCTGTGGACCCCACTTTGTTTGACCTCATAAGTTTGTCCCCAGTCTGTCTTAGAACCAAATAAGCAAACAGCTTATTGTGGTGTTCTAGCTTATTGAATCAGCTTATTTGTGTGATAGTTGCTTAAACTTGTTCATTGTACTCATTTTCATCAGTTTTCACCAAAGTGGACCCCACATTTGCTCATTTGAGCTTATTTCCACTCTTGGTCAAGGAAAGTCAACTGTCAAGGGATTAAGCACTTGATGTGCTTATTTCTTTGACCACAGTCAAACCCACTTCACAAAAGTTACTTAAAAACTTATAATAAGCAGTTTGGAAAAAGAAAATCTCAAATAAGCCCAACTTAATAGAAGTGATAGCTTCTATTTAAGCCAATTGGCTTATTCTTCAACTTATTGATAAACAATTCTCAATTTTATAATTTTCCTAGGCTTCTGGTGTGAAAAATAATTTCTGTAATTTTTTCAGATTTTTCTTGCATCATTTAGTATTTTTCTTAATTTAAAATAGTTTTTAGTAATTATTAAATAGTTAATAATTAATAATAATTAATTAGAAAATCAGAAAAATATAAATTAAATTCTAAAATTAGTTTTTAGTTATTTTTGATTTTTCCAAATTTTATTTTCATTTTTCTAGTGTATTTTAATAATTAATTAGAATTTAGGTTAATTTAAATAATTAAAAAGTAATTAATAATTAGTTAATAACTAGTATTAATTAATTAGAAAGTCTTAAAAATATATTTTCATTTCTAAAATTAATTTTATAGTATTTTAGATTTTTCTAAGTTTAATTTTTATTTTTCCAAGTTAATTTCATATTTATTTATAATTTAGGTTAATTTAGGTAATTAAAAGTAATTAGAAATTTAGTATTTAATTAATAGTAATTATAAAAATAGTGTAAAAATTAGTTTTAAATTTCCAAAAATTTATCTCATCATTAGGTTTGTAAAAAGTAAATTTTCATACCAGTAGCCTTCTCAGATCATTTCGTTCACTTTTATTCTTCGTACGTTTGTTCGCGTTTTCGGCAAACGTACGATTTTTAAGTTTTAAGTAATTCCTTCTGAATCTCAATTCCCGTAATCATTCACATAGCTTTTCTAAGCTATTTCTGTTAATAATCTTCAAATAATTCTCACAACAAAACCTTTCTGTGAATAAACACCCGATCACAAAGCACGCTAAAGTTACAATTCACACCTCAACGGGATTTAACGACCCGGTGATACCTTTTATTACCCCGGAGCATTGATCTAGGCTATTTGACTTGTTTGACCATTCTTTGGTCAATATAATTTGGTGGTTTAGCATCAATCAATTTTTGGCGCCGCTGCCGGGGAGGTGTGCGCGTTTCTGCAGCGTCTTTTGAGATTAGTGTTATCTCACCTCACTCACTGTACAAATACCACCACTTGTGTATATTTTCAAAATCAAAACACATAAAAAAGTCATTGACACTTTTCCTAAAGTGTTTGAACACCAAAAAAAAAATTAAAAAACAACAAAAACATATCGTAACGTTTTTTGATTCGGTTTTCTTTTAAGGTGATTCTTAAGGAGAAACGATTCTAGATTACGGGACAATAACAAAAATATTGTCCAAAAAGTTTTTATCCCTAGTGCATGCGCACTCGTTCTTCAAGGTCCACTAGCCCATTACGTGAGCTTTTCCGGAGACCTCGTAGACGTTCTGCACCAACAGTCGGATCTGAGATCCGTGCTGTTGCACCTTCAGCTGTCATCATGGCGGCTAAACCCACTATGAATGAGCTTCTCCAAGCACCCGTCGAGGGTTACGGAGATGTTATTGTTGTTCCGGCAATCATGGCCGATAATTTTGAGCTTAAAACAGGGTTGATAAACCTGGCCACCTCACGTCAATTCTACGGTTTTGAGAGGGACGATCCTGAAGATCACATTCGATGGTTCAATAAAGTCACATCCACCATCAAATGTAAAAATGTCCCTGAAGAGGCAATCAAACTTCTTCTCTTCCCTTTTTCTATCGATGGGGCTGCCCGGGTTTGGCTTGATAAACAACCCCCTCGATCAATTGAAACGTGGGAAGATTTGAATAGAAAGTTCGTGAATGAATTCTTTCCTCCTTCCAAAACCACGAGTCTTAAGAATGAGATCATGAAATTCACGCAGAAATTTGATGAATCCTTTAGTGAGGCATGGGATCGTTACAAGGAATTGCTCCGAAAATGCCCTCACCACGATTTCTCCGATCTCATGCAACTTGATACTTTCTACAATGGTGTAAGCCAATCCGATCAAGACTCTCTAAATGCCTCCGCTGGAGGTAACTTCTTGAATCGTACCACAAAGGATGCTTTAGCGATCATTGAGAATAAATCTAAGGTCCGCATTCCCAGAAGCAAACCGGTTGTTTCCCAAGGGAATGTTGTTCCTTCTACCTCATCGCCCATGGCTCAATCTAGCACCGATGCTAGACTTGACAAACTCACGGAAGCTATCCATGCATTGGTTCTCACCCAAAACTCAGTTCTGACTCAAAGCCAGAAAATTTCTTCTCCTCATTCTTCTCCACAAGCTGAAGTCAAAAAGATAGAAGTTTGTGTCACTTGTGGTGGTCCACACTCATATTACAATTGCACTACCACCGAAGGCAATCCATTCGAAGTAAATGCAATAGCCGGCAATTCCAACCAAGGAGGTAACCAATACCGTCCTCAAGTGGAACCAAATTACCGGGCTAGCAACCAAGGTGGACCACCCGGTTTTCCTACACCTCAAAATCCAAATAGGTTTAATCCTAATCCACCAAGTGGGCCTAGTATGCAAAATCAAAATCATGCCCCCATCAATCAGTACCCACCCCAAAGGGGTAATCAAGGGTATTCAGCTCCGAATTATCAAGAACCCCTCCCAAACGAGCTCAATAAGTACATCAAGGTTAATGAGACCAAAATGAGGGCAATGCAAAATCAAATCTCAAATTTGAAGAATGATTTCCAATCATCAATAGCCAAACAGGGTAATGAGCTGAAGAGTGAGTTGATGGCAACAAACAACAAAATTGATCAATCTCAAAACAAGATTGAGAATATGTTTGCCAGTCTTATGAGTCATCTCACTCCACCCTCTACATCAGGAGGTCTCCCGGCTAATACAGTTGTCAACCCCAAGGGTGAACTCAAAGCTATTACTACACGCAGTGGTAAAGCTTATGAAGAGCCGCCACTTCCTCCTATTCCTCCTCCTCTTTATTCCGAGGAAGTAGAAATGGAGCTTGAGGCAACCACGGACAAGGTGCAATCTACTAGCCCACGAAGTACCGCACACGTCCACCCTCAGGTTGTACCAGAAATTGTACCAAAAACAAGAATTGTACCAATACCGGGAGTTGTATTTGAACCATCAACAACTCCTGGAGAGAACCCTAAATCCAAACCTTCACTACCATATCCATCTAGGTTACAAGACCAGAGCCTCCGCGAAAAAGCAAATAATCAAATGGAAAAGTTTTTTCAAATCTTCCGAGATATTCATTTTGATATCAGTTACGCGGATGCTCTCCTGTTGATGCCTAAATTCGCATCGACAATCAAAAATCTGTTGAACAATAATGAAAAACTATTCGAGATGGCTCGAACTCCGCTCAATGAAAACTGCTCTGTAGTTCTTCTGAAAAAGCTTCCCAAGAAGCTAGGAGATCCGGGAAAATTTCTCATTCCATGTGTTTTTCCCGGAATGGTTGAGTGCTTCGCCCTAGCCGATCTAGGTGCGAGCATCAACTTGATGCCTTATTCAATATGGAAAAAGCTCTCTCTTCCAGAACTCACAACCACCTGCATGACTCTCGAGCTGGCAGACCGCTCAACATCTCGTCCCCTCGGCATTGCCGAGGATGTATTTGTGAAGGTGGGAAATTTCCACTTTCCAGCAGATTTTGTGGTTGTGGATTTTGATGCTGACCCACGAGTTCCTCTCATTCTTGGGAGAGGATTCTTAAGGACGGGTCGTGCGTTAATTGATGTGCACGAAGAGGAAATAACTCTTCATGTTGGTAATGAAGCAGTAACCTTTAACCTCGATCAAACTTCGAGGTACTCCTCTAATTATGACGCCGAAACGGTTAACCGAATTGATGTCATTGATGTTGCTTCTGAGGAGTACGCTCAAGAGGTTTTAGGTTTTGTCGATGATTCTCCGAGTGAAAACTTCACTCCATCTTCTCACCTCATTATTGCCAATTCTTCTCCTTCCCTCACTCCGTTTGAGGGAAGTGACTTCATCTTAGAAGAAATTGAGGCCTTTCTCAAAAGTGATTCGATTCCCGATGGAATCGATAACCAAGAGATTGACCCCGAGGGGGATGTTCTCATTCTTGAAAAGTTATTAAACGAAGATCCCTCTCCTCTTCCTGTTCTACCACAAACACTTCATAAGGAGGAAGTCAAAAATGTTGAGAAAACTGATGACTTTCCCGCGGTTGAACTTAAGGACTTGCCGCCTCATCTTGAATATGCATTTCTGGAGGGTGATGATAAATTACCCGTCATAATTGCTAAAGACTTAAGTGTTGAGGAAAAGGCTGCTCTTATAAAGGTTTTGAAGTCTCATAAGCGAGCAATTGCTTGGCGTCTCTCCGACATCAAGGGCATCGACCCTGAGTTTTGTACTCACAGGATATTAATGGAAGATGACTTCAAACCTGCGGTCCAACATCAAAGAAGGGTAAATCCAAAAATTCACGAGGTTATCAAACAAGAGGTATTAAAACTTCTTGATGCCAGATTGATTTACCCTATCTCGGACAGTCCTTGGGTCAGCCCAATTCATTGTGTTCCAAAAAAGGGTGACATTACTGTTGTCACAAACGAGGAAAATGAGTTAATTCCAACTCGTTTGGTTACGGGTTGGCGCGTCTGCATCGATTATCGTAAATTGAATGATGCCACCCGTAAGGATCATTTTCCTCTGCCCTTTATGGATCAGATGCTCGAGAGATTAGCGGGGAATGAGTACTATTGCTTCCTCGATGGTTTTTCGGGTTACTTTCAGATGCCCATTGACCCGCAAGACCAGGAAAAGACCACTTTTACGTGCCCCTATGGAACTTTCGCATATAAACGTATGCCATTTGGCTTATGTAATGCTCCGGGCACGTTTCAAAGATGTATGATGGCCATTTTTTCCGACATGATCGGGAAAACTATGGAGATCTTCATGGACGATTTTTTGGTCATTGGGGATTCGTTCCAATCATGTCTCTCCCATTTAGACAGCATGCTAAAACGTTGTGAAGACACAAAGTTATGTCTAAATTGGGAGAAGAGTCACTTTATGGTCAAAGAGGGCATTGTCCTCGGCCATAAAATTTCAAAGAACGGGATTGAGGTTGACAGAGCCAAAGTGGACGTTATTGCAAAATTACCTCATCCCACGACTGTGAAAGGTGTTAGGAGCTTTTTGGGTCACGCCGGTTTCTATCGTAGGTTTATTCAAGATTTTTCTAAAATCGCCCGGCCTATGACCCATCTCCTCGAAAAGGATGCTCCTTTTATCTTCTCCCCTAAGTGCATCGAAGCCTTTGAAACATTAAAGAAAAGGCTTACCGAGGCACCGATTCTTGTTGCCCACGATTGGGACTTGCCCTTCGAGCTCATGTGTGATGCTAGTGATTATGCTATAGGGGCAGTCTTGGGGCAACGCAAAACAAAACATTTTCAGCCTATACACTATGCCAGCAAGACTATGACCGAGGCTCAAAGTCATTACACCACCACTGAAAAAGAATTATTAGCTGTGGTGTATGCTTTTGAAAAATTCCGGCCATACTTGATTCTGACTAAAAGCATAGTGTATACGGATCACTCGGCTTTGAAGTACCTCTTTGCAAAAGAAGATGCAAAGCCGAGACTCCTCCGTTGGGTTCTCCTCCTTCAGGAATTTGATATCATCATTCGTGATAAAAAAGGAGCTTAGAACCTAGCTGCTGATCATCTCTCCCGTCTTGAAAACCCTCACCAAAATGCTTTCGAGAAAAAGGAAATAAATGAAATATTTCCTCTCGAAACCCTCAATGTGGTTTCATTTCGTGGAGACTCGATTACCCCATGGTTTGCCGACTTTGCAAACTATCTTGCGGGTAACTTCATTGTGAAAGGGATGTCGTCCCAACAAAAAAATAAATTTTTCAAAGACGTAAAACATTACTTTTGGGACGACCCCTACTTGTTCAAAATATGCGCGGATCAAGTCATCTGGCGGTGTGTGTATGGTCAGGAAGCCGCTGAAATTTTAAAGGCTTGCCATAATGGTCCCACGGGGGGCCACCACAATCCCAACTACACCGCCAAAAAGGTGTTTGATTCCGGCTTTTATTAGCCCTCGATCTATAAGGATGCCCAAGATTTGGTCAAATCCTGTGACGCTTGTCAACGTCACGGGAATATTTCACAAAAGAATGAAATGCCTCAGAATGCAATTCAAGTTTGTGAAATTTTTGATATCTTGGCAGTTGACTACTTGTCAAAATGGGTTGAAGCGAAAGCTTTACCCACAGATGATGCCCGAGTAGTTGTGAAATTTTTAAAAGCTCTTTTTGCCCGATTCGGAACTCCACGTGCTATTATTAGTGATCGTGGTACGCACTTCTGTAATGACAAATTCGACAAAGTCATGCAAAAGTACGGTGTAACTCACCGTCTTTCCACTGCGTACCACCCTCAAACAAGTGGACAAGTCGAAGTTTCCAATCGGGGCATTAAAAGAATATTGGAAAGAACTGTAGGTGAGAATCGTGCATCGTGGTTGGAGAAATTAGATGATGCACTTTAGGCTTTCCGTACGGCTTACAAAACACCCATTGGGTGTACGCCTTATAAACTTGTGTACGGAAAAGCATGCCATCTTCCGATCGAGCTTGAGCATAAAGCCTATTGGGCTCTCAAGCATGCCAATTTTGACCTCAAAACGGCGGGTGATCATAGAAAAGTTCAACTAAATGAATTAAACGAACTTCGTGATCAAGCTTACGAGAACTCTTTGATCTATAAAGAAAAGACAAAGAAGATTCATGACTTAAAAATGAAAAACCGCGTTTTCAACGTTGGTGATCGAGTCCTTCTTTTCAACTCTAGACTCAAGATCTTCTCGGGAAAGCTCAAAACCCGATGGACTAGTCCATTCACTATCGCAAAAGTTTATCCTTATGGTACCGTCGAATTATCTCAAAATGACGGTCCAAATTTCAAAGTGAATGGACATCGTTTAAAGCACTACTTTGGAGAGGACATACCATCCATGGTTGTCCCGGATCTCCAAACTTTCCCCAAGGACAATTGAATTCGGGGATCGAGTCAAGCTAGCGACTTGATGAACAAAAACAATAGCACAATACGGGTTTTCACACGTATCTCTGATTCTTTCTATTTTCTACCACCTAATGTGGGGGAATGGCCAACCCCCCGCTATTTGAAAAAATGTATATATGTATATAAAGTTCAAGGAAAAAAAAAACAAAAAAAAAAAAAAAGGAAGATGTGTATATATAGAAATAAAGTGAAATTTGGTGTTTCCACAGTTAGATTCGAATCTTGGCTTTTTACGTTCAAAGAGTCGGCATAATCGCCGGGACTTTGAATATTGAGGACAATATTCATTTCTAAGTGGGGGGGGGGGGGGGGAAATTCTAGCGAATTTTATCAAAATATCTTCTAATACCCCCGTTTTTGGCCAAAATTTTCAAAAATTTTTTCACTTTATTTCAAAATTTTTGTGGTAATCAGTCCGCCAGGTCTAACAGACAAAGGGATTGGCTAATCCAGGAGCAAACGGCTCTTGGTAAAGATAAATCAAATCCGTTTACGGCTTGCAATTTCCCCAAAATTGTATGGTTCCTCAACTCCCCATCATCCTCAAAAGCTAATGAGTTGGCAAGCCCGCAAAATTATGGCTTGTGGTAAAGGCCGTGGAAAATCCATAATTGGTAATCAGCTCACCAAGATGTTGACTAGGTCCATCAAGATGCTGGCTAGTCCAGGAGCAAACAGCTCTTGGTAAAGACTAAACAAATCCGTTGAAAGCTGGTGGTTTGCTCAAAATCACACGGTTATCAGGTGTGCCACAGTTCTTACACCTGGCTACTCCAGAAGTGATGGCTTTTGGTAAAGAATTTAAAATCCATCAAGTTTTCTAAAAAGATTGCTAGGGACTAGCAAATAGTTTAGTGTGGGGGATTGATGAGTGCTCAAACACTCATCATTTTTGACGTATTTATACTGCCAAAACATACAAAAACAATCAAAAAGATATCAAAATACTTAAATTATCCCAGGGATTGTGTTTTATGTGTTTTAAATGCAAAATGTGCAAAAACAAAGGAAAATTGATCAAAGTTTGCAATATTGGCAGTTTCAGTCCCCCAAGTTTCAAAACTTGTCAATTTTAGTCCCTATGCATTTATTTTGAAAGGAAAAGTCAACCCAAGGTTTTGAAAGTCAAAACTCACAAAATATTACACTTGGGTAACAAGTTTTCCAAAATTACATGTTTAGTCCCTGAAAATCCAAAAATGGCAAAATAGGTCCCTGGGAAATTTTGAAAATTGGAAAAAGAAAAAAAATGGTTTTTGGACTTTGGAATCATAACATATTTGGTCCTTGGAAGCAATTGGGAAAATTACACTTTTAATCCCTTTGGTTTGGAAAAGTTGCAAAAATGGTCCTTGTGATAACTAGTACCAACCGGACCCTTATTTATTATCATTTCCCAAAACCAAACCTTTATCCAACCCATCCCCATGATCCAGTCCACCTCCCAGGCCCAACCTCCCAGCCCAAGTCCAAAATAATAATAAGCCATGGCAGGGTCAAACGGTCAACGCAGGTCAAACGACCCTTTGACCTCCTTCTTCTCCCCAACACCCCAGCGTGAAACCAGGGAAACTTCCCCCCCCCCTCCTCACCTTTTTCACCTCAGCCACCCCCACAATTAATACTCCCCACCAAACAAACTCACCACAATAAATTCCCACACCAACCCCCACCGGTTCCACTCAAATTTGCCCCGTATAAGTTTTGGCACCAATTTTGGAATCAAAGGCTAGAAATGATCTCAAAGCAATTGAATGGCAAGGATTTGGTCAAGGAGTCAACACAAAGACCATGGGACTTTCAGAATTCAAAAAGGTGCCATGTGGGAAGACCTAGGGTTAATTTTTACTTCGTTATATATATTGTAGCTCATACATGAGCCTAAGTGTGTAATTTTTTTTAGTTTGAATGTTTTTCAGTTTATTTTAATGTATTGTAATCTTTTTTATCAATGAAAGTTCTGTTTTAAAGTTTAATTCTCATTTTCAAATTTGAAGTTCCATTTCAAATTCTCAAGTGCTAATTAAAGCTTCTAATGTGTGTACAAGTCATTCATAAGCTTATGTAAACTCAGAAAACAAGGTTTTATAAGCTTTATAAGCTTGTGTGAACATCCTAAACTCAGTTTCTATAAATATTAAAAATAATTAAGAAAAATCAAAAATAAATAAAAAATTGGTGATCAAGGGGTGAATAAGCTTGGAGCACAGTCAATAAGGGATGGCTGTGGGTTAGGGACCTTATGGGAGGTCATTAGGATGGTTGATTTGGTTCTTGGGTACTTGGCAGCTTAGCTTGGAAGGCTTATGTAAGCCTTGCTTTTAACTTTTACTTTCCTAAGTAGTGTAGTTACTTGTTTTTGTCTCACTTACTTATTTATTGCTTAATAGAGTAGTTGTAATCAGTAGGTTGTGTTGTGCACTTGATTAAACCTTATTTTCATCAATAACTGTTCTTAAAGGGGTGTTTGGTAATAGGTTGCTTGAAGTGTTCTCATTGTTTACTTGCACATTTCTGTGTCTCATCATGTTACTTGTGTTATTTTAGGATCTAAGTAACCAAAGTTTTGTTTCAAAACACTGCAAAAGTCAAAATCACTAAAAAATAATCACCAGAGTTAACTGTGGTGATCTTTGAGGTCCAAAACTCATCAAATCTTTGCACAAGTTGGTACTTTCACTAAAATTGATCTTTATTTAGCTTATAATAACATATACAAACAATAAAAATCATCTGAGTTTCATCAAAGTCAAAGTACCAAAGTATTTCAAAAAGTCAAAAGTGCAAGTGTTGGATTTTTCCCAAAATGGGATGAATTTTTGTGAATTTTGTGGGTGGTATTAGGATCTGAAACTTGTTGTGTGTTTACTCTATCAGCTGAACTTTTGAATTTCATGATTGGTACATTTTTTTGATTTTTTTTAGTGACCAAATTACCCTTGGAACTGACCTGCAGGGCAAGGTATTTGCCCTGTCTTAGTAGACCCCAGCTAACCCACCACCTTTGGTGGTAGTTTGTGGCTAACCCAGTGGGTCCCACACCCCCATTTTGGTTCCATACAACCCCCCTCCTACCAGGGAAGTAGTATTGACCCTCTGTTTGACCTCTAGACCTGTGGACCCCACTATGTTTGACCTCATAAGTTTGTCCCCAGTCTGTCTTAGAACCAAATAAGCAAACAGCTTATTGTAGTGTTCTAGCTTATTGAATCAGCTTATTTGTGTGATAGTTGCTTAAACTTGTTCATTGTACTCATTTTCATCAGTTTTCACCAAAGTGGACCCCACATTTGCTCATTTGAGCTTATTTCCACTCTTGGCCAAGGAAAGTCAACTGTCAAGGGATTAAGCACTTGATGTGCTTATTTCTTTTACCACAGTCAAACCCACTTCACAAAAGTTACTTAAAAACTTATAATAAGCAGTTTGGAAAAAGAAAATCTCAAATAAGCCCAACTTAATAGAAGATATAGCTTCTATTTAAGCCAATTGGCTTATTCTTCAGCTTATTGATAAGCAATTCTCAATTTTATAATTTTCCTAGGCTTCTGGTGTGTAAAAATAATTTCTGTAATTTTTTCAGATTTTTCTTGCATCATTTAGTATTTTTCTTAATTTAAAATAGTTTTTAGTAATTATTAAATAGTTAATAATTAATAATAATTAATTAGAAAATCAGAAAAATATAAATTAAATTCTAAAATTAGTTTTTAGTTATTTTTGATTTTTCCAAATATTTTTTTCATTTTTCTAGTGTATTTTAATAATTAATTAGAATTTAGGTTAATTTAAATAATTAAAAAGTAATTAATAATTAGTTAATAACTAGTATTAATTAATTAAAAAGTCTTAAAAATATATTTTCATTTCTAAAATTAATTTTATAGTATTTTAGATTTTTCTAAGTTTAATTTTTGTTTTTCCAAGTTAATTTCATATTTATTTATAATTTAGGTTAATTTAGGTAATTAAAAGTAATTAGAAAATTAGTATTTAATTAATAGTAATTATAAAAATAGTGTAAAAATTAGTTTTAAATTTCCAAAAATTTTATCTAATCATTAGGTTTGTAAAAAGTAAATTTTCATACCAGTAGCCTTCTCAGATCACTTCGTTCACTTTTATTCTTCGTACGTTTGTTCGCGTTTTCGGCAAACGTACGGTTTTTAAGTTTTAAGTGATTCCTTCTGAATCTCAATTCCCGTAATCATTCACATAGCTTTCCTAAGCTATTTCTGTTAATAATCTTCAAATAATTCTCACAACAAAACCTTTCTGTGAATAAACACCCGATCACAAAGCACGCTAAAGTTACAATTCACACCTCAACGGGATTTAACGACCCGGTGATACCTTATATTACCCGGAGCATTGATCTAGGCTATTTGACTTGTTTGACCATTCTTTGGTCAATATAATTTGGTGGTTTAGCATCAATCAATTTTTGGCGCCGCTGCCGGGGAGGTGTGCGCGTTTCTGCAGCGTCTTTTGAGATTAGTGTTATCTCACCTCACTCACTGTACAAATACCACCACTTGTGTATATTTTCAAAATCAAAACACATAAAAAAGTCATTGACACTTTTCCTAAAGTGTTAGAACACCAAAAAAAATTAAAAAACAACAAAAACATATCGTAACGTTTTTTGATTCGGTTTTCTTTTAAGGTGATTCTTAAGGAGAAACGATTCTAGATTACGGGACAATAACAAAAATATTGTCCAAAAAGTTTTTATCCCTAGTGCATGCGCACTCGTTCTTCAAGGTCCACTAGCCCATTACGTGAGCGTTTCCGGAAACCTCGTAGACGTTCTGCACCAACAGTCGGATCTGAGATCCGGGCTGTTGCACCTTCAGCTGTCATCATGGCGGCTAACCCCACTATGAATGAGCTTCTCCAAGCACCCGTCGAGGGTTACAGAGATGCTATTGTTGTTCCGGCAATCATGGCCGATAATTTTGAGCTTAAAACAGGGTTGATAAACCTGGCCACCTCACGTCAATTCTACGGTTTTGAGAGGGACGATCCTGAAGATCACATTCGATGGTTCAATAAAGTCACATCCACCATCAAATGTAAAAATGTCCCTGAAGAGGCAATCAAACTTCTTCTCTTCCCTTTTTCTATCGATGGGGCTGCCCGGGTTTGGCTTGATAAACAACCCCCTCGATCAATTGAAACGTGGGAAGATTTGAATAGAAAGTTCGTGAATGAATTCTTTCCTCCTTCCAAAACCACGAGTCTTAAGAATGAGATCATGAAATTCACGCAGAAATTTGATGAATCCTTTAGTGAGGCATGGGATCGTTACAAGGAATTGCTCCGAAAATGCCCTCACCACGGTTTCTCCGATCTCATGCAACTTGATACTTTCTACAATGGTGTAAGCCAATCCGATCAAGACTCTCTAAATGCCTCCGCTGGAGGTAACTTCTTGAATCGTACCACAAAGGATGCTTTAGCGATCATTGAGAATAAATCTAAGGTCCGCATTCCCCGAAGCAAACCGGTTGTTTCCCAAGGGAATGTTGTTCCTTCTACCTCATCGCCCGTGGCTCAATCTAGCACCGATGCTAGACTTGACAAACTCACGGAAGCTATCCATGCATTGGTTCTCACCCAAAACTCAGTTCTGACTCAAAGCCAGAAAATTTCTTCTCCTCATTCTTCTCCACAAGCTGAAGTCAAAAAGATAGAAGTTTGTGTCACTTGTGGTGGTCCACACTCATATTACAATTGCACTGCCACCGAAGGCAATCCATTCGAAGTAAATGCAATAGCCGGCAATTCCAACCAAGGAGGTAACCAATACCGTCCTCAAGTGGAACCAAATTACCGGGCTAGCAACCAGGGTGGACCACCCGGTTTTCCTACACCTCAAAATCCAAATAGGTTTAATCCTAATCCACCAAGTGGGCCTAGTATACAAAATCAAAATCATGCCCCCATCAATCAGTACCCACCCCAAAGGGGTAATCAAGGGTATTCAGTTCCGAATTATCAAGAACCCCTCCCAAACGAGCTCAATAAGTACATCAAGGTTAATGAGACCAAAATGAGGGCAATGCAAAATCAAATCTCAAATTTGAAGAATGATTTCCAATCATCAATAGCCAAACAGGGTAATGAGCTGAAGAGTGAGTTGATGGCAACAAACAACAAAATTGATCAATCTCAAAACAAGATTGAGAATATGTTTTCCAGTCTGATGAGTCATCTCACTCCACCCTCTAAATCAGGAGGTCTCCCGGCTAATACAGTTGTCAACCCCAAGGGTGAAATCAAAGCTATTACTACACGCAGTGGTAAAGCTTATGAAGAGCCGCCACTTCCTCCTATTCCTCCTCCTCTTTATTCCGAGGAAGTAGAAATGGAGCTTGAGGCAACCACGGACAAGGTGCAATCTACTAGCCCACGAAGTACCGCACACGTCCACCCTCAGGTTGTACCAGAAATTGTACCAAAAACAGGAATTGTACCAAAACCGGGAGTTGTATTTGAACCATCAACAACTCCTGGAGAGAACCCTAAATCCAAACCTTCACTACCATATCCATCTAGGTTACAAGACCAGAAGCTCCGCGAAAAAGCAAATCATCAAATGGAAAAGTTTTTTCAAATCTTCCGAGATATTCATTTTGATATCAGTTACGCGGATGCTCTCCTGTTGATGCCTAAATTCGCATCGACAATCAAAAATCTGTTGAACAATAAAGAGAAACTATTCGAGATGGCTCGAACTCCGCTCAATGAAAACTGCTCTGCAATTCTTCTGAAAAAGCTTCCCAAGAAGCTAGGAGATCCGGGAAAATTTCTCATTCCATGTGTTTTTCCCGGAATGGTTGAGTGCTTCACCCTGGCCGATCTAGGTGCGAGCATCAACTTGATGCCTTATTCAATATGGAAAAAGCTCTCTCTTCCAGAACTCACAACCACCTGCATGACTCTCGAGCTAGCAGACCGCTCAACATCTCGTCCCCTCGGCATTGCCGAGGATGTATTTGTGAAGGTGGGAAATTTCCACTTTCCAGCAGATTTTGTGGTTGTGGATTTCGATGCTGACCCACGAGTTCCTCTCATGCTTGGGAGAGGATTCTTAAGGACGGGTCGTGCCTTAATTGATGTGCACGAAGTGGAAATAACTCTTCATGTTGGTAATGAAGCAGTAACCTTTAACCTCGATCAAACTTCGAGGTACTCCTCTAATTATGACGCCGAAACGGTTAACCGAATTGATGTCATTGCTGTTGCTTCTGAGGAGTACGCTCAAGAGGTTTTAGGTTTTGTCGATGATTCTCCGAGTGAAAACTTCACTCCATCTTCTCACCCCATTATTGCCAATTCTTCTCCTTCCCTCACTCCGTTTGAGGGAAGTGACTTCATCTTAGAAGAAATTGAGGCCATTCTCATAAGTGATTCGATTCCCGATTGAATCGATAACCAAGAGATTGACCCCGAGGGGGATGTTCTCATTCTTGAAAAGTTATTAAACGAAGATCCCTCTCCTCTTCCTGTTCTACCACAAACACTTCATAAGGAGGAAGTCAAAAATGTTGAGAAAACTGATGACTTTCCCGCGGTTGAACTTAAGGACTTGCCGCCTCATCTTAAATATGCATTTCTGGAGGGTGATGATAAATTACCCGTCATAATTGCTAAAGACTTAAGTGTTGAGGAAAAGGCTGCTCTTATAAAGGTTTTGAAGTCTCATAAGCGAGCAATTGCTTGGCGTCTCTCCGACATCAAGGGCATCGACCCTAAGTTTTGTACTCACAGGATATTAATGGAAGATGACTTCAAACCTGCGGTCCAACATCAAAGAAGGGTGAATCCAAAAATTCACGAGGTTATCAAACAAGAGGTTTTAAAACTTCTTGAAGCAGGATTGATTTACCCTATCTCGGACAGTCCTTGGGTCAGCCCAATTCATTGTGTTCCAAAAAAGGGTGGCATTATGATGCGTGGGAATCGCAACAGGCTTTACCTCTCGAGGGATCTTGAGAAGCTTACAACCCCCACCAGGCAGTGTACCTGATCGTTGTAGTATAGTATAGTGACAAGTACCGGGGGATTGATCGTTCAGCTTAGGAATAATGTCGTTAGGATTGAAATTAATCTAACTAGGTCTAAAGGTGAAGGATGATTCTTTTTGTATTTTTATATTTTATGAAAAGCAAGTAAAAATCTCGGGTATTGGGAGAGTGGGCGGAATTAGTTGCTAATCAACTAACCCAAAAGCTACTAATTGAACTAATTAACAAGAAAACTAAACTAAGGTTCTACAAGATAAGTGAAGCATGTCTACCTATGATATGTTACTCCTTGCTAGCTATCCAATCCTACCTATTGAATTGTAACCTTGTTTTAATTGACGGGTTGTATTCCTTAATACCATTCATGGGGTGGCATACATAACTCCCCAATTCTATGAGCTCTTATCTCCTCCTACACCATGCCCAGCACAACTATAGGGATTGTAAACAGTGGCTCATGCATTAAATACAACCAATAAAGACCTAGTACGCCTCGGTTCATGTTTCTTAAGACATTCAAGCATGTTACCATTTGGAGATCTGCCAGTTTTCTTAAGCCTAACATATAAATCATTCAATCAAAACAAGAATCAATAGGAAACAAGGATTATAAACTAAACCAACTAGATCTATTGAAGTTGTCACGCCTTAATTGATGGAGATAGACACAACATCAACAAGAAATCAATGAGATCTAATCAATTATATACAAGTTTCACATAATCATAAGTAGACACAAGGTGAATTAGCAAATCATCATCAAAGAAGAGCAAACAACAATGATAATGGAAAACATAATTAAGATAGAATCATCAAGCCAATACATGATGTTTATGGAGTGATTGAAACCCTCTAATTTTCTGGAAAAACACCCACCTAAACCCAGGAATCGACCTTAGGGTTTAGGGCTTACAAAAAGTGAAGTTATGAAGTTATATTTATAGGCATGTTTTTTGTCGGCCCTTCGTGATGGCGTCAGCCCGTACTCTTGACGCCGTCAAGACCATCTTTTTACCAAATTACAGATCCCTTCGTCCTCTTCGCGTGGGCTTTTGAATCACCTAAATCCGAGTTCGTATGCAAAAGTTATGACCAAAACAATATCAGCTACTCCGCGCGCAAGTTTTGACAAGTTTACACGTGACGGCCTTGGTGACACCGTCATCAACCACGGTATTTTATTCTTGCTATCTGACGCCGTCAGGGTGTAACTCTTGATGCCGTCACCTAGTGTCTTCAGCATGGAAAATTGATACTTTGCCGTTTTCTTCACTTTTATGCTCCAAAAACGTCCAAAATGGCTTCTTTTCCAGAATTCACTCTCTAAGTACCTAAAATCACAAAAGGAACGATATAGGGCAATATTTGATCAAATAAAGTCGGATTCGGGCTTAAATGACCCCCTAAAAACGGATCATTTTTCGCCTCATCATATACCCTTACACTTGAGATTTGTTTGTCCTCAAGCAAATGAGCTTTTATTCTACTCAAAAGACAAGTTAGGGGTCATTTAACACTAATATAAAAGTAATTACAACAAATAATCGTTCCACTAAAGACCAATAGACAAGCACGGAGGTCATACACAAGCACCTCACAAATAGTGTTTAGATACTCACATCTCTCGGGTGTAATAAAATAATATAACATTATGGAAATGGAAGATATCTCTCACTACCTGTCATAGCAAAATAGATTACCATAGGCTTGGGAAAGGATCAAACCTCCACCACATGGCGTAAGCACCTAGGATAAACTATCAAAGAGGTCTTTTAAAGGGTTGTAACGTTAGGTATAGGGATATGAATTACACGGTTTTGTTGGATAAAGGAAGTTTTACTGGTGGCGAGTTAACAATCTTGGTTAATTACATGTACAAGATGGCGTTGCTAAGCCAAGACTAGACTCGACTTAAGCTAATAAATGAAAAATAACAAAAATATAAAATGAACATAGAATGAAACGGGATGGTAGTCCGTATGTTTTTTTTTTTTTTTTTTTTTTTTTTTCTTTTATTTTTTCGATTTTTTTTTTTTTTTTTTTTTTTTTTTTTTTTTTTGCATACACTCTTACCCTACCATCCAAAATAATACATCATAGGGGTATGAGCATTCCCCTTACACTTGAATCTTTACATACTTTACATTTGACTAATCTAATGACTCGAATTAAGAAAATCAAAACACTTGGAGCACTTTTAAGATTAACGTACATATGGGGGTAATAATATGATGTTCTTCCCCATTACTCCATAAATTAAGTACTTACCCATGAGTCCCAATCGTCCCAAAACAATATGTACAAGGATATGACTCGACTTAGCAACCATGTAATCAATTAGAAAGTTAACTTAGGGTTTAACAAATAACAATAATGCACTAAAAATGAGCGCATACATGGAAGGCTAAGGCGATTTGGGTGTACATTTAAGTGGGGTGTAACAAATTCTTCCTTTAAGTAAGATGCTTAAAGTTAGAAACGAAAAGATAGGCTCGGAGGGGTGTACTAGGGGTTTCGTGTACTAAAAATGAGTACAACGCTAAGGGTGTGGGAAAAATTAGTTGACTTAACTAGCCAAGTAATATGACTTAAATGGTCAAGTAATTATGATACGGGTTTAACACAAGGGTAATCCTAATGCCTCTTATCATGTAGTAAATCCTACCACACGAATGCAGTCTCACTAGCGGTCTCGGGATGCATCACTAACGCAAGTTCTAGAATCTAAATACTACCGGTACACTCATAAGCACTAATAATGAATGCTTTTCCTATCAAATCTAAAGGCGAACCTCACATTTTAAGGTGGAAAATTTTTCTGAATATACGGTTATGTGCTAGTCATACAACCTCCTATCCATGAGACGCTTGCTATGGCTAAAGTTTCACTCCTAAACGTTGTAAAAAATTTTAAATTTGGCGCTAAAATTACACTAACAAGTATTTCTCATAGTTTTATTACACATCTACTATCAAACAAAACAAACTCAAGCGAAAGTGCATATGTAAGGTATCATTTTTTTACCCTCCCCTTACACTTAAGATGAACATTGTCCCCAATGTTCAAGTAAAGAATGTAAAAGTTAAGAAGTAAAGAGAATGAAATCAAATACTCCCCTGATTCGCTCGGTATGGATAATAAGGTGGCCAGGTTAAATCTTCCTCCAAGAAAATGAACAATCAAAGCTTCCCTTCCAGAATATAAATCATCTTCTTGTCATACATAACCTGTAAATCCTGAGAAAACAGACAAAAACCCAAAGCATCAACCCGAACAAAGATAACTCACAACTAGATGTAATTCCAGACATAGGAATAAAAACAAAACAATTAAAGATATAATGCTTGTGGAATGAATGTTTGCAGATTTCCTGGAGTTTATAAAACTTAATAATTCAACAAAAACCTTAAGACTCCGTTAGAAAAACAAAACCAGTAAAATTTCCAGATTTTTACACGTGACACCGTCAAGAGTTATCTCGTGACGCCGTCAGAAGTGACCTGCAGAAATTCTTATGTTAAGTTTCCGGAAAATTTCTGGAAAAACTTCGTCCTACTTCCTGGAAAATCCTGCAAAACATCATTACGACTCGATACAAGCATTTGACTCTGACAAGTACTAATACACATGTCCATTTAATATTGTTGTGGTTCATGCTCAATTTTATTCTTATAAACAAATTTGGATCTCCCTTACACTTATCTTTTGCAAAATACCTTTATATGCAATTAAGACGAAGTTAAAAACAAAATAAAGCATTTTCACAATTTACTTTGAAACATGAGCCACAAACAATAAAAATAGAACATGCATACGGAAACAAATAAAATCAAACAAACAAACAAACAAATAAATACACACAAAACATGGGTTGCCTCCCAAGAAGCGCTTGTTTTTGTTCGAGTCACGAGCCTGACTCTACCCTTATTTAATGGAAACAGGGGAGGTTCTCCCTACACTTAGGATTAAGTGTGGGTGAAAGTAGCGATACACACCCTTAGGGTGTGAATATGCCACGTGAGGTGAAGGGGGTGAGTGAATGGCTTCCTTCATCCTAAAACTACCCGGATAATATTGGTTGATGGGTGGATCGGTTCCTCTTTTGTCTCCTAGAAATATATCTAAGGATGGAAAGGTGTGTAAAGATTGAGGTTCCGGTTCATCAACACTAGGAAATTCCCTAGAACTAGGAGTAAGGTTATCACTACAAGTGTTCAAACCTATATCCTCAAGTGGTGCCTGGTCCAAGGGTTCTACCTCCATAGGAATTTCTAAAGTTTCTTCTACTTCTTCCGGGTAAGTCACGGGCGGTGTGTGTGCCTCAAATGATGGTTGAGCATTTTGTGGGCTTATGTTATTTACCTCATCATTCCACGTGTCACGATCACCTATATCCTTAGGTAGTGATAATAACAAACCTAGTGCTTCATCCAACTTATGGTTTATTGATACGGCTCTATCCATAATTCCTTGGCAAACTAGATCGCTTTTTCTATTAGCTTCACTAAAACGAGATCCTAAACATGGAGGTTGTTCATAAGAATCTATCCTAGGTGAAGGCTCATATGATTCATAGGTGTCTCTAAATGAGGTATTTTGCACTTCTTGGTGTTCTAGCCACTCAACCATATATTGCAATCTTAAAAGTCTAAGTGAAGTGTCCATTTGAAGGAAATTACAAACAAAATCACAAAGAAAAGATAGACTACGAGAAAGCTACAAAATAAAAAGAAAAAAAATCTCACTTGATAGGAATCTAATGAGTAGACCTAATAAAAATCAAATTCAACCTAAACAATAACTATTCCCCGGGCTGCGGCGCCAAAAAACTTGATGCGTGGGAATCACAATAGGCTTTACCTCTCGAGGGATCTTGAGAAGCTTACAACCCCCACCAGGCAGTGTACCTGATCGTTGTAGTATAGTATAGTGACAAGTACCGGGGGATTGATCGTTCAGCTTAGGAATAGTGTCGTTAGGATTGAAATTAATCTAACTAGGTCTAAAGGTGAAGGATGATTCTTTTTGTATTTTTATATTTTATGAAAAGCAAGTAAAAATCTTGGGTATTGGGAGAGTGGGCAGAATTAGTTGCTAATCAACTAACCCAAAAGCTACTAATTGAACTAATTAACAAGAAAACTAAACTAAGGTTCTACAAGATAAGTGAAGCATGTCTACCTATGATATGTTACTCCTTGCTAGCTATCCAATCCTACCTATTGAATTGTAACCTTGTTTTAATTGACGGGTTGTATTCCTTAATACCATTCATGGGGTGGCATACATAACTCCCCAATTCTATGAGCTCTTATCTCCTCCTACACCATGCCCAGCACAACTATAGGGATTGTAAACAGTGGCTCATGCATTAAATACAACCAATAAAGACCTAGTACGCCTCGGTTCATGTTTCTTAAGACGTTCAAGCATGTTACCATTTGGAGATCTGCCAGTTTTCTTAAGCCTAACATATAAATCATTCAATCAAAACAAGAATCAATAGGAAACAAGGATTATAAACTAAACCAACTAGATCTATTGAAGTTGTCACGCCTTAATTGATGGAGATAGACACAACATCAATAAGAAATCAATGAGATCTAATCAATTATATACAAGTTTCACATAATCATAAGTAGACACAAGGTGAATTAGCAAATCATCATCAAAGAAGAGCAAACAACAATGATAATGGAAAACATAATTAAGATAGAATCATCAAACCAATACATGATGTTTATGGAGTGATTGAAACCCTCTAAGTTGCTGGAAAAACACCCACCTAAACCCAGGAATCAACCTTAGGGTTTAGGGCTTACAAAAAGTGAAGTTATGAAGTTATATTTATAGGCATGTTTTTTGTCGGCCCTTCGTGACGGCGTCAGCCCGTACTCTTGACGCCGTCAAGACCATTTTTTCACCAAATTACAGATCTCTTCGTCCTCTTCGCGTGGGCTTTTGAATCACCTAAATCCGAGTTCGTATGCAAAAGTTATGACCAAAACAATACCAGCTACTCCGCGCGCAAGTTTTGACAAGTTTACACGTGACGGCCTTGGTGACGGCCTTGGTGACGCCGTCATCAACCACGGTATTTTATTCTTGCTATCTGACGCCGTCAGGGTGTAACTCTTGACGCCGTCACCTAGTGTCTTCAGCATGGAAAATTGATACTTTGCCGTTTTCTTCACTTTTATGCTCCAAAAACGTCCAAAATTGCTTCTTTTCCAGAATTCACTCTCCAAGTACCTAAAATCACAAAAGGAACGATTTAGGGCAATATTTGATCAAATAAAGTCGGATTCGGGCTTAAATGACCCCCTAAAAACGGATCATTTTTCGCCTCATCACATTACTGTTGTCACAAACGAGGAAAATGAGTTAATTCCAACTCGTTTGGTTACGGGTTGGCGCGTCTGCATCGATTATCGTAAATTGAATGACGCCACCCATAAGGATCATTTTCCTCTGCCCTTTATGGATCAGATGCTCGAGAGATTAGCGGGGAATGAGTACTATTGCTTCCTCGATGGTTTCTCGGGTTACTTTCAGATTCCCATTGACCCGCAAGACCAGGAAAAGACCACTTTTACGTGCCCCTATGGAACTTTCGCATATAAACGTATGCCATTTGGCTTATGTAATGCTCCGGGCACGTTTCAAAGATGTATGATGGCCATTTTTTCCGACATGATCAGGAAAACTATGGAGATCTTCATGGACGATTTTTTGGTCATTAGGGATTCGTTCCAATCATGTGTCTCCCATTTAGACAGCATGCTAAAACGTTGTGAAGACACAAAGTTATGTCTAAATTGGGAGAAGAGTCACTTTATGGTCAAAGAGGGCATTGTCTTCGGCCATAAAATTTCAAAGAACGGGATTGAGGTTGACAGAGCCAAAGTGGACGTCATTGCAAAATTGCCTCATCCCACGACTGTGAAAGGTGTTAGGAGCTTTTTGGGTCACGCCGGTTTCTATCGTAGGTTTATTCAAGATTTTTCTAAAATCGCCCGGCCTATGACCCATCTCCTCGAAAAGGATGCTCCTTTTATCTTCTCCCTTGAGTGCATCGAAGCCTTTGAAACATTAAAGAAAAGGCTTACCGAGGCACCGATTCTTGTTGCCCCCGATTGGGACTTGCCCTTCGAGCTCATGTGTGATGCTAGTGATTATGCTATAGGGGCAGTCTTGGGGCAACGCAAAACAAAACATTTTCAGCCTATACACTATGCCAGCAAGACTATGACCGAGGCTCAAAGTCATTACACCACCACTGAAAAAGAATTATTAGCTGTGGTGTATGCTTTTGAAAAATTCCGGCCATACTTGATTCTGACTAAAAGCATAGTGTATACGGATCACTCGGCTTTGAAGTACCTCTTTGCAAAACAAGATGCAAAGCCGAGACTCCTCCGTTAGGTTCTCCTCCTTTAGGAATTTGATATCATCATTCGTGATAAAAAAGGAGCTGAGAACCTAGTTGCTGATCATCTCTCCCGTCTTGAAAACCCTCACCAAAATGCTTTCGAGAAAAAGGAAATAAATGAAACATTTCCTCTCGAAACCCTCAATGTGGTTTCATTTCGTGGAGACTCGATTACCCCATGGTTTGCCGACTTTGCAAACTATCTTGCGGTAACTTCATTGTGAAAGGGATGTCGTCCCAACAAAAAAATAAATTTTTCAAAGACGTAAAACATTACTTTTGGGACGACCCCTACTTGTTCAAAATATGCGCGGATCAAGTCATCCGGCGGTGTGTGTATGGTCAGGAAGCCGCTGAAATTTTAAAGGCTTGCCATAATGGTCCCATGGTGGGCCACCACAATCCCAACTACACCGCCAAAAAGGTATTTGATTCAGGCTTTTATTGGCCCTCGATCTATAAGGATGCCCAAGATTTGGTAAAATCCTGTGACGCTTGTCAACGTCACGGGAATATTTCACAAAAGAATGAAATGCCTCAGAATGCAATTCAAGTTTGTGAAATTTTTGATATCTGGGGCATCGACTTTATGGGGCCATTTCCATCCTCTCACGGCAACAAATACATACTCGTGGCAGTTGACTACTTGTCAAAATGGGTTGAAGCGAAAGCTTTACCCACAAATGATGCCCGAGTAGTTGTGAAATTTTTAAAAGCTCTTTTTGCCCGATTCGGAACTCCACGTGCTATTATTAGTGATCGTGGTACGCACTTCTGTAATGACAAATTCGACAAAGTCATGCAAAAGTACGGTGTAACTCACCGTCTTTCCACTGCGTACCACCCTCAAACAAGTGGACAAGTCGAAGTTTCCAATCGGGGCATTAAAAGATTATTGGAAAGAACTGTAGGTGAGAATCGTGCATCGTGGTTGGACAAATTAGATGATGCACTTTGGGCTTTCCGTACGGCTTACAATACACCCATTGGGTGTACGCCTTATAAACTTGTGTACGGAAAAGCGTGCCATCTTCCGATCGAGCTTGAGCATAAAGCCTATTGGGCTCTCAAGCATGCCAATTTTGACCTCAAAACGGCGGGTGATCATAGAAAAGTTCAACTAAATGAATTAAACGAACTTCGTGATCAAGCTTACGAGAACTCTTTGATCTATAAAGAAAATACAAAGAAGATTCATGACTCAAAAATGAAAAACCGCGTTTTCAACGTTGGTGATCGAGTCCTTCTTTTCAACTCTAGACTCAAGATCTTCTCGGGAAAGCTCAAAACCCGATGGACTGGTCCATTCACTATCGGAAAAGTTTATCCTTATGGTACCGTCGAATTATCTCAAAATGACGGTCCAAATTTCAAAGTGAATGGACATCGTTTAAAGCACTACTTTGGAGAGGACATACCATCCATGGTTGTCCCGGATCTCCAAACTTTCCCCAAGGACAATTGAATTCGGGGATCGAGTCAAGCTAGCGACTCGATGAACAAAAACAATAGCACAATACGAGTTTTCACCCGTATCTCTGATTCTTTCTATTTTCTACCACCTAGTGTGGGGGAATGGCCAACCCCCCGCTGTTCGAAAAAATGTATATATGTATATAAAGTTGAAAAAAAAAAAAAAAAAAAAAAGGAAGATGTGTATACATAGAAATAAAGTGAAATTTGGTGTTTCCACAGTTAGATTCGAATCTTGGCTTTTTACGTTCAAAGAGTCGGCATAATCGCCGGGACTTTGAATATTGAGGACAATATTCATTTCTAAGTGTGGGGGGAAATTTTAGCGAATTTTATCAAAATATCTTCTAATAACCCCATTTTTGGCCAAAATTTTCAAAATTTTTTTCACTTTATTTCAAAATTTTTGTAGTAATTAGTCCGCCAGGTCTAACCGACAAAGGGATTGGCTAATCCAGGAGCAAACAGCTCTTGGTAAAGATAAATCAAATCCGTTTACGGCTTGCAATTTGCCCAAAATTGTATGGTTCCTCAACTCCCCATCATCCTCAAAAGCTAATGAGTTGGCTAGCCCGCCAGATTATGGCTTGTGGTAAAGGCCATGGAAAATCCATAATTGGTAATCAGCTCACCAAGATGTTGACTAGGTCCATCAAGATGCTGGCTAGTCCAGGAGCAAACGGCTCTTGGTAAAGACTAAACAAATCCGTTGAAAGCTGGTGGTTTGCTCAAAATCACACGGTTATCAGGTGTGCCACAGTTCTTACACCTGGCTACTCCAGAAGTGATGGCTTTTGGTAAAGAGTTTAAAATCCATCAAGTTTTCTAAAAAGATTGCTAGGGACTAGCAATAGTTTAGTGTGGGGGATTGATGAGTGCTCAAACACTCATCGTTTTTGACGTATTTATACTGCCAAAACATACAAAAACAATCAAAAAGATATCAAAATACTTAAATTATCCCAGGGATTGTGTTTTATGTGTTTTAAATGCAAAATGTGCAAAAACAAAGGAAAATCGATCAAAGTTTGCAATATTGGCAGTTTCAGTCCCCCAAGTTTCAAAACTTGTCAATTTTAGTCCCTATGCATTTATTTTGAAAGGAAAGTCAACCCAAGGTTTTGAAATTCAAAACTCACAAAATATTACACTTGGGTAACAAGTTTTCCAAAATTACATGTTTAGTCCCTAAAAATCCAAAAATGGCAAAATAGGTCTCTAGGAAATTTTGAAAATTGGAAAAAGAAAAAAAAAATGGTTTTTGGACTTTGGAATCATAACATATTTGGTCCTTGGAAGCAATTGGGAAAATTACCCTTTTAATCCCTTTGGTTTGGAAAAGTTTCAAAAATGATCCTTGTGATAACTAGTACCAACCGGACCCTTATTTATTATCATTTCCCAAAACCAAACCTTTATCCAACCCATCCCCATGATCCAGTCCACCTCCCAGGCCCAACCTCCTAGCCCAAGTCTAAAATAATAATAAGCCATGGCAAGGTCAAACGGTCAACGCAGGTCAAACGACCCTTTGACCTCCTTCTTCTCCCCAACACCCCAGCTTGAAACCAGGGAAACTTCCCCCCCCCCCCTCCGCACCTTTTTCACCTCAGCCACCCCCACAATTAATACTTCCCACCAAACAAACCCACCACAATAAATTCCCACACCAACCCCCACCAGTTCCACTCAAATTTGCCCCGTATAAGTTTTGGCACCAATTTTGCAATCAAAGGCTAGAAATGATCTCAAAGCAATTGAATGGCAAGGATTTGGTCAAGGAGTCAACACAAAGACCATGGGACTCTCATAATTCAAAAAGGTGCCATGTGGGAAGACCTAGGGTTAATTTTTACTTCGTTATATATATTGTAGCTCATACATGAGCCTAAGTGTGTAATTTTTTTTAGTTTGAATGTTTTTCAGTTTATTTTAATGTATTGTAATCTTTTTTATCAATGAAAGTTCTGTTTTAAAGTTAATTCTCATTTTCAATTTTTAAGTTCCATTTAAAATTCTCAAGTGCTAATTAAAGCTTCGAGTGTGTGTACAAGTCATTCATAAGCTTATGTAAACTCAGAAAACAAGGTTTTATAAGCTTTATAAGCATGTGTGAACATCCTAAACTCAGTTTCTATAAATATTAAAAATAATTAAGAAAAATCAAAAATAAATAAAAAATTGGTGATCAAGGGGTGAATAAGCTTGGAGCACAGTTAATAAAGGATGGCTGTGGGTTAGGGACCTCATGGGAGGTCATTAGGATGGTTGATTTGGTTCTTGGGTACTTGGCAGCTTAGCTTGGAAGGCTTATGTAAGCCTTGCTTTTAATTTTTACTTTCCTAAGTAGTGTAGTTACTTGTTTTTGTCTCACTTACTTATTTATTGCTTAATAGAGTAGTTGTAATCAGTAGGTTGTGTTGTGCACTTGATTAAACCTTATTTTCATCAATAACTGTTCTTAAAGGGGTGTTTGGTAATAGGTTGCTTGAAGTGTTCTCATTGTTTACTTGCACATTTCTGTGTCTCATCATGTTACTTGTGTTGTTTTAGGATCTAAGTAACCAAAGTTTTGTTTCAAAACACTGCAAAAGTCAAAATCACTAAAAAATAATCACCTAAGTTAACTGTGGTGATCTTTGAGGTCTAAAACACATCAAATCTTTGCACAAGTTGGTACTTTCACTAAAATTGATCTTTATTTAGCTTATAATAACATATACAAACAATAAAAAGCATCCGATTTTCATCAAAGTCAAAGTACCAAAGTATTTCAAAAAGTCAAAAGTGCAAGTGTTGGATTTTTCCCAAAATGGGATGAATTTTTGTGAATTTTGTGGGTGGTGTTAGGATCTGAAACTTGTTGTGTGTTTACTCTATCAGCTGAACTTTTGAATTTCATGATTGCTACATTTTTGTGATTTTTTTTAGTGACCAAATTACCCTTGGAACTGACCTGCAGGGCAAGGTATTTGCCCTGTCTCAACAGACCCCAGCTCACCCACCACCTTTGGTGGTAGTTTGTGGCTAACCCAGTGGGTCCCACACCCCCATTTTGGTTCCATACAACCCCCCTCCTACCAGGGAAGTAGTATTGACCCTCTGTTTGACCTCTAGACTTATGGACCCCACTTTGTTTGACCTCATAAGTTTGTCCCCAGTCTGTCTCAGAACCAAATAAGCAAACAGCTTATTGTTGTGTTCTAGCTTATTGAATCAGCTTATTTGTGTGATAGTTGCTTAAACTTGTTCATTGTACTCATTTTCATCAGTTTTCACCAAAGTGGACCCCACATTTGCTCATTTGAGCTTATTTCCACTCTTGGTCAAGGAAAGTCAACTGTCAAGGGATTAAGCACTTGATGTGCTTATTTCTTTGACCACAGTCAAACCCACTTCACAAAAGTTACTTAAAAACTTATAATAAGCAGTTTGAAAAAAGAAAATCTCAAATAAGCCCAACTTAATAGAAGTGATAGCTTCTATTTAAGCCAATTGGCTTATTCTTCAGCTTATTGATAAGCAATTCTCAATTTTATAATTTTTTTAGGCTTCTGTTGTGTGAAAATAATTTCTATAATTTTTTCAGATTTTTCTTGCATCATTTAGTATTTTTCTTAATTTAAAATAGTTTTTAGTAATTATTAAATAGTTAATAATTAATAATAATTAATTAGAAAATCAGAAAAATATAAATTAAATTCTAAAATTAGTTTTTAGTTATTTTTGATGTTTCCAAATTTTATTTTCATTTTTCTAGTGTATTTTAATAATTAATTAGAATTTAGGTTAATTTAAATAATTAAAAAGTAATTAATAATTAGTTAATAACTAGTATTAATTAATTAAAAAGTCTTAAAAATATATTTTCATTTCTAAAATTAATTTTATAGTATTTTAGATTTTTCTAAGTTTAATTTTTATTTTTCCAAGTTAATTTCATATTTATTTATAATTTAGGTTAATTTAGGTAATTAAAACTAATTAGAAAATTAGTATTTAATTAATAGTAATTATAAAAATAGTGTAAAAATTAGTTTTAAATTTCCAAAAATTTTATCTCATCATTAGATTTGTAAAAAGTAAATTTTCATACCAGTAGCCATCTCAGATCACTTCGTTCACTTTTATTCTTCGTACGTTTGTTCGCGTTTTCGGCAAACGTACGGTTTTTAAGTTTTAAGTGATTCCTTCTGAATCTCAATTCCCGTAATCATTCACATAGCTTTCCTAAGCTATTTCTGTTAATAATCTTCAAATAATTCTCACAACAAAACCTTTCGGTGAATAAACACCCGATCACAAAGCACGCTAAAGTTACAATTCACACCTCGACGGGATTTAACGACCCGGTGATACCTTATATTACCCGGAGCATTGCTCTAGGCTATTTGACTTGTTTGACCATTCTTTGGTCAATATAAGTTGGTGGTTTAGCATCAATCAAGCATGTTAGGGTTTTGCTTACAACTTTTGGCTTTCAATTAAGAAAGGAAGTTAACATGTAAGGTAAGGATAGACTTTAGCTTCAACCTACTTCACTTCATGCAATCTTTCTGCTCTTGTATTCTTGAAAGAGAGATGATGAAAGTTGAGGTGACTTGAGTGGATTCAAACTCAAAAGAAATCACCAAAGTTTATGAGGTTTGGAAGTGTTTTGAGTACCTAAAACCAAGCTAGGGTTTCTATCTTTGAAGTTGCTCTTGAATCTTGCTTAAAACTAGAAGAAATTTGCTAAGTGTGGAGTGGTTTGGTGTGTGATATGGACAAAAACAAGAGGGGGGGGGGGGGAAGGGGTATTTACATGCTCTTGAGGAGGTTACCAATTTGGACTTGTCAAAGGCTTACATGACAAGCTTGTATACATGTAAACCATCCAAGGGTACTTAAACTAAGATCAAGCCACACCAAGGGATGACTCCCCCCCTATTGGCGGTTCCATAAGGGCTAGGGGGTGAGGTGTGCCTTGCTTGATAATATCCTAAGTATTGGATGAGTTTTGACTCCGGGAAATGCCAACTGTAAATGATTAAGCCTCAAAACGTAAAACCGGGTGTCGTAAAAATATGCAACTTGAAAGTATTGTTAAACATGTCATTATACTCCATAATAAAATATAAAATGAGTGGTAGGTTCCATTGGGGTGGTAAAACCCTGCTAAAACTGGAAACACAGGTCTAAAACGCGTAATACGTAAAATATACGAATATTGTGTAAAATTGAGAAAAGTAAAATGTTACTTTTCTAATACGATAGTAATGATTTAAAACGACTTATAATGTCTAGACTGGGCTCAGTCTATTGTCGGTTGGTATTAAATGTCTTTTAGACATAAAACCGTAAGCCTAAAAATCAAGGAATGACTTATAAAATCAAGGAATGATTTTTGGTCAAAGGGGGAGGGAAAAATATGTTGACTTTTTCCAAAAATGTGAAAACTCAAATCGTCTTAAAAACGCGGTGCAGGTATAGGCTAAGGTTACGGCTGAGTAAAAACGCTTAAAAATGAAAATTCCAGTTTTTCACGGCCGAGGTTTATTTGGTCATGTTTTTCTTAGTCATGATTTATTCTAAAATAAATCATGAGTGTGTCAAACATTTTTATGATACGGGAAAAATTAACGCGGTCGAGTTTCGTTGTGTGTGGAATTTTTGAATGACGTTTTACCCTAAAACGTGTAATTCCTTAATAACTTTCGCAAAAATGATCTGATGAATGTCAAACTTTTAATTTGCCATGGAAATGATTTATCACACGAGAATATGAAATAAAAATCAAATTTCAGGAAAATAAATCGTAAAAATGAATAGTAAAAGTGAATAGTAAAAGTGAATAGTAAAATTTTCCGGGAATAGTAATTAACCTGAAATTGCGAATTGTTACAGTCTCCACCCCATATGAGAGCTCCGTCCCGGAGATCAATTTACGTTGGGAGTAGAAGCTTCGTTGGTAAAAAGGTGTGGGTATTTCTTACGTATCTGGTCCTCTCGTTCCCATGTGTATTCGGGACCACGTCGTGAGTTCCAACGAACTTTGACAATTGGAATACGGCTTTTCTTGAGTTGTTTGACCTCTCAGTCCATGATTTCTATGGGTTCCTCGATAAATTGAAGATCGTCATTGAGTTGAATTTCATCGAGTAGAATAACGAGTGATTCATCTAACAAGCACTTCTTTAGGTTGGATACATGGAAAGTGGGGTGTACACTACTGAGTTCTGATGGAAGCTCAAGTCTGTATGCCACAGGGCCAACCCTGGCTAGGATTTTGAATGGTCCGATGTATCTTGGGTTTAGTTTTCCTTGTTTACCAAATTGTATCAAGCCTTTCCAAGGCGATACCTTTAGCATAACCCTATCTCCTAATTGGAACTCTAGGGGTCTGCGTCGTGTGTCGGCATAACTTTTCTGTCGATCTCTTGTGGCTTGTAGTCGACTTCTTATTTGTACAATCTTATCCGTTGTTTCTCTAATGAGTTCTGGACCAGTGAGTTGAACTTCTCCCACTTCAGCCCAACAAGCAGGTGAACGACACTTTCGACCATAAAGTGCTTCAAATGGAGCTGCTTTAATACTTGTATGATAGCTGTTGTTGTAGGAAAATTCAACTAATGGTAGATGAGTATCCCATCCTTTTCCAAAGTCTATTATACAAGCTCTAAGCATGTCTTCAAGTGTTTGAATGGTTCATTCACTCTGACCATCGGTCTGAGGATGGTACGCTGTACTCATGTCTAGATTTGTTCCAAAGGCGTCTTGGAGTGACTGCCAGAAATTGGAAGTAAATCTACCATCTCGGTCAGATATGATGGATATCGGTGCACCATGTCTTGAGACTATTTCTTTGACGTACAGTCGAGTAAGCTGTTCCATTTTGTAAGTCTCTTTGATTGGTATAAAGTGTGCGGATTTTGTGAGACGATCAACTATGACCCAGATGGAGTCATAACTGCTTGATGTCTTTGGGAGCTTGGTAATGAAGTCCATAGTAATTCTTTCCCATTTCCACATAGGAATCTCTGGTTGTTGTAATGGACCGGATGGTTTTTGATGTTCGGCTTTTACTTTTGAGCATGTAAGACATTTGCTAACGTATGTTGCAATATCGGCCTTCATGTTTGGCCACCAATAAAGTAACTTAAGATCATGATACATCTTATCAGATCCTGGATGTATGGAGTATTTAGACTTGTGTGATTCATGCATGATCAAGTCTCGTAGGCCACCATAAAGTGGTAACCAACTTCGACCTTGGAAGCATAGAGTTCCATCTGAACGGGTTTCGAATTTCTTCTGTATCATGCCATCCAACTTTTCCTTTTGGATGTCTTCTTGTTTCACCGCCTCTGCTTGAGCATGAAGGATTTGAGCAGGAAAGTTTGAATTTATGGTTAAAACTAAGGCTCGGACTCGTAGTGGTTTAACCCGTTCCTTTCGGCTCAGGGCGTCGGCTACTACGTTTGCCTTTCCTGGGTGGTAACGAATGTCACAGTCATAATCACTTAGTAATTCCAACCAACGACGTTGTCTCATGTTTAGTTATTTTTGGTTCAAAATGTGTTGTAGACTTTTATGATCGGTAAACACAGTACATCTAGTACCGTATAGATAGTGTCTCCAGATTTTTAGTGCAAAGACTACAGCTCCTAACTCTAAGTCATGAGTGGTGTAATTTTCTTCATGAACCTTGAGTTGTCATGAAGCATAAGCCATGATTTTATCACGTTGCATCAACACGGCACCTAAACCTTGGTGCGATGCATCACAATAGACTACAAAATCTTCTATCCCATCTGGCAATGCTAGGATAGGAGCACTACAAAGTTTCTGTTTGAGGGTTTGGAAAGCTTTTTCTTTGTTTTCATCCCACACGTATTTCTTGTTTTTTTGAGTTAGCTTAGTCAAAGGTTTTGCTATTGAGGAAAATCCTTCAATAAACCTTCGGTAATACCCGGCTAGACCCAGAAATTGACGAATTTCTGTAGGTGTGGTAGGTGTTGGCCAATCTTTGATAGCTTCAATTTTAGTGGGATCGACATGTAACCCAGTCTTGTCAATCACATGCCCAAGGAATTGTACTGATTGAATCCAAAATTCGCATTTGGAAAACTTTGCATACAATTTCTCTTCCTTGAGTAGTCCTAAAATTGTTCTCAGGTGTTCTTTGTGTTCCTCTTCGTTTTTGGAATATATGAGAATGTCGTCTATGAATACGATCAAGAATTTGTTCAAATATGGCTTACACACTCGATTCATGAGATCCATGAATACTGCCGGTGCATTAGTTAAACCAAATGGCATCACTTGGAATTCATGGTGACCATATCGTGTCCTAAAGGCTGTTTTTGGAATGTCTTCTTCACGAACTTTAATTTGATGGTAACTCGATCGTAGGTCAATTTTTGAGTAATAGGTTGAACCTTGCAATTGATCAAATAAATCATCAATTCTTAGTAGTGGGTATCGGTTCTTTATGGTTAATTTGTTTAGTTCACGATAGTCAATACACATACGTAATGACCCATCTTTATTTTTCACGAATAAAACTGGAGCTCCCCAAGGTGAGGAACTGGGTCGAATAAATCCCTTGTCTGAAAGTTCTTGTAATTGATTTGATAGCTCTTGCATCTCTGACGGTGCTAGCCGGTAGGGTGCGTGGGCAACTGGCGCCGCTCCTGGTATTAAATCAATTCTGAATTCTATTTGACGATTTGGTGGTAGTCCGGGTAAATCTTCCGGAAAGACTTCAGGAAACTCACGGGTGATAGGAACATCTTCGAGACGTTTTTCATCGGATTTCTTTTCGGTTACGTGGGCTAGGAAAGCATAACATCCTTTCTCAATGTACTTCATGGTTTTGATACATGAGATGATGTTTATTCGAGTTCCACTTTGATCACCACGAATGATCAATGTTTCATTGTCACATGGAATGTGCACAACTCTTTCACCACAAATGATGTTAGCTTGATGCTTAGACAACCAATCCATGCCAATGACAACATCAAAACTTCCGAGTTCGATTGGCATAAGATTGATGTTAAAGGGGTGGTCTAAGAGATTAAGGGTACAGTTTGGGATTACGGTATTAGTATTTACTAAGTCACCGGTAGCTAGTTCAATACTATAACAAGTGGTTAAAGTGATTGATGGAATATCAAGTAAAGGCGCAATTCTAGTAGATATAAAGCTCATATCAGCACCAAAATCGAATAAGACTTTAACAGGAATGTTATTGAGTAAGAACGTACCGGTAACCACGTTCGGGTCTTGGTGTGGTTCTCCATTTCCCATGACATAGGCTCTACCGCGAGCACCTCCGCCTTGGGGTCCTTGGTTTTGAGGACAGTTGTTCTTGAAGTGTCCCTTTTCACCACACCCAAAACATGTAACTATTGGCTGAGTGTTAGCCCCAGTAGCTACAGCCTTGCCTCTACAATCCTTGGCAAGATGTCCGGGCTTTTGACACTTGTTGCACTGGGCCGGGTAGGGACCTGCGTGATGGTAGTTGCACTTGGTACACTGTGGTAGAGTACCAACGTATTTACCTCCGGCTGGTGCAGCAACATAAGCCGTCGCGGCTTCTTGTCTTTTGTTTTGTTGATTGTGATGGTTGTTGTTTCGGGTTTGGTTGTTGTTGTTGTTACTTCCACGGTTACCATCCCATGGTCGCTTGTTGTTGTTGTTCCGATTGTTATTGTTGTTACGGTAGTTGGAGTTGTTGGTGTTATTGGTATTGTTGGTGTTGTTGGTGTTGTTTTGCTTTCGGGTTTCTGTTGTACGCACCACTTGGTCCATGAGGTTGCGAGACATCCGCATAGCTTCATCAAGTTCCTTGGGATTTGCTGATGTTACATTCCCTTGTATACTTGATGGAAGTCACCAGATATACCGTTCCAACAATTTCTCTTTTGTGGAAACCATTGTTGGACACAGTATCCTCAATTCTTGGAATCGACGGTTGTAAGTTATGATGTCATTTCCCTTAACAGAATGATCCCAGAATTCTACCTCTAACTTCTGCATTTCACTGCGGGGGCAGTACTCTTTGATCATCATCTTCTTCAGATTACCCCAAGAAATCTTATAAGCATTTTCAATGCCCATTGGTCGAGCTATTGAATTCCACCATGATAATGCCTCATTCAACAGAGTACTCGTGGCATACTGAACTTTATCACTCTCAGTACATTTACTGACCAAAAATACCGACTCCGCTTTTTCAAACCAGCGGGTCAAACCTACAGCTCCTTCAGTACCCTTAAACTTTATGGGTTCGCATTTCAAATAGGAAATGAATGAGCAACCCTTAGGTACTGAAGCAACATTTGTCACTGGAGGGATAGTTGGGTTTGGTCCTCCAATGTTAAGGCTGGCAATTCGGGCAGCTTCTGCAGCTATAGCAACTTCCGCAGCAGTGGCGGCTTCAGCGGCTGCTGCAGCATTAGCAGCTGCTGCAGCATCAGCAGCTGTAGCATCAACAACGGCTGCTGCAGCACCAGCAGCTGTTGCAACTTCGACAGCTGCTGCAGCTACGGCTGCTCGTTCCGCTGTGAGTGCTGCGTTGACACTGTCTTTAACTAGTTTGCGAATAGCAGCTTGAGTCATTGCTTGTGGTGTCTTCTTCTTTGGCGCCATGATTCTATTGTTCAAAAGATACGTCGTAATTAGAGAGTTGTGAAATGAGCACAATTTTTGATAAGAATGATATGATAATAATGTTGAAACTTAAAAGCATAACACATGATAGTATATAAAACAAGAGTTTTATTCATATAATGTTGATTGATTTACAAAATCGAAACCTATTATGAGCTTCTTCAAAATTTACTAACTGATACTTTCAGTTTAGTAATTACAACGTTTCTACTATCACTAGTTATTTACATGGATTTCATAACATTAGTACAAAAGATAACTAGTACTATAACACTAGTCTAACATCAGTTGGAAGGTTGTTGTAGTCCGGACGGATTATTATTTCCGTATGTTGCTAACACATCCACACTTTCATTGGGGCGGTATTCTTTGACATCCTTTTGGTATAGCCTTTGTTGTATGGCATACATTTGAGATTGCATTCCACACATCTCATTCCTGAGTTGATACCGGTCAAAGTTAGCAACATCCAATCGGATTTCTGCGGTATTTAGGTGGTTTAGTAGTCTATGAATTTGTGCCGCATCTTGTTCTTGGGCTCTCTCAACCAATGTAAGTCTATCCTTGACGTCATCCAAGCCGGTCAAGGGATTCAAGACTATGTCCCCAACATGAGTCAAGTCCCTCTTCACATAGCTCATGTCAAGTTTAAACCAATAGAGGTCTTCTCGTGCGTTCATGGCATCCATTTTGGCAGAGTTTACTTTGGATATATAGTCATTCATTTGACTTGCCATGCTTTGAACTTTGAGTTGAGTTAAGTTGAGGGCTTGTTTCAAAGAATATATTTCGTATTGAGCAGAGTTCACGAACATAGGTGTAGATGTAGATGTTCCGCCGACTTCGTAAGTAGACTTTGGAACTTGAGCTGGAGTAGTACGATTAGATTCGGTTGAGTTTGGTGAAATAGGAGGTGGTGATCTTAATGGTAATAGTTGTCGCACCACCATTTGTTCCTCTACTTCCTCAATGTCATCGATGCCTTCAATGTCAATATCCATTTCAGGATCTTCTTCGTAATCATCGATGTTTATGTCCATATCCATTTCAGGATCTTCGTCTGAATCTTCTTCATTGTCATCAACTAGATCCTCGTAAGGTTCTTCCTCGTCGTCGTAGTCAAGTGCTTCAAAGTAAGGATCATTGGGTCCGGGAAGAACTGGTAAATAAACGGGCATAGCAGGAAGATGATCGGGAGATGGAGGTGCGGACATGATGTCTACAAAGAGTATTATGATGTCAAAATAAATCAAATGTTTATGGAAAGTGCTTAAAATGTGGCAATGTGTATATAACAATATACAAATATGTTCATGTAGCATAACATGTGTAATAAGTCCATAATCTTCTGGAGGATGGAAGGCACGAAGAGCGGAAGGCTATAAAAATGTTTTTGCTTGTAATTGTTGATACGTGGGAATCGTACAAGGCTTTACCTCTCAAGGGATCTTGAGAAGCTTACAACCCCCACCAGGCAGTGTGCCTGATCGTTGTAGTATAGTATAGTGACAAGTACCGGGGGATTGATCGTTCAGCTAGGAATAGTGTCGCTAGGATTAGAAAACCTAAATACTAGTTCTAAAGGTGAGGGATGATTATTTTTGTATATTTATATTTTTTAGAAAGCAAGTAAAAATCTCGGGTTTGAAGGATTTGGGCGGAATTAGTTGCTAGTCAACTAACCCAATACTAAAGATGCAATCAAAATAAAATACAAGAAATGAAAATAAACTAAATTAACTAAGGTTGTGAGCAATAAGTAGAGAAAATGTGTTTACTTACATTTCACTACTCCCTAGATATCTTTTACACGTTAATTACTTGTTATAGTTGCATGGATGACGGATTTTATTCCTTAATACCATTCATGGGGTGGCGCACTTAACTCCCCAATCCTATGAGCTCTTATCTCCTCCTATGCCATGCCCAACACAACCATAGGGATTATAAACAGTGGCTCATGCATTAAATACAACCAATTAAAACCTAGTGCACATCAGTTCATGTTTCCTAAGACGTTCAAGCATGTTACCATTTGGAGATCTGCCAGATCTCTTAAGCCTAACATCGAATTCATTCATCCAATACAATTATAAACAAGTAATCAACACATAATTAACATCTAGGTTTCATTAGATCCAAGCAAACACAAGATAGATCTAGCCTAGCATGAGGGAATTAAGACAAGAACAAGATATAGACAACCAACACATAGACATATTGATTGAATTAAAAGAATACTTATCTCAATTACACATGAAAGGTATCAAGGGCTTAGAACCCTTGAAAAACCTGTAAAATTCGCACCAAGTTCGTACTTAGGGTTTCTCCAAAACTTCTCTCTCTTTAATGTGAAAATTAGAAAACTATATATAGGAAATAGGGTCTGACGGCGTCAAGACAAATTGTGTGACGCCGTCACCTCGCCGCCAAAATACTTCTCAGACTGCCTTAATCTTCATCTGACGCCGTCATGTGTTATGGTCTTCCAGGCCGTCACGTCTTTTACTCTTGACGCTCTACTTGTGACGCCTTCACGTTTGCACTGGGCCGTCATGCAAATTACTCTTGACGCCATCAGGATGTTGCTCTTGATGCCGTCACCTACTGTTCCCAGCAAGGAAAATTAAGACTTTGGCGTTTTCTTCACTTTTATGCTCCAAAAACGTCCGAATTGCTTCCTTTTCCAGATTTCTCTCCCAAAGTACCTAAAATCACAAAAGGAACGATTTAGGGCAATATTTGATCAAATAAATTCAATTCCGGGCTTAAATGACCCCCTAAAAGTGGTTCATTTTTCGCCTCATCGTATACCCTTACACTTGAGATTTGCTTGTCCTCAAGCAAATGCGCTTTTATTCTAGTCAAAATACAAGTTAGGGGTTATTTAACACTAATATAAAAGTAATTACAACAAATAATCGTTCCACTAAAGACCAAAGACAAGCACGGAGGTCATACACAAGCACCTCACAAATAGTGTTTAGATACTCACATCTCTCGGGTGTAATAAAGTATAAATTACAATATGAAAACGGAAGATATCTCTCACTACCTGTCATAGCAAAATAGATTACCAGAGGCTTGGGAAAGGATCAAACCTCCACCACATGGCGTAAGCACCTAGGATAAACTATCAAAGAGGTCTTTTAAAGGGTTGTAACGTTAGGTGTAGGGATATGAAATACACGGTTTTTTTGGATAAAGGAAGTTTTACTGGTGGCGAGTTAACAATCTTGGTTAATTACATGAACAATGTGGCGTTGCTAAGCCAAGACTAGACTCGACTTAAGCTAATAAATGAAAAATAATAAAAACATAAAATGAACATATAATGAAAAAGGATGGTAGTCCGTATGTTTTTTTCTCCTTTTTTTTTTCTTTTTCTTGATTTTTCGATTTTCTTCTTTTTTTATTTATTTTTATTTTTTTTGCATACACTCTTACCCTACCATCCAAAATAATACATCATAGGGAATAAACATTCCCCTTACACTTGAATTTTTACATACTTTACAATGAACTAATCTATTGACTCGAATTAAGATAATCAAAACACTTGGAGCACTTTTAAGATTAACGTACATATGGGGGTAATAAATGATGTTCTTCCCCATTACTCCATAAAATAAGTACTTTACCTACGAGTCCCAATCGTCCCAAAACAATATGTACAAGGATATGACTCGACTTAGCAACCATGTAATCAATTAGATAATTAACTTAGGGTTTAACAAATAACAATAATGCACTAAAAATGAGCGCATACATGGAAGGCTAAGGCGATTTGGTTGTACATTTAAGTGGGGTGTAACAAATTCTTCCTTTAAGTAAAATGCTTAAAGTTAGAAACGAAAAGATAGGCTCGGAGGGGTGTACTAGGGGTTTCGTGTACTAAAAACGAGTACAACGCTAAGGGTGTGGGAAAAATTAGTTGACTTAACTAGCCAAGTAATATGACTTAAATGGTCAAGTAATCATAATACGGGTTTAACACAAGGGTGATCCTAATGCCTCTTATCATGTAGTAAATCCTACTACACGAATGTAGTCTCACTAGCAGTCTCGGGATGCATCACTAACACAAGTTCTAGAATCTAAATGCCACCGGTACACTCATAAGCACTAATAGTAAATGCTTTTCCTATCAAATCTAAAGGTGAACCTCACATATTTGGGTGGAAAATTTTTCTGAAAGTACGGTTATGTGCTAGTCATACAATCTCCTATCCATGAGACGCTTGCTATGGCTAAAGTTTCACTCCTAAATGTTGTAAAAAATTTTAAATTTGGCGCTAAAATTGCACTAACAAGTATTTCTCATAGTTTTATTACACATCTACCATCAAACAAAACAAACTCAAGCGAAAGTGTACATGTAAAGTATCATCTTTTTACCCTCCCTTTACACTTAAGATGAACATTGTCCCCAATGTTCAAGTAAAGAATGTAAAAGTTAAAAAGTAAAAAGAATGAAATCAAATACTCCCCTGATTCGCTCGGTATGGATAATAAGGTGGCCAGGTTAGATCTTCCTCCAAGAAAATGAATAATCAAAGCTTCCCTTCCAGAAATATAAATCATCTTCTTATCATATATAACCTGTTAAACCTGAGAAAACAGACAAAACAACCTCGCGTAAAATCGGCGGCATCCTATATAAGTTACTAAATCCTAGAAAACAAGATAAGATATAATGCTTGTGGAATGAAGTTTGCAGATTTCCTGGAGATTATAAAACTTAATAATTCACAAAAACCATAAGACTCCGTTAGAAAAACAAATCTGGTAAAATTTCCAGATTTTTACACGTGACGCCGTCAAGAATTAATTCATGACGCTGTCAGAAGTGACCTGCAGAAATTCTTATGTTAAGTTTCCGGGAAATTTCTGGAAAAACTTGGTCCTACTTCCTAGAAAATCCTACAAAACATCATTATGACTCGATACAAGCATTTGACTCTAACAAATACGAATATACATGTTCATTTAATATTGTGGAGAATCATGACCGGTTTGTTTCTTAAAAACATATTTGGGGTTTCCCCTTACACTTATCTTTTGCAAAAATACTTTTAGGTGGAGTTAAGACTAGGCCAAACAACAAAGTAAAGTATTTCCACTATTTAGTTTAGAAACATGATCAACCAACAATAAAAATAAAGCATGCATACGGAAGCAAACAACAAACAAAATCACACAAAACATGGGTTGCCTCCCAAGAAGCGCTTTTCTTTATTTACGAGTCTTGTAGCTAGACTCAAGGTCATGGGTTACTACGTGATACGGGTGAGTTCCTAATTGAGGACATCCTTGGGATCAAACTTAGGTTTCAACTTCCTATCGGTTTCCTTAGTATGGTATGACCTTTAAAACTTTTCTCCATCCGGATCATACAAAGTCATCCTCATATGCCATGATCCGTCACCTTCTTTAGGTGGCTTGTCCCACCTCCATTTACACTTATCTCCCTCTCTTTTCCACTTATTCATCTATATGTTAATAGGCATTACGCTTAAGAACTCAATCATCTTCCTAAAGACTAAGGGGTCCTCAAAGGGGTCTAGCTCTTCATCTCTAGCTATGAGTTGTTCTACCGAATGTGTCTTTTCAACGAAATCTTTCTCTAGATAAAATGGGCATTGAGGTCCTATGAAGTTCCTTTCTATCCAAGGTCCATATCTAGATGGTCTCCTATTCATCGCTACCCAATGCGGTGTCGGTTCATCATCACAATCATAACTATGCTTCTTTACATCATACACCGACCAAGTATCGCCTTCTCCTACCGCTATCTTAGACTTCTTGCAATCTATCATGGCGCTAGCGGTTGCTAAAAATCCTCTTCCTACCAATAATGGGCATGTAGTGTCACTAACCATGTCTAGGACGTGAAAATCCGCTAATATAGTTAACTTTCCTATGTGAACAACTACATCCTTAATCATTCCAACCGGGTGGGCAATACTCCCATCCGCTAGCCCTATCAATACCTCCGTTTCTTCTAACTTTCCTAGCTTAAGAGCGGTGAATAAGGATAAGGGAATCAAGTTGAGGCTTGACCCTAAATCGGCTAGTGTGTCGAAAGCTTCGGATCTTCCTATCTTACAAGGCAAAACAAATATACCCGGATCATCAAGCTTTTTAGGCAACTTGTTTTGAACGAAGGCGGTCCCATTTTTACCTAGCTTAAACTTCTCATATTTTTCTAGGAGGGCACTATAGTAAGGAGCACACGCTAAGACATCAATGACGGGGCGTTCAAGGTGAAGTTCTTTGAATTCATCGTCAAGGTCTTGCGTACGAGGTGTCTCAACTACGCTTTTGACCGGCTCTATATTGGGTGTTTTATTTGATTGGTCCTTTTGAAGAATTTGGTTTTGTTTGAAACACGTGCTCGTTGATTTAACCGAGTAGTATTGTGGACACGAAGTGAGTGACAAAACTAAAGATATGGAATTAACGTTTAGTTTCGGATTCTTGATTGTGTCGCTTGGGAGTGCTCCCATTTCTCGGTCATTGAGAACTTTCAACAATGCGTCAATTCTAGTGGTCATCTCGCTTTATTTTTGTTTGAAATCGGCTTCAAACTTAGATATGCGAGCTTCTTGAGATGCCATGAACTTAGACATCAACCCTTCAAGATTGTTGGTACTACCATAATTGTTAGAAGGATTGTTGTTGAAAGTACGGTTGGATGGCGGACCGTTTGGTTGGTAACGATTAGGCGGATTGGAAGAATTGGGTTGATTTTGTTTCCACCTAAGGTTTGGGTGATTTTTCCAAGAGGGGTTGTATGAATCACCGTAAGGGTTTGGCTCGGGCTTGAAAGTGTACAACTTATCTCCCGCTTCGTCGGTACGCGTGGATGCGTAGTCCGCAAAAGCTGTTCCGGGGAGTTCCACACAATCACGAGTGTCGTGGGGACCACTACATAATTCGCATGAAGAAGTGATTTTGTTCACTTGGCTTGAAGGTTTAGGAGCCTCATAAGATTTCATGAGAAACTTGACTTGGTGCTTAAGTTCCATGATCCTACGGTCGGGAGTGCTAGAATTGTTCGAAGGCGAAGATATTGCCTTGACCGTTTTGTTCAAATCACGGGGATCATTCCAACTTTCGTTGTCATAGAGAGCAAGATCTTCTATGAGTTCCCATGATTGCTCCGCACTTAGATCACGTAGCTTACCACCAGCCGATTGGTCAATGGCTCGCCTCGTGGAGAGATCGATATGGTCATAAAAAATTTGGACTTGGAGCCAAAGATCTACGCCATGATGAGGGACTTTTTGGAGTAAGTCCTTGAAACGAGTCCATGCTTCATAAAGAGATTCATTTTGACGTTGTTGGAACATCAAGATGTCATTTCTAAGCTTAGTAGTTCTCCCCGGTGGGAAAAATTGAGCAAGGAAACGAGTGATGAGATCATCCCATGTGGTGATGGATCCCGCGGGTAAACGCTCAAGCCATTGACTAGCTTGATCCCGTAGAGAGAATTGGAATAGGCGTAATTGGGTTGTCTCTCTAGTTGCAACATCTAGGTCTATGGAATCTACGATTTTGAGGAAGTCCTTAAGATGTTGGTTTGGATCTTCGGAACGAAGTCCATGGAATGCACATCCGCTTTGCACCAACCGGATGGTGTCGGATCGCAAGGGGGTCACATTGGCTCCGGTGAGCTCAATGGTGTTTCGGTAGCCTTGGTGGCTAGGTCGGGAATACTCTCCTAAGGTTCGGGGCCTAAGAGGTTCTAGTGGTGGGTTTTGTTGTGGTGGGATGACGGGTTCAAAGATGTTCCCATCGTCCATGATGTCGGGTGGTGAAGAGTTATGAACAAAGACACAAAGAAATAAGATAGACTAAAGAAATCCTAAGAATAAAAATAAAATCTCACTAGAAAGGAATCTAGCAAGTAGACCTAATAAAAAGAGATTCTAACCTAGACAATAACTATTTCCCCGGGCTGCGTCGCCAAAAACTTGATACGTGGGAATCGCACCAGGCTTTACCTCTCAAGGGATCTTGAGAAGCTTACAACCCCCACCAGGCAGTGTACCTGATTGTTGTAGTATAGTATAGTGACAAGTACCGGGGGATTGATCGTTCAGCTAGGAATAGTGTCGCTAGGATTAGAAAACCTAAATACTAGTTCTAAAGGTGAGGGATGATTATTTTTGTATTTTTATATTTTTTAGAAAACAAGTAAAAATCTCGGGTTTGAAGGATTTGGGCGGAATTAGTTGCTAGTCAACTAACCCAATACTAAAGATACAATCAAAATAAAATACAAGAAAAGAAATTAAACAAAATTAACTAAGGTTGTGAGCTGATGCGTGGGAATCGCAACAGGCTTTACCTCTCGAGGGATCTCGAGAAGCTTACAACCCCCACCAGGCAGTGTACCTGATCGTTGTAGTATAGTATAGTGACAAGTACCGGGGGATTGATCGTTCAGCTTAGGAATAGTGTCGCTAGGATTAGAAAACCTAATTAATAGTTCTAAAGGTGAGGGATGATTATTTTTTGTATTTTTATATTTTTATGAAAGCAAGTAAAATCTCGGGTTTTGGAAGAGTGGGCAGAATTAGTTGCTATTCAACTAACCCAAAGCTAAGATATAATCAAAATAAAATACTGAAAATGAAATTAAACTAATTATTACAAAGGTTGTGAGCAGTAATTGGAGAAATTGTGTTTACTTAGACTTCACTACTCCCTAGATATCTTTTACACGTTAATTACTTGTTATACTTGTATGGATGACGGATTGTATTCCTTAATACCATTCGTGGGGTGGCATACATAACTCCCCAACTCTATGAGCTCTTATCTCCTCCTACACCATGACCCAGCACAACTATAGGGATTGTAAACAGTGGCTCATGCATTAAATACAACCAATAAAGACCTAGTACGCCTCGGTTCATGTTTCTTAAGACGTTTAAGCATGTTACCATTTGGAGATCTGCCAGTTTTCTTAAGCCTAACATATAAAATCATTCATCCAAGACAAGAATAGACAAGTAATCAACACATAATCAACATCTAGGTTTCATTAGATCTAAGCAAACACAAAAGAGATCTAGCCTAGCATAATGGAATTGAGACAAGAACAAGATATAAACAACCGACACATAGACATATTGATTGAATTAGAAGAACACTTATCTCAATTACAATGCAAGGTATCAAGGGTTTGGAACCCTTGAAAAACCTGTAAAAGATACACCAAATTCGTCTTTAGGGTTTCACCAAAACTTCTCCCTTTTTATGAAAAAACTAGAAAACTATATATAGGAAAACTGGGCTGACGGCGTCAAGACAACCATGTGACGCCGTCACCTCGCCGCCAAATACTTCCTTGGACGGCCTTGATCTACTTATGACGGCCTATGTGACGCCGTCACCAACCACGATATTTTATTCTTTGTACTTTGACGCCGTCAGGATAATTTTTGACGCCGTCATCAACTACGGTGTTTTATTCTTGATGTCTGACGCCGTCAGGGCATAACTCTTGACGTCGTCACCTAGTGTCTTCAGCATGGAAAATTGATACTTAGCCGTTTTCTTCACTTTTATGCTCCAAAAACGTCCAAAATGGCTTCTTTTCCAGAATTCACTCTCCAAACACCTAAAATCACAAAAGGAACGATTTAGGGCAATATTTCATCAAATAAAGTCGGATTCGGGCTTAAATGACCCCCTAAAAACGGATCATTTTTCGCCTCATCATATACCCTTACACTTGAGATTTGCTTGTCCTCAAGCAAATGAGCTTTTATTCTACTCAAAAGACAAGTTAGGGGTCATTTAACACTAATATAAAAGTAATTACAACAAATAATCGTTCCACTAAAGACCAATAGACAAGCACGGAGGTCATACACAAGCACCTCGCAAATAGTGTTTAGATACTCACATCTCTCGGGTGTAATAAAGTAATATAACATTATGGAAATGGAAGATATCTCTCACTACCTGTCATAGCAAAATAGATTACCATAGGCTTGGGAAAGGATCAAACCTCCACCACATGGCATAAGCACCTAGGATAAACTATCAAAGAGGTCTTTTAAAGGGTTGTAACGTTAGGTATAGGGATATGAATTACACGGTTTTGTTGGATAAAGGAAGTTTTACTGGTGGCGAGTTAACAATCTTGGTTAATTACATGTACAAGATGGCGTTGCTAAGCCAAGACTAGACTCGACTTAAGCTAACAAATGAAAAATAACAAAAACATAAAATGAACATAGAATGAAAACGGGATGGTAGTCCGTATAATTTTTTTCTCTTTTTCTTTTTTTTTTTTTTTTTTCTTTTTCTTGATTTTTTTGATTTTTTTTTTTTTTTTTTTTTTTTTTTTTTTTTGCATACACTTTTACCCTACCATCCAAAATAATACATCATAGGGGTATGAGCATTCCCCTTACACTTGAGTCTTTACATACTTTACATTTGACTAATCTAATGACTTGAATTAAGAAAATCAAAACACTTGGAGCACTTTTAAGATTAACGTACATATGGGGGTAATAATATGATGTTCTTCCCCATTATTCCATAAAATAAGTACTTACCCATGAGTCCCAATCGTCCCAAAACAATATGTACAAGGATATGACTCGACTTAGCAACCATGTAATCAATTAGAGAGTTAACTTAGGGTTTAACAAATAACAATAATGCACTAAAAATGAGCGCATACACGGAAGGCTAAGGCGATTTGGGTGTACATTTAAGTGGGGTGTAACAAATTCTTCCTTTAAGTAAGATGCTTAAAGTTAGAAACGAAAGGATAGGCTCGGAGGGGTGTACTAGGGGTTTCGTGTACTAAAAATGAGTACAACGCTAAGGGTGTGGGAAAAATTAGTTGACTTAACTAGCCAAGTAATATGACTTAAATGGTCAAGTAATCATAATACGGGTTTAACACAAGGGTGATCCTAATGCCTCTTATCATGTAGTAAATCCTACTACAAGAATGTAGTCTCACTAGCGGTCTCGGGATGCATCACTAACGCAAGTTCTAGAATCTAAATGCTACCGGTACACTCATAAGCACCAATAATGAATGCTTTTCCTATCAAATCTAAAGGCGAACCTCACATTTTTGGGTGGAAAATTTTTCTGAATATACGGTTATGTGCTAGTCATACAACCTCCTATCCATGAGACGCTTGCTATGGCTAAAGTTTCACTCCTAAATGTTGTAAAAAATTTTAAATTTGGCGCTAAAATTACACTAACAAGTATTTCTCATAGTTTTATTACACATCTACTATTAAACAAAACAAACTCAAGCGAAAGTGCATATGTAAGGTATCATCTTTTTACCCTCTCCTTACACTTAAGATGAACATTGTCCCCAATGTTCAAGTAAAGAATGTAAAAGTGAAAAAGTAAAGAGAATGAAATCAAATACTCCCCTGATTCGCTCGGTATGGATTATAGGTGGCCAGGTTAAATCTTCCTCCAAGAAAATGAACAGTCAAAGCTTCCCTTCCAGAATATAAATCATCTTCTTGTCATACATAACCTGTAAATCCTGACAACAATAGACAAGGCAACCTCGCGTAAAATCGGCGGCATCCTATATAAGTTACTAAATCCTAGAAAACAAAGTAAGATATAATGCTTGTGGAATGAAGTTTGCAGATTTCCTGGAGATTATAAAACTTAATAATTCACAAAAACCATAAGACTCCGTTAGAAAAACAAAACCGGTAAAATTTCCAGATTTTTAACTCCTGACGCCGTCAAGAGTAATACTCTGACGCCGTCAGAATGGACCTGCAGAAATTCTTATGTTAAGTTTCCGGAAAATTTCTGGAAAAACTTTGTCCTACTTCCTGGAAAATCCTGCAAAACTTCATTATGACTCAATACAAGCATTTGACTCTAACAAATACGAATATACATGTTCATTTAATATTGTGGAGAATCATGATCGGTTTGTTTCTTAAAAACATATTTGGGGTTTCCCCTTACACTTATCTTTTGCAAAAATACCTTTAGGTTGAAGTTAAGACTAGGCCAAACAACATAATAAAGTATTTCCACATTTTAATTGAGAAACATGATCAACCAACAATAAAAATAAAACATGCATACGGAAGCAAATAACTATCAAACAAATAAAATCACACAAAACATGGGTTGCCTCCCAAGAAGCGCTTTTCTTTATTTACGAGTCTTGTAGCTAGACTCAAAGTCATGGGTTACTACGTGATCTCATCATTGGTTCCATTCTCCGATTGTAAATATTCCTTGTAGAAACCAATCACCTTTTTCTCAATCGCCCCCATAATCATTTGGGCAAATTCTTCATCGACCTTATACCTTGGTCCAAGGGCCAAGCAATCTTTGTAGTAAAGACTCCTTTTTTCCCATACATAGTCCATGCCCTTTTTCTTATCCTCCTCATCAATATCTTCAAAAGCACCAACGTTGTCCTGATCAAAACGAGATATAAAGCGAAATTCTTTCATCCTATTGGGCATCCAATAAGTGATACTATCGGTGTTACTTGCAAATCGAATCGTGCCTTCTACCTCATCATATTCTAACTTAGACTCCTCAACAAATGGTTTACCAAGCACAACATTGGATAATCGACAATCAATAACATTAGCAAGATCCTCCACAATCATAAAGTCGGTGACAAAAGTGAAATTACCAACAAAGACACGTAAACCTTTAACTCTCCCGACAAAGTTACAAACTCCACCGGGGTACTTAGGATCCCTTCTAGGTTCAAGTCTTGTGTCCACTATATCATTATAAACCGTTGAGGACATAATATTGATTGGAGATTTAAAGTCGATGTAAGCATTGCTAATGTGCCTATATCCAATCATACATGGTATCTTAGCATTCTTAGGATCGCCTCTCTTGATCTTAGGTTCAATTATGGTGAAAGGAGATCGCGGGTTATCAATAAGATTATTATAATATGCAATCTCCTCCTTAGTGGGGTATAGATTAAAGTAGTCGTTAAGCCTCGGATCCATTGTCTCCTCTTCAAGTCTCTCAACAATACTCACAAAGTCATTAGGCCCTAGGTCCTTATTTGAATACAAGGCGGTTGCTAGGTCACTAAATGGATGTTCGAGTTCAATCTTAATCAACCTATTAAGCTCTCTAAGCTCCCTAATCTCACTCTCAATTTGTTCACGAAACACAGCCACTTCACTAGGGGAAAGGGGTGGATTCGCGTTTTCCATAATGGTCAACGGAATAGTCAATGAGGTTAATTTACTAACAGAGGCACAAAGAAATAAGATAGACTAAAGAAGACCTAAAAAAAATTAAAAATAAAATCTTACTAGAAAGGAATCTAGCAAGTAGACCTAATAAAAAGAAATCCTAACCTAGACAATAACTATTCCCCGGGCTGCGGCGCCAAAAACTTGATGCGTGGGAATCGCAACAGGCTTTACCTCTCGAGGGATCTCGAGAAGCTTACAACCCCCACCAGGCAGTGTACCTGATCGTTGTAGTATAGTATAGTGACAAATACCGGGGGATTGATCGTTCAGCTTAGGAATAGTGTCGCTAGGATTAGAAAACCTAATTAATAGTTCTAAAGGTGAGGGATGATTATTTTTTGTATTTTTATATTTTTATGAAAGCAAGTAAAATCTCGGGTTTTGGAAGAGTGGGCAGAATTAGTTGCTATTCAACTAACCCAAAGCTAAGATATAATCAAAATAAAATACTGAAAATGAAATTAAACTAATTATTACAAAGGTTGTGAGCAGTAATTGGAGAAATTGTGTTTTACTTAGACTTCACTACTCCCTAGATATCTTTTACACGTTAATTACTTGTTATACTTGTATGGATGACGGATTGTATTCCTTAATACCATTCGTGGGGTGGCATACATAACTCCCCAACTCTATGAGCTCTTATCTCCTCCTACACCATGACCCAGCACAACTATAGGGATTGTAAACAGTGGCTCATGCATTAAATACAACCAATAAAGACCTAGTACGCCTCGGTTCATGTTTCTTAAGACGTTCAAGCATGTTACCATTTGGAGATCTGCCAGTTTTCTTAAGCCTAACATATAAAATCATTCATCCAAGACAAGAATAGACAAGTAATCAACACATAATCAACATCTAGGTTTCATTAGATCTAAGCAAACACAAAAGAGATCTAGCCTAGCATAATGGAATTGAGACAAGAACAAGATATAAACAACCGACACATAGACATATTGATTGAATTAGAAGAACACTTATCTCAATTACAATGCAAGGTATCAAGGGTTTGGAACCCTTGAAAAACCTGTAAAAGATACACCAAATTCGTCTTTAGGGTTTCACCAAAACTTCTCCCTTTTTATGAAAAAACTAGAAAACTATATATAGGAAAACTGGGCTGACTGTGTCAAGACAACCATGTGACGCCGTCACCTCGCCGCCAAATACTTCCTCGGACGGCCTTGATCTACTTATGACGGCCTATGTGAAGCCGTCACCAACGACGGTATTTTATTCTTTGTACTTTGACGCCGTCAGGATGACTTTTGACGCCGTCATCAACTACGGTGTTTTATTCTTGATGTCTGACGCCGTCAGGGCATAACTCTTGACGCCGTCACCTAGTGTCTTCAGCATGGAAAATTGATACTTTGCCGTTTTCTTCACTTTTATGCTCCAAAAAAGTCCAAAATGGCTTCTTTTCCAGAATTCACTCTCCAAACACCTAAAATCACAAAAGGAACGATTTAGGGCAATATTTGTTCAAATAAAGTCGGATTCGGGCTTAAATGACCCCCTAAAAACGGATCATTTTTCGCCTCATCATGAGCAATAAGTGGAGAAAATGTGTTTACTTAGATTTCACTACTCCCTAGATATCTTTTACACGTTAATTACTTGTTATAGTTGCATGGATGACGGATTGTATTCCTTAATACCATTCATGGGGTGGCTCACTTAACTCCCCAATCCTATGAGCTCTTATCTCCTCCTATGCCATGCCCAGCACAACCATAGGGATTATAAACAGTGGCTCATGCATTAAATACAACCAATAAAAACCTAGTGCACATCAGTTCATGTTTCCTAAGACGTTCAAGCATGTTACCATTTGGAGATCTGCTAGTTTTCTTAAGCCTAACATCGAATTCATTCATCCAATACAATTATAAACAAGTAATCAACACATAATTAACATCTAGGTTTCATTAGATCCAAGCAAACACAAGATAGATCTAGCCTAGCATGATGGAATTAAGACAAGAACAAGATATAGATAACCAACACATAGACATATTGATTGAATTAAAAGAATACTTATCTCAATTACACATGAAAGGTATCAAGGGCTTAGAACCCTTGAAAAACCTGTAAAATTCGCACCAAGTTCGTACTTAGGGTTTCTCCAAAACTTCTCTCTCTTTAATGTGAAAATTAGAAAACTATATATAGGAAATAGGGTCTGATGGCGTCAAGACAAATTATGTGACGCCGTCACCTCGCCGCCAAAATACTTCTCGGACTGCCTTAATCTTCATCTGACGCCGTCATGTGTTATGGTCTTCCAGGCCGTCACGTCTTTTACTCTTGATGCTCTACTTGTGATGCCTTCACGTTTGCACTGGGCCGTCATGCAAATTACTCTTGACGCCGTCAGGATGTTGCTCTTGACGCCGTCACCTACTGTTCCCAGCAAGGAAAATTAAGACTTTGGCATTTTCTTCACTTTTATGCTCCAAAAACGTCCAAATTGCTTCCTTTTCCAGATTTCTCTCCCAAAGTACCTAAAATCACAAAAGGAATGATTTAGGGCAATATTTGATCAAATAAATTCAATTCCAGGCTTAAATGACCCCCTAAAAGTGGTTCATTTTTCGCCTCATCAATTGTAGTTATAGTTTAGGTCTCACTTAGACCCCGTTTCTCTATAACCATGGCTCTGGTACCAATCTGTAAAACCCCCAATTCATGATGCAGCGGAATTCAACTTGGGTGTTACTCGACGGCACAACAGTCATAATAATAGAAAATGATCTCTAACCGAGTCGCTTTAAAAAGAGTTATCATTCGAATTTATTCAAATATATCAGAGTTTACATATTTAGGTCCCGAAAAGGTTCCATGTTTCAAAATACATCAATATAAAGTCTTTTGATGTTTCATCGAATGACAAAGTAGTTTATAGCCTTCTTCCTTTAGTACGTGCCCTTCCGCTCCATTCTTGATTATCATGGACCTGAAATACATGCTTAAAAGGTCAACACAAAGGTTGAGTGATATTCATAGAGTTTGTTTAACGGTTGAACACAATATGTTGGTAGTAAGAGTTAATTAGACTCATACTTATGTTGGAAAACAAAACAGTTATTATTATATACTAAGCTCATGCAACCAATACGTTAACGGGTACCAATATCAATCGGCGGTTTTGTTGCCCCGGTAAGTACTTTGCCGTCATACTTAGTGTTTCAAATATAGTGCATTCGTTTGAACTAATCTGCTCAAACAAATAGGATTCGTCAATCCCAATAGGCCTATTCACAATACTCGCGCTCACTAATACTATGATTAAATGGTTCATGATATGGGGCCTAGGATTGGTAAGGAAGGTACTTAGTAATAATAAAACAATCAGGCAGCATTCAGTTTCAAAGCAATGTGTTCGGTTTAAAATAGCATGTATACCCCCCAAGGGTTTGTAAAACATTGAAGTAATGTAAAGTGGGGCTATGAACTCACCTTAAGTAAGATAGCAAGTAATGAAGGTAATGGTTGGATCGTGAAGGTTTCTACGAGCAACCTATAATAGAATGTCGCGACTTAGGATTAGAGTAAAGAATATGAAGAAGTGCCTATATATATCTTGCAATTAGTCCATGATGTGGTACGATGTATAATGTAAGTCTTTGAAAAGAATGATTCATGAAACATGTATAGTTTATATTTCGTTTACTACCGTTCGGGCCGACATAATTCAGAAGTCATGTTAGTAAATGTTCGAGGAGCCAGGACACTTTAATTCGTAAATCCACAACTTATCTCGACGGTTTACATAATGAACTCCTCACATGAGGCTCCCTACTATTGTAGTAGTTGATAATATATATATATATAAGTTTTGATCCGAAAAGTTACATGTCCAATATTTGAATAAACTTAGGAAAGTTTATTTTTACATGAAGATTGTTATTAGGGTAAGTTTCTTAAGTCTTGTATGACAATTTCTTTGTAATATCTCATGGTTCTTTTAGGTGAAGTAGATCCAAATTGTATGTTCAAGTTATCACCAACTCTTTGGTTCATGTTCTCGCCTAAGTAAGTTTATATGGTCATTTAGTCATGGCCTTGCAATGACCTTTGGTCATTGTTCCATGGTCTGGAGACTCAACCTTGGCTCTAGCCATGGTTGTGGTCTTGATTCTAGGTCATAAGACCTCTTTGGTCTTTTTAAAACATAACCATTATATAGTGACATATATATGTAAAATAGCTGTTAATAAACTGAGAAAAATCTCATTCGTTATTGGTTTTCTGGAGACGTGCTCTTGGTTTTTAAAGAAAACATGATTCCGGACAACTTTCGTGTTTTAACTTTTTCATGAAACGGACCAGAAAGGCCTCTTTTTGCGTGTTTTATGTTCTGTCACAGAAACTATTTTGGCAGTTTTCCGCAAAGTTTTGGTAACTTCAAATGGTCATAACTTTTGACTCGTATACTCGTTTTAGGTGGTTCAAATTGCTATGGTTTCCTTGTTAGGTCCTCTACTACAATATGTAATGATCCAATATCATAATTTTACCATTTTGATCAGATTATACCAAGAAGGTCACTAGTTTACTTGTTTAAATAACTTAACTTAACAATCATTTGTAATAACTTGTTTTACCCATTTTTATACATCATGGACATGATCACAAGACATAATATAGCATGAATGATATGTAAATAACATGATTATGATATTTAACAAGAAGCACGTTAGGGTTTTGCTTACAACTTTTGGCTTTCAATTAAGAAAGGAAGTTAACATGTAAGGTAAGGACTTTGATAGACTTTAGCTTCAACCTACTTCACTTCATGCAATCTTTCTACTCTTGTATTCTTGAAAGAGAGATGATGAAAGTTGAGGTGACTTGAGTGGATTAAAACTCAAGAGAAATCACCAAAGTTTATGAGGTTTGGAAGTGTTTTGAGTACCTAAAACCAAGCTAGGGTTTCTATCTTTGAAGTTGCTCTTGAATCTTGCTTAAAACTAGAAGAAATTTGCTAAGTGTGGAGTGGTTTGGTGTGTGATATAGACAGAAACAAGAGGGGGGGAGGGGTATTTATATGCTCTTGAGGAGGTTACCAATTTGGACTTGTCAAAGGCTTACATGACAAGCTTGTATACATGTAAACCATCCAAGGGTACTTAGCCTAAGATCAAGCCACACCAAGGGATGACTCCCCCCCCCCTATTAGCGGTTCCATAAGGGCTAGGGGGTGAGGTGTGCCTTGCTTGATAATATCCTAAGTATTGGATGAGTTTTGACTCCGGGAAATGCCAACCGTAAATGATTAAGCCTCAAAACGGAAAACCGGGTGTCGTAAAAATATGAAACTTGAAAGTATTGTTAAACATGTCATTATACTCCATAATAAAATATAAAATGAGTGGTAGGTTCCATTGGGGTGGTAAAACCCTGCTAAAACTGGAAACACGGGTCTAAAACGTGTAATACGTAAAATATACGAATATTGTGTAACATTGAGAAAAGTAAAATGTTACTTTTCTAATACGATAATAATGATTTAAAATGACTTATAATGTCTAGACTGGGATCAGTCTAGTGTCGGTTGGTATTAAATGTCTTTTAGACATAAAACCGTAAGCCTAAAAATCAAGGAATGACTTATAAAATCAAGGAATGATTTTTGGTCAAAGTGGGAGGGAAAAATATGTTGACTTTTTCCAAAAATATGAAAACTCAAATCATCTTAGAAACGCGGTGCAGGTTTAGGCTAAGGTTACGGCTGAGTAAAAACGCTTAAAAATGAAAATTCCAGTTTTTCACGGCCGAGGTTTATTTGGTCATGTTTTTCTCAGTCATGATTTATTCTCAAATAAATCATGAGTGTGTCAAACATTTTTATGATACGGGGAAAATTAACGCGGTCGAGTTTCGTTGTGTGTGGAATTTTTGAATGACGTTTTACCCTAAAACGTGTAATTCCTTAATAACTTTCGCGAAAATGATCTGATGAATGTCAAACTTTTAATTTGCCATGGAAATGATTTATCACACGAGAATATGAAATAAAAATCAAATTTCGGGAAAATAAATCGTAAAAATGAATAGTAAAATTTTCCGGGAATAGTAATTAACCTGAAATTGCGAATTGTTACAACAATCATCACTATCACTAAGTATAAAACATCATCAAAACAAGTGTAAAAAGATTACTAGCCACTCATAGCAAACATGCGAATAAACTCAGAATATTTAACATTAGAATCCATGGTTTTAAGTCTTACAATGCTTTGAAATTGATAACAAATGACAAGGTATTGATAACCTAAGTGTTGGTGATGATTTCTTGAGATTTTCGGACTCCAAATGTTGCTTCCTTGGTCCTCCAAAGTTCCTAGTTCTTTCTGCACGAATTTTTATCCTTAGAGAGCTAGAAGATGATAATAATTGAGAGTAGTAATGAGAGTAAATGGTATCTTCAATGGTGTCTTGAATTGTGCACTTTTGAGGTCCTTATAGGCTTGTCCAACACTCTTAGTAATGAATAGGGACTTAAATGCTTGAACTTGGACAATAAGACACTAAGAAGGGCCTAGAACCATGGGACAAAAGACCAAGATTCGTGCACAAAAGTTGGCAAAAACATGCAGAAGTGGTCATCCGATCGGTTGCGGGTTGATACCTATCGGATGGAAAATGGTCATTCTGGCAATCCGATCGGATGAACTCCAACCGATCGGATGGTAGATCCTGGCTGTTTTGGACTTTGACTTTTCCTTGTGTAGTTCTTTATGCACTATCCAAACTTGATTAACTTCTGAACTTGGAACTTTGAGATGACAAAACTTAGGTTCTCATATGAATAACTTCACAGATTGGACTTTTGAGCTCGGGAATCTTCGTGTAATCGCGTATACTTCATTTTCTTCACTTTTTCTCCATTTTTCCTGCATTTGGCTACATATGCTACAAAAACATACTTTGATACGATTTAGTGGCAAAAGCATATAAAAACAACCAAATAACATACACAAAAACACTAATAACGCTTATAAAAACATGTTAACTTTGAGCGTTATCAAATCCCCCACACTTAAACTTTGCATGTCCTCAAGCAAATCTAGAAGAAAACTAAATATCCACATGGTAACCAAGAATGATTAGAAAAATGTGGTGCAAATCCACCAAGTACAAGTACAAGATAAGATTCATCATTTTTAAGCTTGAGAGGTGAAAAATCGAGATGTTTGACAATACCCAATGATTTTATCACTTGATTAACATTTCTAAAAACCTCACGAAAAAGAAACGAAGTATAATTCACTCAATCACTCATTTATTTAAGAAGTGGAGTATATATAAGAGAAATCACACTCATTGCTCAGTCATGATCTAATTATTACCATAGGCTTGTACAAGAAACAAAACTACACCGCAATGGCGTAAGCACCAAGTCTACATATCAAAGAGGTCTTTTATTCGGGTTGTAATGTAAGGCTTCGGGTTGTACCAAGCTTATGTTCAAGCATCTCGTACAAAAACACAATAGATTACTGGCGCGAGTTCTTGATTGCTCAAAAACCGGATGGTCACTATAATATTCTTGCATTTGAAATTCTTTCAAAGCCATTACAATATCCATATAGATAAAGTAATTTGGTAATGGTAGGGATAAGGCATGGGAATATTTATGAAATTGGTTTTAAAAGAAAAACAAGTCAAGTCTAAGTCCCATTGTTGCTAGTCACCAAACAAACCGCAAACCCGTAAATGATTATAGTTAACTTCCTCCTCTTCAAACTTTCACATATCGATACATTGATTTACCATAACAATATTCTTCATACTTAGCACATTGGCTAACAACGTATCACATATCTTTCTTTTTTTTTGGGTAAAAGGGAACTTACACCCTGGCAAAATATATTAACCAAAAAAACCGTTTCAAGTACAGTGGAATGTGGCTGAAACGCCACATTAACCTCAAGCAACCGCTTGAACAACCCCTATATCATTTATGACATGCCATAAATGAACAACTAACTACCAACAACTAGAACAACCATTGAAAACAAAAGCGACATGCAAAACAAATAAACACATCCAAAAAAAGAGATTACTTCCTCGAACGGCCTTGAAGCTTGAAATCAAACTGCTTATTATATTCCTCAAATTGCCCAGGTAAATCAACGACCTGGGCCGCATAATCATCAGAAAAATAGCCTTCAAGCTCGTGATGTCCTCCAGCTGATGAAATGTAACTATCCATAGGATCATTTGGCTCAAACACCTCATCTTCACTTTCAGAAACAACCACTTCACCCACCTTAGAGAATGGGTTGCCCTTCCGTATACCCACCGAAACGGGTTTCCCATTATCATCTACAAGGGTACCTTTCCCTTCAATAATAAGCTGTTCAAGCTTCCCAATTTTCTCAACAATAGGAGTGGTCTGCATAGGCGACGGCACATATCTTTCTTTATTCATAATAATATAGCACATTGGCTATGATTGTCACCTTATAGTTGCGATGACTTATTTTTTTTATTATTTTTATTTTTTATTTTTATTTTTATTTTTTATTATTTTTTTTTTTTTGCAAATAAACTCCCCTACACTTCGCATAAGCATCACCACAACAATACAAATAAGAAGCTGCAATCTCCGTCTTTGTCGGAATGGCACACACACGATTGGTGAAGTGTGGCTAACTAATAATTATCAGAAACTATCCAAAAACCAAGCAACTAGCAACCCACCATTTAGACTTTGACAAAGGGTTAGGCTAAGGTTTAAAGTGTAAAATCTTTTTGTATTTTTTTGGATGTAACAAAAATGAAAAGGATGGCTCGGAAGGTGTAACTAAGGGTATCTAGCGCTAAAAATGAACGCTAACAAAAGGGTTAAAAATTGGAAATTAACTAATCAATGTGACTAGCTAAAAATCAATAATGAAGGCTATTTGGTTAAAATCCTAAGGTTGCCTCTTATCACGTATGTATACTTATATTACAAAAATGTAATCTCACAACGGTCTCGTAATGATTTACAAGTACAAGTTCTAGAATAAATAAAATCACCGGCACACTCATAACAAAAGATTCAAGCATAAAAGATGTATGCTATATATGAACAGGCTCAAATCTTCACAATTTAGTGGAAAGGGTTATAATATGTGCTAGCAAATGTTATCGATCCCAGAAATGGATTGCAATATTAATCGGGACACATCTCCAATTTTTCAAAAATTACTAATTTTTACCAGTGGATAGATCCAGTTATTCTAATAAATTATTCCTAAAAGCGTGAAAACAACTAGATTAAAAAACAAAATTTAAAAATTAAATCGATATTAGACTTAAGTTCTTATTTTACCTACTCACCCCCCCCCCCCCCACACTTAAGTTAAACATTGTCCTCAATGTGTTAAACGAACAAGTATGAAAGTAGGGAAAATGAGAAAATAAACCATGATATCCGGTGTTGTGTTTCTATCCAATCTTCTGTTTCTTGCAATCAACACCTGCATTATTAGGAACAAAAACAAACAAACAAAAAGCATTGCAGTTTTATTCAAATTAGTGGCACACCCCCACACTTAAGTTCGAACAAGTTGTAAAACTTTGGGGTATAAACACTGAAAATAAAGTAAACACACATATGGGTTGCCTCCCGAGAAGCGCTTGTTTTATTAACGAGTCCTCATCCGGACTCAAACTTCAAATAGATTATGAAAGTTTAGTGTTATGTTTCCTTTTAGGAATATACAACACATTTCCTATCACAATTCCCTCTCCTGTTTCATCTATGTTTTCCAATTTAACATTTTCCCATGCTCTCGGAAGTGCATCATAGATAAAACCATTACTGTGTGCCCAAGGAACCATTTCCTTGTGTGGAGCCATGAATGTGATAGCTTCATATTCAAATTTGGATGAAATTTCTTCTTTAGAAATCACGTTTAATTGCTCTTTATCATAATAGAGTTTAATTCGGTGCCCATTTACAATGAAACTTCCACCATGTTTGTCATAAAGTTCAACATAACCTGATGGAAATCCATGTTTCACTATATATGGTCCAAAACATTTTGGCTTGAGTTTCAGAGCTTTAAACTTGTATTTCATATTGAAGAGCAGAACTTTGACTCCAGCTTTGAATTGTTTTCAAATTCTCAGCTTCCTATCGTGGTATGCTTTGGTTCTTGCTTTATATAGCTTGGAGTTTTCATAAGCTTGAAGTCTTAACTCTTCAAGTTCATGTAATTGCAAAAATCTCTTTTCTCCAGCTATTTTGAGAACAGGATTACAGCTTCTTAACGCCTAGTAAGCACGGTGTTCAAGTTCGAATGGTAGATGACATGTTTTCCCATACAAGAGTCTGTATGGTGTTGTACCAATTGGTGTCTTATATGCCGTACGAAATGCCCATAGAGCGTCGTCTAATTTCCTTGACCAAACGGAAGGATTGTCTTTAACCATTTTTTCAAGTATTCTTTTTATAGCTCTATTGGTATTTTCGACTTGACCACTTGTTTGTGGATGATAAGCTGTAGCAAAACGATGATGAACTCCATATCGTTTAATCACTTTCTCCATTTGTTTATTACAGAAATGGGATCCTCTATCACTTATTAAAGCTTTAGGAATTCCATAGCGAGCAAAAAGCTTTTTGAGAAAGTTGACAACAACTCGTGCATCGTTAGTAGGAAGAGCTTCAGCTTCTACCCATTTGGAAACATAATCGATTGCAACGAGGATATATTTGTATTTGTGTGATTTAGGGAAAGGTCCCATAAAATCAATTCCCCAAATGTCGAATATTTCACAGACTTGAATGCTCTTTTGAGGCATTTCGTCTCTTCGAGAAAGATTACTGGATTTTTGGCACGCATCGCAGTTTTGAACAAGAGTATATGCTTCTTTGAAAATTGTAGGCCAATAGAATCCAGCATCAAAAACTTTTCTAGCTGTAGTGGAAGGACCATAATGTCCCCCAGTTGGGCCATGATGACATTCATCAAGAATTTTTCTTGTTTCGGCACCCGAAACACATCTTCGTATCATTCCATCCTTGCACATCTTAAAAAGGTAAGGTTTCTCCCAAGAATAGTGTTTTAGTTCTGAAAAGAACTTACTACGTTGGTAGTGACTCATCCCTTTTTTAAGAATATCTCCTGCAAGATAATTTGCGTAATCTGCAAACCATGGTATTTCCTCATCATCATCTTTATATATCGTCATGAGAGTTTCTTCTGGAAAATAATCATTAATTTCATTTTCTTTTAATTCTTCCAAGTTCGGATTCTCGAGACGTGACAAATGATCTGTTGCAAGATTTTTTGCTCCTTTCTTGTCTTTTATTTCGATATCAAATTCTTGCAGTAATAAAATCCATCTGATAAGACGCGGTTTTGCATCTTGTTTGGTAAACAGATATTTGAGTGCGGAATGATTGGTAAAAACTATTGTTTTTGAAAGCACGAGATAAGATCTGAATTTGTCGAATGCAAAAACTACGGCTAATAATTCTTTCTCTGTAACCGTATAGTTTTGTTGAGCATTGTTGAGTGTTTTACTAGCAAAGTATATAGGACGAAAATGTTTTCCTTCACGTTGTCCTAAAACAGTTCCAACAGCAAAATCGCTTGCATCACACATGATTTCAAATGGTAGTGACCAATTAGGTGCAACCATAATTGGGGCACTAGTCAATTGACTTTTCAATGTTTCGAAAGCTTTAATGCAGTCAGCATTGAAATCAAATACAGAATCCTTTTCTAAAAGTTTAGTCATAGGACGTGATATTTTTGAAAAATCTTTGATAAATCGGCGGTAAAAACCGGCATGTCCTAGAAAACTTCTAACGGCTTTAACTTTAGTTGGTGGTGGTAATTTGGTGATAACATCTATTTTAGCTTTGTCTACTTCCATCCCTGAACTTGATATCTTGTGTCCTAACACAATTCCTTCAGTTACCATGAAATGACATTTTTCCCAATTAAGAACTAGATGTGCAGCTTCACATCTCTCAAGCATTTTATCGAGATTGGAAAGACAAGTTTCAAAAGAATCACCAAAAACTAAAAAGTCATCCATGAAAACTTCCATAGATGTTTCAAGCATGTCTTGAAATATTGAGATCATACACTTTTGAAAAGTTGCAGGTGCATTACATAGACCAAAAGGTATACGCCAGTAAGCGTAGGTTCCAAAAGGACATGTAAATGTGGTTTTCTCTTGATCAGCTGGATCAATAGGAATTTGGAAATATCTCGAAAAACCATCAAGGAAGCAAAAGTATTTGTTTCCTGCTAATCTTTTGAGCATCTGATCCATGAACGGTAAAGGAAAATGATCTTTCCTGATGGCTTTGTTATGTTTTCTGTAATCAATACATACTCGCCATCCAGTGAAAGTTCTAGTAGGAACTAATTCCTTTCTTTCGTTTGTCACTATAGTCATTCCTCCTTTCTTTGGAACACAATGAACTGGACTCACCCATGGGCTATCCTCGATAGGATAAATAATTCCTGCGTCAAGAAGTTTGATGATTTCCTTCTTAACAACTTCTTTCATATTTGGGTTGAGTCGACGTTGTCTTTCTACAACGGGTTTAGTACCTTCTTCACAATTGATTTTGTGTTTACAAAAATCTGGACTAATTCCTGGAATATCAGAAGTTTTCCACGCAAAAGCGCGTTTATGCTTCTTAAGAACAGAAACGAGTCTTTCTTTTTTATTTGTTTCGAGCAACGATGATATGACTACTGGAAGAAGTGAATTTTCTTCTAAGTAAGCATATTCGAGATTATTGGGAAGGGTTTCGAGTTCCAAATCAGTGGGTGGTTCTTCTAGAGATGATTTGATTTTCAATTGATCTTTCTCAGTGATATCTTCAAATTTCTCTTCTTCCTCTTCTTCTAATTTTATTTCCATGAATTCCTCAAATTCTTTATCAGAATCTGTTTCACTAAACTTTTCTGAAGTAGTCATGAATGGTTTCGAATCGTCAAGTAATGCATCCAATTCTTCTTCAGTGACTTCATCAATAACATCGATGTTATAGCATGTGTCATCACTGGAATTTGGATATTTCGTTGCTTTATCGATTAAGAACGTGATTCGATCTTCTCCTACTCCAAGATTGAGTTCTTTGCCTTTGACTTTAATCATTGCATCAGCAGTATTTAAGGAAGGTCTTCCTAAGATTAAGGGTACTCGACTATCTTCTTCCATTTCTAAGATGACAAAATCCACAGGAAAAACAAATTTACCAACTTGAACAAGCATATTTTCAGCAACCCCAACAGGATATTGGTATGTATGGTTGGCTAATCTTATACTCATCTTAGTAGGTTTCAATGTATTAATGGAAAGTTTAGAATACAACGAATAGGGCATCAAATTGATACTTGCACCTAAATCGGCTAAAGCATCACATGTGATGTTGTTTCCTAATTTACATGGTATAAGAAAACTTCTGGGATCTCCAAGTTTTGGTGGAATTTTGTTTTGAATTATAGCAGAGCATTCTTCATTGAGAACGGTAGCTGAAATTTGTTCTAACTTGTTTCGATTATTAAGAAGTTCTTTAAAAAATTTCCCATAATTGGGCAGTCCAGCTAGAACATCAACGAGGGGTACGTTAATTCTAACTTCTTTGATCATCTCTAAAAACTTCTTATTTCGCTCATCTCTTTTCTCTTTTCTTAGGGCTTGTGGGTATGGTATTTTCGGTGTATAAGGTTTTATTGGCGGAACGGTTGGTTTTTGGGTTGGTTCTTCTTCAACTGCTTCTTCTTCAGCTTCTTCCTCCTCCTCATCTTGAATAAGAGTGTTATTGGTAGGAATGGGTGGTGGATCATATGAGAGACCACTTCTAGTGAATACAACATTGATATGCTCATTTCTGTTTTGTGGTGGACGATAATTCTTTTCGTTTGATCCAGATGGTTTTGGATTGGATTGGGTGTTACTTGGTAAAGTACCAGGAATTCGAGAAGAAAATTGATCAGAAAGTCTACCAAATTTTTGTTCAAGATCCTGGATAGAAGCTTGATGATTTTTCTGACCTTGCTCAACTTTGGTTTTGAGATTAAAAAATTGGGTTTTTACAAACTCATTTGTGGTTCTTTGAGCATTTACGAATTCTCGCATCATTTTTTCGAAATCAGATTCTTCCTTTTTATCTGAAATTGTTGGGTTTGGATTGTCTGTTCGGGGTTGAAAATCACGGTTATTATCCCTTTGTTGGCGATCTTGCCAATTTCCAGAACTTCTTCCGTAATAATTACCACGAAAACCTCCTCCACGATATCCTCCTTGGACATAATTGGCTTCCCCTTCGTTGGGTCTATTCATAGGTTGGTCGTCACACTCGGATGATGTGTGATTTCCTCCACAATTATTACAGCCATCTCGCATTTCTTTCATCTCTCCTTTTATATCTTTGTATTGCGAGTCCATTTTAGAAGACAAGGCTTCTATTTTGTCCATAAGTTTCGAATTATCTGAACTTTCGGCAAAAGCAACGGTTTTTCGTATGGGTTTGGTTTTGGAATCTTTTGACCAATCGAGTTTAAGAAGTACTCGATCTTCAAGAAGTTGATATGCCTCGTTAGGTGTTTTGTAAAGGAAAATTCCTCCGGCATCAAGGATTGCTTGAAATGCTTCATCAAGACCATGATAAAAGATTTGGATTATTGTTCCTCGTCCTAAATTATGACCATGACAACTTCGAAGCAAATCTTTCATGCAAAGCCAAGCTTCAACAAGAGATTCATTAGGATTTTGTGAAAAAGCACGGATTTCTCCCATTAGTCTATCATACATGGCAGGTGGAAAGAATCGGCTTACAAAAGCTTGCCTCATCTCCTCCCAAGTATTAATAGTTCCTGGGGTTAATTCGTTATACCATACTTTGGCATCTCCGGCGAGTGATGATGGAAAAAGTTTGAGCTTGATAGCATCGACATTAGTATCTCCATAACGAAACATGCCACAAATTTCAATGAATTCGGCAATGTGTTTATGCGGATCGGCCCGCGAATGGCCATCAAATTGACGGTCTTTGATCATAGAAAGATGGTGACCTTTAACGGTAAAGTTTTCACCAAGGTCGGCGACAACAATAGCAGCTCCAGGAGTAGGTGCTACGGTTCTATTGGCGGCCCACATGGGTTGATCGTCAGCCATGGGTATTGGTTCAAAAAGATTGGAAATCGGATGTTCTTCGGAAAAATTATCAAACCAATTAAGAATAGTTGAAGATCTCTTCTTACGAAACAAACTTTCGGGATCGGATAAAGGTGTACTAAGCTTTTTAGTAGTAGAACGAGTGTTCATATAACTATCAAGAGAATCGAGTCAATTACCTAAACAAAAGAACAAGAAAATAAAAAAATCGAAAACAGAAAAATCTATCCGAATCGGTTGGATACCAAACCGATCGGATGGACGCTACGGTAAAATTAAAAATATGGGAAACCGATCGGCTGGAAGTCAATCCGATCGGATGGATGCTACGAATTTTTTTTTTTTTGAAAACGAACACGAAAAGAAACGGACTTTTAAAACTTAAAGAAACACAATCAAAATCCCCGGCAGCGGCGCCAAAAACTTGATGTGCTATTTGTTAGTGCAAGTTTTAAATTTATAAGGATGAGTTACCAAATCTAGAAACAACACATACGAGCAAGTGTACTCGTCCATTATAGCAAGATATGATGGTAAGTCGGGATCATTCACAGGGATTTATGAGTGAATCAAAATATAAGTCTAAAAGTAAATCTCTAATGTACGCAAATAAGATAATAAGCAAATTCAATAAATTAAAAACTACACTTGTTTAGACTAGTTTTCTACTTAATGACACACATGATTGTGATAACTTTTGATAACATGTCGGTTGAGATATTTAGATGGTGATCTAATCTATTGTTTCTACAAGTTAAACCTTCGTCAAGATTTTATTTCATAAAAACAAGCTTTAGGTGTAAACCAATCAATTCAAGATCTATCCAAGGTTCATAAGGTATGGTGAATATCTTAAACACAAGACAGACTTTTATTACAAATCATATACTCTTAGGAAATGGTCAATACAAAAGGTAACCTATTCATAGACAAAAAGGTTACAATTGTTTATAAACATTTAAACTTTCGTCCAACTAAAGGTTTACAAACAATCCGATTTGATGTTATAAAAGCATTCTCATTACAATCATACTTCTTGTTTCTTTGTTTAGTCAAGAATAATTATGGTGAAAAACAATCATTCATAGACAAATGATTACAACTAGTTGATTATTAACAAATCTTTCGACCCTTGAAACAATTATCAATTAGTTAACCTTGCCTAAACAAATGTCACGATGAAACTTAAGGTACAGTTGGTTCTTAGGATTGGCTTGAAATTGAATTAAAACATGTTATCACAATCATCATTATCACTAAGTATAAAACATCATCAAAACAAGTGTAAAAAGATTACTAGCCACTCATAGCAAACATGCAAATAAACTCAGAATATTTAACATTAGAATCCATGGTTTTAAGTCTTACAATGCTTTGAAATTGATAACAAATGACAAGGTATTGATAACCTAAGTGTTGGTGATGATTTCTTGAGATTTTCGGACTCCAAATGTTGCTTCCTTGGTCCTCCAAAGTTCCTGGTTCTTTCTGCACGAATTTTTCTCCTTAGAGAGCTAGAAGATGAAAATAATTGAGAGTAGTAATGAGAGTAAATGGTATCTTCAATGGTGTCTTGAATTATGCACTTTTGAGGTCCTTATAGGCTTGTCCAACACTCTTAGTAATGAACAGGGACTTAAATGCTTGAACTTGGAAAATAAGACATTAAGAAGGGCCTAGAACCATGGGACAAAAGACCAAGATTCGTGCACAAAAGTTGGCAAAAACATGCAGAAGTGGCCATCCGATCGGTTGCGGGTTGATACTGATCGGATGGAAAATGGTCATTCTGGCAATTCGATCGGATGAACTCCAACCGATCGGATGGTAGATCCTGGCTGTTTTGGACTTTGACTTTTCTTTGTGTAGTTCTTTATGCACTATCCAAACTTGATTAACTTCTGAACTTAGAACTTTGAGATGACAAAACTTAGGTTCTCATATGAATTACTTCACAGATTGGAATTTTGAGCTCGGGAATCTTCGTGTAATCGCGTATACTTCATTTTCTTCACTTTTTCACCATTTTTCCAGCATTTGGCTATATATGCTACAAAAACAAACTTTGATACGATTTAGTGGCAAAAGCATATAAAAACAACCAAATAACATACACAAAAACACTAATAACGCTTATAAAAACATGTTAACTTTGAGCGTTATCAGACGTCCACGGTTTCCTCCAGTTCCACGATTTCCATGATTGTACCCATTACCACCTGATCCTTGATTTCCTCGGTTCTACGATCCTCTACACTCATTCCTATAATGTCCTTTCTTTCCACACCCAAAACAAGTAACATCCGCCTTACTTCTCACTTCAGGAGTAGCTTGAACCATAGCGAGAGGTCGAGCCCTACAATCCTTAGATGTGTATCCTTTCTTTGAGCAGTTCTGGCATATTACACTACACCATCCAGAATGATTCTGGTGGCAACAACCACACTTGGGTGCATCACCATTTTGGTTCCTTTTATCTCCATTCCCAATAGCATAAGCCTTAGCAACAGCTTGTCGCTTGTTTCGGTGATCCTTACCCTTGGAGTGATGGTCTCTTTTTCTCTTCCCATTCTTATCCTTATCATCACCTTCCAATTCCAACAAATCCATTAATTGTTGAGCGATTGTGATGGCCTCATGGATATTTGCAGGTCTAGCAGCAATCACATCATTCCTTGTAGCCACAGGCAACCCATCGGTATACCGCTCAATCCTTTGAGTCTCAGTCCTAACCATATCTGGGCAAAGCAAGGCTAACTCCTGGTAACAACGATTGTAAGTCGCCATATCAGTACCCTTCACTTTGTGATTCCAAAACTCAATCTCCAGCTTCTTAACCTCATTTCTTGGGCAGTAAGTCTGAATCAGCAAAGACTTAAATTGCTTCCAAGTCATAGCATAAGCCACATCACTCCCAACCGAATTTCGGTAATTGTTCCACCAAGTTAAAGCTTCATCCTTGAAAGTAAAAGAAGCAAACTTTACCTTAGCATTCTCCGCACAATTGCTGACATTGAACACCGACTCAGTTTTCTCTATCCACCTGACCAAGTAGACCACTCCTCTAGTTCCTCCAAATTCAATGGGTCCACAGATTCGAAATTCCTTGTAGTTACATCCATTAGCACGAACAGGTGGAAAAGTTCCAGCAGAGTTGTTGGAATGATTTGACTCAGCTAGTAGCTCAGCAACTCATTTCTCCACAAGTTGGTTGATCATTGCTTGATCCACAGTAGGTGCATTAGGTGGAACATGATCATTGTCTCCCTGAACATCAACCTTTTGATTCCTGTTGTTGCGGTTGGTGGTGTCCAAGTTGTCAGGAGTAGGGGTTTCCACATTCCGAGTAGGACGGCGTCCTCGGCGACCAGAGTAGTCACTGCAGGACCAGTTCGGGTAACTCTTACAGGGTTTCATCGTGAGGCCATTGATCAACATAATACCAATACGATATCAACCACGCAATTTGAAACACAATTCGCCATGTATGCCAAAAACCATAGAATATCATACGAAATCACCATCATCCATACAAGTAGCGATCAATACATTGTTCCATACTACCAAAAGACATAAGAGATATAATAACTAGCTCTCCTAACTAAGTACTCCCTGGCTTATGTAGCAACACAACAACACAAATCCAAATCGATTTAGCCACGATGCTGGCGTAGACTCCTCAACTCTGATCTCAAACCATCCAAATCTCTCCACAATGATCCCAACTCCACACTATGAGTGTCGCTATCTCTCTTGAGGTCTGCTTCCTCCTTCTCCAGCTCGGTGTTTCACTGCCACAACTTGCGATCTGCCTCGCGAGCCGTGATGAAACCTCTTTGCAGACTCTCTATCTGCTCATGTATCTCCATCATACATCTCCTAATCGCTGTCGTCCTGCCCACGATAGTAGTCAAATCAACTCTTAACTCAGCAATAACCATATCAAGTTGATCAACCATCTGCGAGATCCTCTTGCCCTGCATAGTAAGCCGAGTCCAAATCCTATCAGTCTCACCCAAATCTGCAAGCTCAGCAGATATCTCAGACGGCGCGTCAGACGCTACGGGACTACTAGGTGGTGAATCAAACAAACGGGTGATCAGGTGAAACCGGCTCTAATGGATGTATCAGAGAATCGGGCTCCGTAGAATGAGCTGTGTAAGACCCAAAAAATTTGAACATGTGAAATACCCAAAATACCCCTATGATTTTAAACTTTTGAATAACGAATAATGATTATAACCTAAGCGTTTAATTTCGTTAATATTTGATCAACCAACATTTTACAAATATAAAACTTATGTTAAGATACATGGTACACATCTAAAAATCTATGTCACATTTTCTAATCCCTAATCGATTCTATAATTGTTACAATGTATTAAGGTTTGTATTTGTTCAAAATTCATGATTGGTATTCTCCCTTAATTTGCACCATATTTTCGGCAACTTGCTCATTTTGTAAACCATCACACGTTTTCTTATTATAACCAAATCTCACATTTATTTTTCCACCATTTGTTTCATAACAGAAAATCACAAGAGTTACCCACAATAAATCCTAAACTTTCGGCCCACTCTTCTCTCAAATTTATCCCATCAACCGACCTATTTAGTTCTCCCCATTCTCGGTATACCATAATTTCTGTCATTTTTTTTTTCTTCTTTGTTAAATCCGAATACCACTCCAAGATATGTCACAAACTAAAAACCCTAAAACTAAACACCTCCAAACCAACAGCCACTATTCTCCTTCTTTTTCTGTTCGATCGAGAAGACGCATGGGAGGTTCGATTGTGTTGCTGTAAGAGGATGTGTGGTGTAACCATGGTTGTGTTCCTATTCGACAAGGGTGATTCTGGTTCGAGGTTTTGGTTTGGTCGTGAGTTTTTGCTGAACCGAGGGTGCTGTTCGTGGGTTTATACCGCTCGAAAAGTGGGGTAAACGTCGGTAGTAATTGTCTCGGTTTGGCGATGATCTGGTTGGCTCGGGTCAATTATTGTCGGTTGATTCTTCGTTTCTCATCCCACTCGCGACGAAGGTAACGGTATCATCCTTGTTCGGTTCTTCGTTCGTTTTGAATTCAGTCGATACGTTAAAGCATGTCACATAAAAGTTATATGGATCGTATTAGGGATATATGTATGTGTACGATTGCTGTCACATGAATTAAAGATTTTAAAATCTATCTATTCAGGAAATGGCTGTTTGATCTTATATTGTGTCAATCTGCTATTAGGACTAACCTAAATCTAATAATGAGTTAATAACATAAGAAGACTGCATACATGCTTTTCGAAACGAAAGTCACATAAAATAAAGGGTAACCCACGACAGGTTTGATTGGTTTGAAATGGGACTTTAAAAGAAAATGTCATACGTAATTAATTTATGAAAGGAGTATGGCGGTTCGAATCGATAAACATGCAAAATACAATATAAATAGGAGTGTAAGTAAATATTTAAAGGTCAAATTGGGATAACAAAAAATGAACATGTATCCCGGCTTAATTTTAAAAAGGATGTCGCGACTTTAATGGGTCGTCGCGGCATAAATAGTAATATCGTGGGTACGTTAATAAATTGCATAAAATTATAACGACGAGGTCCAAAATTATTATCCTAATATTAATTTATTAAAATACACTTTAAAATAATTTTACTCGACTTTTAATATTTAATTTTGATAATTTACATTTCAAGACTCAAACTATTATATTGGTCATTACTAAAAGAGGAAACTTACTATTTTTGGAAAGTTACTGTTTTTTTTAAAAGCTGCTATAAAAGGAAAGTTACAAAAAAAATGGAAAGCCGACTAAAATGAGAAATATGATTTAAAATAAGTTATTAATGGAGACGATCATCAATTCGTGTAGATCCCCTGAAGAAGAAGTTGCTTCTGATCCTTATGTTTCTGTTATCTTTGCACTTGCGGTCTAAGGTACAGATATTCCGTACTCTTTCAGTAAGAGTGCACACTTTATCTCTCTTGACTTTGTCTTTGACTTGATTATCGTGTTATGACTTCCGTTTGGTCTTGGTTATGATCCTTCGTACTTGGCTCTATGATTGATGTGTTCCACCGGTATTGTGATCAAATTGTTATTCGTTTGGACTCTTATGGTATGGTGTTGACATGACCCATTCGATAACCTTTCGTGACCTCAACCTTTGAACCCTTGGGGGACTTTGATTGTTGTTTGGGATATTATAACGGGAGGTGAAATCTTTTTTCTTAAAATTATGACATGGAAACATTTAAAGGATAAATTATTTTATAACAACACTTTTAATATGATTTAAGACTAATCTTATATGGGATTTTACAAATTCATGAAGATCACTTTTAAAGAATATCTTGTGAAAACCGTTATTAAAGAATCATCTTTATAAATGTCATCTTTTGAAAGATCTTTTCTAAATGGGCTTTTGTTATAAACCTTTTTAAATGGGATTGTACTACGAACCTTTTTAAACAAGTGATGGGAACCTGCTAAATTGTTCTTTTGTTTTAAACTCTCATTATGCCCTTTTGATCATGAACTATGGGACTTTGGAACTTAGAATAATGAACCCTGTGAATTGGAACATTGGCTTTGACCTCTCCATTTTGACCCGTTGATATCACATCTTTGATTGATCCTTTAATATAGATCCTTTGACATTGATCCTTGATATTAATCCTTGATACTGAACCTTCGATATTGAACCTTTGAATACTGAACCTTTGATATTGAATCTTTGATATTGAACCTTTGATTATGACTTGACACTTATACTTGATATTGAACCTTGACTACATGACCCTTCAGTATTTACCCAGGTATTACTTGTTGTGGAGTAGCCACAACCATAACATTGATGCACCAATGTTATGTACTCTAGTGTGGTTGGAGAGATGTACCACACCGTCCCTGATTATTGTTATCGACTACTACTATGATTGTTATTGGCCTGCAGGGGCGTATGGATGCATCCTAGATTTGATTGATTGATTGATTGATTGATTGTGATTATTATTGACTACATTGATTATTGCTACATTGATTGGTGACTGGGTGTGTGTGCATTGCAACCCCTCACATATTGGGAGCTAGCTACTCTATATTGGGCTACTATTGTATTGTATTGATTGATTGATTGGGCCTGGGGAAAATACTGAATTCCACATACATTACAACTTACATCTTACACTTAACCTTTATACTTAACCTTTGACAACCTTTGACTATCCATTGACACCATATGTAAACTATCTTCGTATTTCTTTGTTTATCATATCTCTTTTGTATTGTATTGTTATTCGATTGATATCTGTCCACTGAGCTTTGTAAGCTCAGCCGCATTTCTTTTCCTGCGGCAGGTTAGTAGGAAGCTGAGTTATGGATGAAGGTTTTGCTTTTGGGCTTAGAAGACTTAACCTTGTTAGATACAGGATGGACTTAGAGATGATTAGAAGCATCTATATTGGGCTTAGATTATTGTTTCCCTTTTGTACCTTGTATTTTGATTAGTTTTCTTTTGTTATCTTGTAAGTTTTGAATAAGTATTGTATCTCCGTTTCACTTGTGTTCTGAATTGACTCCATAATGTTGCACTTTAGCCCTTCTCGGGTTGGGGTGTTACAAGCTGAATGTGCTGTGAACCATCATCATCAGGCATCTCCTCCTCCTGAGGATCATCCTCATCCTCATCCTGAGGGTCATCATTCTCTTCCTCATCTTGAGGGTCATCATCCTCTAGCTCACCCTCGTACTCCTCGTCGAAGGGGTACTCCATCAATCGTCGTCTCCGAACAAGTGAACCATGAGGCGATAATGTCGGTGACTTAAGGCAACAATGAGAAGACGAAGTAGTAGTGGCTGATCGCATGACCATCTCGTGTATGGGTCATCAAGGGCCATAGTGATATGTGCTGGGCGACGCGTGCTAGCATAAACATCCTCAATAACATCGTACGAATAGGAGGTCATGGTTTGTGACAACGGCGTAGGGTAGGTGTAAGTGTTTCAAAACAACTAAAGCGCGAACTCAAAATACCGTATCAAAAATCCTCATATAATTTCAATCATATAATCTCAATAAAGAATTTCAAATACCGCATTACTAAAACATTTATAAATCAATTAAGCCATATAATTCCTCAAAACGCCATCATATCACTTAACCAATATATCCTCCAATCATCTCAAAAATCTCATAATACCTCAAAATAATCGAAGATGCTTCGGCTTGGCGGGCATTGGTCAAGGATCATTTTCTACAAAAATCGGTTATAGTTTAGGTGTTTATTTACCTAGTTCTCTATAACCTTGGCTCTGATACCAATCTGTAACACCCCCAAAATTTGGTACAGCGGAAGACTCAACAAGCTTTCGGAGTGCTACGTGGATTGGTATCCAACACAAGACATAAAAGAACGAGTTAAAGTAAACATAAGAAAAACACAACCAAAACGGGGTTTTAAAGTTTACATTTATCCCAAATTCATCCAAAGTCAGGCCCAAAAGAAATAAACGTAGGTCCACAATTAAATATCAGAGTTTTAGAAAAGTAGATCCATAAACCAGGTGCCATAGCCAAGCCTTCCAATCCAAGCATCCAAATCAACACTTAATTACCTGAGAAAACGTGCTAAAAGTCAACTTTCGCTGGTGAGATCATAGGTTTAAATTCATAATTCAATATAGTGGACAAATACGCAAAACGCTTGCTAGCTAGACTAGGGATTCACTAAAAACCTGCGGATACCCTCCGCTCCATCATAAATACACGGATACCTTCCGTAATAAACCTGCGGATACCCTCCGCCACAACATAGATACACGAGTACCCCTCGTAATATCATAAATACTCGGATAACCTCCGAAGTATCAATAACGTATAGGTGCACACTATAGTATCTAAATAAGCCAACCATAACTAGTTCACACGAAACTATGTGACTAAAGTTGACAATTCATCCTAGTCCATACACATAGCAAGTTTTAAAAGAATATAAAAGCGATAATAGACCACATAAAATAATTTGCACGTTTCTCACCCCATATATTGAAAACATAGTTCAAGAGTAAAAAGTGGGGCTATGACTCACCTCAAGTCCAGAAATCAACAAGAAGAAATCGGTAGAAGTAAGACGTATAGTAACTCAAAAGACGGCAACTACGGACTCGGCACTTCCTAACAATATCAACTCGTTCAGAAATCACTTCCTCAAAATAAAATATTGTACACCCCCTAATTTGAAATGCGGCAGCGGAATAGTAATTAGGGTGTTACGGTGAGGATCGAAGTCATAATGATAGAAAACGGCTTGAAAGAGACGTTTTAAAACATAATTTCATTTATAAAAATTCAAATACAAGAGGTCCTTATCAGAGTATTATAATAAAAGTCTTGATGTTTTGAACTAAATCAAACATCTTTTATTTTACACCATTATTGAAATAAAGTAGACAAGTTTTGAAGTTTTTTTTTGCCGCCCGTTCCATGCTTGCTTCCTCTGCTAAATACCTGAGATACATGCTTCAAAATCAACAAAAATGTTGAGTGATATCATAGAGTTTGAATTCAATAATCATTTTGATACACAAGTAAGATTGTATTGGAAAATACAATCAGTTTGAAAATATTGATATTGCTGTTTATATATTGCTCTAAGTCTCGTAACACGCAAACGTTAACAAATACCGTAAAAACGGAGGTGTTTATCAAATCAATGATAATTTTGCCCTCGTGTAATAGGTGATTTTCCAATCCTATTTTTACTCAAATATAATTATCACGACTAATACGACTAACCACATGCATAATGGCATTCCGTCAAATATTAATGAGACAGGCTGTCAAACCTTAAATAGATCTATTCATTATATTCGCGTTCACATAACAGTGATTAATGGCTCATGATTAAGGGTCTTTTGGCAATAGTTAACTTAGGCATATATCAAGTCAGGAAGCATACAGAAAATTACTTGCGATCTGTTTATAACATGTATCCCCCTCACGGAGTTTTGAAAATAAGTAAATGTGAGGCTATGACTCACCTTAGATTGATACTGAAATGAAGAAAATAAAGTCGGACGAATTTATGATAACGGCTTCGAAACACAACCTGATAAATAAATTTATCTGAGAATTTGACCAAATACTATTTGGTAAATACGAACGAATAACGAATAATAAATATTCGTTATGACAAATAAGTGATGTGCAATGTAATTCTTGTGATATGCATGATATGACAAAATATGATATTTAAATTATCCATCAAAGTTTTACCTTTTTAATCGTAAGTAAAATATTAACTTTTTAAATATCACTATATATATTATTAACGTTACATTAAATAATATATATATAAATAAAAATAAAGTTTAAATGTAATACGAAATAAATTTACGAAAATAGAAAATAATTAAGAATGATAAATAGAATATGTTTAGTCTTTGTCTCTTTTTCCAATTTTACCATTTTTGGTCTAACGACATTTGCGTTACATCGTTAGTCCTTTTTATAAATAATTTCAACTACAGTCCTCTAATTTGTCCAATAATCAATACTAAGCTTAGAATATTAACTTTCATCAATTTTTACCCTTAAGTTTCTGTTTTTACAGGTTTAGTCCTTTCTTTCCAATATTTACACTTTTAGTCCCTCTAGGTGTCGTCGCGTTACATTTTTAGTCCAAAATTACAAAAATAATTATAAAATTTTTCTAAAATTTTTCGAGGCTTATTAAGTAAATAATAAGCTGATTTTAACTGCTTATTTATTTAAAAGCTTATTTTTTTTAGCTTATGGGCTTTGAACGATCCAATATAAGGCCCGTTAAGAGTTTTGGAGGCGAGGGCATGGAAAATGTTTTGGGCTTGGCTTTGGGCTATTTTTATGATTCTAAAAACATTTCATATGGGCCCAGTGGGCTTATGTATCTTAATTTCTTATTGGGCTTGAATTGAGCCCACTCAAAAATATTAAGTTTTTATATGAATTTTGAAGTTGAAAACTTGGTTCTTGTCGATTCAAAATGGCTCGATTTAGGTGTCAAAACGTGAGTATTTTTACAAGTTGTGTAAATGAAATTGATAGTTTTCTAGGTGGTCTATTGATTCGTGTAATAATATAGTACTCTAGTTAAGTGAATTTTAAAGTTATACGTGTAGTTTGTAGCTTGTTTGAACCGGTTATATATTTTGAAAACTTGAAAATATTACTAAGTATTTTTACTAAATTGCATACGATGGACATGATTCAAAATAGGTTCATGAAATGCATGTAACGTTAAAACTAAAGTGAACTTGGTGTGCTACGTGACTCCTAGGCCTTCCAAGATAGAGGCTAGTCACGTTTAGTGTTCTAAATGACAATATTTACGTGAATCATATGTGTAAAATGATATACGATCGTACAACTATAAAACAAAGTGCATGAAATGAATTTAACGTGTGAGCTTGAATGGAAACGAGTAAAAATGACTTACAACACCTTAGAGGTGGTAGAGAGTCGAGAGAGAATGGATGGAACACAAGAATTATCACGTTCAAAGTATAACCCAAACGTTATACGTATATATTAAACCCGATATCCTTTTTCTTGATTCCAAAAAAATATAGCAAACGACTTCTGAGTTGTAGGAGTAGTTTTTAGGATGAATTGAATGTATGAAAGAGTATGAGAATGGTAAAGAACTAGTGCATGCATGTATGTTATATACGGTTTCAAAACATAACACGTATAAGTGAAATATTTCTAAGAAACCTTCATGCACTATTCTTTGTCAGGGAAACTAGGTCTAGTATGAATTATATAATACTAAACTATGGAATGTGAGAGCACAATTTGAGGAAAATGTTTGGGTGATTCATACTCTATGTCGACCAACTATATATATGTGTATACGATTTACCAAATCGTATACTACTTGATTATAGCTAATCATCTTTGACGTTTGAACATAAAATCATCTTAGAAATATTATTATGAACAAACGGGAATCAAGACGGTTAAGTTTTGAAGAAATTACGAATTTGATTGGGTCGAGTACATGTCGAACACTTTGCCATTTAAAACCGTATCAAACGTCGTCCAATGAACTTGGGATTTGACACACTATTATTTGGCTAGGTGGTTAACGAGATGGTGTAAAAATATTGGGGGGTCGTGTGTAAGAAACGAGATTAAACGAGGCATTTTGGGAGGGCTTGAAGCTAGTCGATCGTATGAAATATTAAAGATTTGGAAGTTGGGCTTTTGTTGTTGGGCTCGTGAATAGTAAACGAGGGTGTTGGGCTGGAGTAATTAAGGGTCCGTTTGTATTAATTTTGAGATTAGGAAATTCAATTAGGTTTAGTATTTATAATTAGGATTAAATAAAATGTTTAGGTTTCGAGTAACGTGTCGAGGATTAATTCATTCATTTCGTGAATTATATTATTTTATGATAATCGTTAAAATAATATAATAAGAAAAATTTCAAATTTTTCCGAGAAAATGGGAATTAGTAACGATAACGAAGGATTATATATTTATTAACGATATATAATTACAAGAAACTTTTACAGGGTTCTACAAATATTCCCAAACCCGAACGTATTCCATTTTACTTTCCGAAAATCCATTTCTCGCATTATCTCGTATTAGTTTAGAGTTTGATGTTTGGTATCCATGCGGGCGGTAGGTCGACACAACACAAACCAAGAAGTCACAACCAAAAGAATAATAAAACAATCTATAGGTCTAATATTAGCCCAATATATTATTTAAATAAATCATCGAAGTTTATCAAATCCGTCGATTTGGTAATCCCCCACATTTATTTACTTAATATACCATTCTAAGATTATACCCAAATTCTAGGTCACACACTGCACATAAAGTACTATATGGTATATATCAAAGTTTAATAAATTCTCTAATTATGCCGTTAAGCTTACCAAATTCGTCAATTTGGCAACCTCACGAGATACTCAGTAATTCATTATTCTCGTACACATACCACAACCTATGGGCGTCGTAGGATACATGCCCATTAATATACTCAATTAAAATAACTAAATAGCTCTTATTTAACCCGTCGATTAAATAAGTTACATAGTTATCGAAAGTGAATGTATTAATCGTCATATATCCGTGACAACACAAACGTCACAAAATAATAATATCTTCCACTTGGACTCAAGTGACCACGACCCCATATAACTCGATAGTTTTCCTCGTTTATTTAACAATATATTTTATTTAATATTTATTCAACGTTAAAGAATTCGTCGTTATTTATAGTCGTTTAATTATAATAACGCTCCAGACATTTATTACACTACTTTCGTAGTATAATATTTATCGTCACGTTATTATTATAATGTTACTCGTGATCGTTTTATTCTTAATATACGCATTTATATATTTATATATACGTTTTTCACGTCTATATACTTATATAAACGTTTATATTACCAATAATATTATTACGAGTTTTATTATTAATGTTTGATTATAAATATTTATCGAGTTACATGAGATGGTCGCATGTCCGAGTCATCACTCTCGGCTCATTGTCCAAGTCCAAATAAAAATGATAATCAAGTCAAACCAAGTATCAATCTCCATCCAACAATTTCTCAAAACACGTGCTACAACAATAGGGCCCGACTATGGCACCCGACTAACCTATCTCCGTCATCTAATTTGACCGTCTCACAATCGGTCCCCATTTACCACTTCGTCAGCACTTCACAAAATAATCATGTACCCATTGTCGAGACCATAAAGGGTGTCCACCCAACAACGATATTCGGCCGAAACAAATACTACAACAACAACAACATTTAAAACAACAATAAACACAAAAATAAACCACAACAGTCACATAGGTACATCAACTTAATAAAAGGAACCACACAATATTAACAAGAGTAGCAGCCCACTACCGAGACCGTAAGGGTCTCGGCTCGGCTACTCCATTCCATATCGTGAACCACAAGGACAACAAAGGGTCTCGGCATCAATAATCAACAATAAATTACCATCTCCTTCACTCAAAATGAATCCAACTCACCAAGATTAATAACCAACATTCCCAAAATCATCATCCTATCATGACCAGAACCAAAATGACAAGAAAGTTCATAAGCCCGAAAAATATACAAGCCGAGAGCAATAGCTCTCGGTTGAGTCTCGACCACACACAAAACAAGCAAACCCGGATACCAAACTAGTTAAAAATCATCTTTTATTCATAAACCCATATATATTTTTCGTTATTCATCAAAACCCAACCAGAAAAGTATAACTCGCGACCTCCTGGTCACGTTTTTAGAAAAATCCGAGTCACAATCCTCTTGTGACTCACCTTACCTTCGATACCAATGAAAAGAAGATCACGGGGAGGTTAAAACACAAGGAGTGAGGCGCGTACGAGTGAATCACGGGGTCAAAACACAAGTTTTTGGGCGCGTGTTGTTGGGGATCAAGTAGATCTAGTGATGGGGAGTTAGAAAATGGCGGTCGTGTATGGTGGTGGTCGGCGGTGTGACGGCAGTAGAGGCCGGAATTTTGGGGGCTAGGGTTTGATATGTTGATGGGAGAGAGAGAGGTTTAGAGATGTGTTTGTGTTTGTGTGAGTCCAGCTAAGACACAAGGACGATTTTTGTTGCTACTCTTTTTATTTCTTTTTATTTTCTTCTTTTTTCTTTGTTGTAGATAATAATAATAATAATAATAATAATAATAATAATAATAATAATAATAATAATGATAATAATAAAAGTATTATTAATATTTAAGGGTAAGGTGGCTAGGTGTAAAACACACGGACCAAAACTCGTAACTTTAAAAGAAATATCTCGACATACTCAAACCGAGCTCGTTCCAAATTATTTAATATCTCACGAGACGTTCAAAATAAATAAACATATAGTCGGACCGTAATTCAAAACATGGAATTTTAGTTAGGTTACCTAGTGTCGGAGTCAACGTAGTGCCAAATGGGAATTTCAAAATAAATCACCACATATATTCATATCGAATCATTAAAGAAAATCTCAAATTTCATAAAGATTTTAAATATAATCAACCATAATATAGGTCTTACAAGTTCGTTACGAATGAAATTTCAAATATAAATTTATAAATGAACTTTAACGTAATGCGGGTTTTCAAAATGGCTCCCTAATTTGCCAGTTGTCACATGATTTTACTTTTTTGTTTTTTGTTTTTTTGGGTTTTCAGGATTTCAAGTTTTTATTTTTTCAGTTTTTCAGTTTTCAGTTTTCCTGTTTTTCTAGTTTTCAGTTTTTGAGTTTTTAAGTTCTCCTGCTAGTTTTCCAGTTTTTCAATTTTCAATTTGCCAGTTTTCATTTTTTCAGGTTTTTAGTTTTTCAGTTTTTAGTTTTCTGCAATTAATATTGGAATCCTTCTTCAATCAATATTTGCAATCTTTCCATAATAAGAAATAAAAAGTCTGAATTTAAGCAATTCTAATTATATAATAGTACAAAATGCATTATAATATAGTATAGATTGATTATAAATACTGTTTACTAAATTACATTCAGATACAATGAATTGCTGGAAAGAATCCTATCAAATTAGCGTGCCATTGTTCTTTGTTCATTAATTGAGACTTAGAAAAAATTCAGGTTGGCTACAACGTGTTTGAGGAAATGCTTAAAAGAATTTTGAGGTTCTTGACAAGGTGTTTGATGGAATGCCAAATAAGAATGTTAATCCAACAAGGGCACTATATGTCGAAGCATCAAATGGTCGGTTTTGTGAGTAAAAAGGGCTTCAGCAGATTTGATGGCGATTTTGAAAGATGTATTGCGTACCCATCACCCATATACTATGTTCCATCAGAAAACACCTGTCACGACGCGCAAGTTGTATCCACTCCCTCTTTTTCTGACCGAATCTAACACTGTGTTATATACTGTGGCTATCAGGCTGTCCTGGAATGATATATTGTAGCCTGGATCTTTTGTAGATACACCAAACTCGCTGAGAACCACCGGCATCCCAAGGTATTTCTCAGCATCATCAATGTGTGATTGCATCCATGACTTAATGAATGCAACATGAAAATCAGATATCGATTGTGAAATCCTTTATAAGAGCATTAGATGTGTAAGCATAGCATTTGGTTTATCATGCGCATGCACATGTTATCTAATAAGGTTTTGAGTTACAGAAGAGTCGGCATGAATATGAACCTGAAGCAAAATCAGCACCAAGAATCTGATGGTTTCTGATGAAATCAGTTCCAACTTGTTGGGAATATGTATTGGGATTGTATTGAAGCTTGTTTAGTGTTGAAACACCATAAAATCCTTCGAGGCCAATCTCCACTAGATGCTTTGGATCGATGGTTTTAACATAAACAACCATTTCTTTGATCCATTCCTATAAAAGCACATTACTCGTTACTTATTGGTGCTGACCAAATGGTGTACAAGTTGGTTTTCATCAATGAGGAATATATACATACCTGCAGTGTATCTCCCGAAGGGTCTCATGGACATCTTGAGATCTTTAATCGCTATGTTCATCAAATAAAAGATATATGTAAGAATCATCCTCTTATAGATGCTTATGAAGTTATGATCATGGTCTTCTAAACGTATGGATCATCAGGTATTGTGATTGAACTAATCATCACGCTTATTTACCTTAACTAATCGATATCACAAATCACGTACGGTTAAGGGTTAATTATTATATTTTAACTTACTTTAACGCTTTTTTGTATGATTGAAGAGGAGTTGGCATTTTAGAAATCGGCGTTGTAACAAGCGATGAGTTTTGTTCTTTTGGGACACAAGTTCAGGTTAAGTATGGTGAGGAGAGTTGGTGGTATGGGCCAAAAGGGGTAATGAGTTCAGGTGTGTTGAGGTTTTTGTTACCGCGTCTGAGGGTGCTTATGTTATTCATTCGGTGAGTTTTGGTTTTGATGATGATATTTGGTATTTTCTTATTTTAAATTTGGGTTTGTTGAATGTGATGTGATTTTGTTTATTGTTAAGCTTTTGGAGGAATTGAGCATGGATCAATGGCCTGTTGCCCCGGGAATCGAGCTTTAAGGTGTACTGGAGTGGCGTTGAGTGTTGCTTCGGGTTTGCTTTGTGGTTGTTTACCTGGTGCTGGTGTTAATTGGGGGGTCCTTGCACATATGGCCCTCATACGTAAGCCTTTGCAACTTTTTAGTTTATCATTCTGTTAGTAAATGCTGATTGGCCGGATTAAAATAGTTTAACATAGTCACCTATCAGGTTTGGTTAATATAGAAAATAAAAAACATAATTATAAAGTCCGAGTTTAAAAAATAAAAAATCAGATCAAGCTAATGCAATGTTTTAACTATATTATATGTTTGGTTTCTGTATGCAGTTGCTACTTTTTCTTCTTTCTACATCTACTGCAACAGTTATATGTTTGGTTTGGTCTCTTATTGTTCAGCGGAAATGGTGGAGGTTTATTGCTTTGAGTAAGGTAATCCCAACCTTCTTTTCTTTAGCCCTTTTAGTGACCATGTTATGAGTCAAATTCTGGTCTAATTGGCTGGTAAATATTAATCTTGACCCTTGAAGTTCATGGATTAACATGAAATCAATCAAAGGTTCAAGGCTCATGAGTCATGACATACATGTTACGCCATTACGAAAATGATAAATAGGTTGTGATGATTGGCGGTGGTTCACATTATGTGTGTACCATTTTAATGTAAACATAGTTTGCTTATAGAAAGAACAAACTTCTCATTTGTAGGGTGTATGTTGGACTTATTGTGAAATCTATGTTTGAAAAGCATTAGTTTTGACCTGATTTTTTTAAATCGCAGGTCTCGTCCATCTAAATAGGTTCCAAGAATGTCGACATGCTTGATAAGATGCCTGATGAGGCTCTTTGCGGACCGTGGCTCTACAAGTATTGCAAGATGGAACCCGTTTATTACTTTATCTTATTTTTGTTTTGATAGGTTGTGGGTTTTTAAAACAGTAACTAAATATCTCATAATATGTACACCACAATTTTATCTCACATTAATTAAACAAGACATCCTTTTTGTATTTTTAATAAATAACATGCTACCGATACGCCAATGTTTAAAATTTTCAAATTTGTTTCAAAGTGCTTGAATACTGACGTTAATTGCTAAGATTTCATATTTTATTCCAATAAGTAAAACCATTTAAGACAAACTAAGTTGTTTGTCTACTAATTGATAACAATACGTAATTAATAATTTTAGAAAAAAACCCCGTGCGTGCATGGGTGTTATAACTAGTAATAAAGGATATGCTATTTTAAAGAAATAAAAAATCAAATCCGATATCATATCCTCTTTGATATATAGAACAATGCGATGCACGTTTTGAGGATCTGATTTCGACCCATAACACACATATTTAGTCATAAAAGTTTGTATGCATCTTTTGTTTTTTGTTGCCTAGGATTAACTATCTTCAAATAAGGGGTTTGGAAATAAGTTACTTAATCAAAACATGGGAAGCGATCCAATAGAAGAAAAACTAAATGAAAAGAATAAAAAGAATTTCTAGTCACACATTTCAAATTAGAGTGATATTTTTAAAGGAAGATGAATATATATTTGTAGGTGCATCTGAAATGTATGATTGCGGTTTTTTCTTATTCTTCTCATTTTATTTTTTCTTCTTATTTGATCTTAACTCATCAAAACACATCAACTTTTAATTAACGGTCATCAAAACATATGTTATTGACTTGGGCTAAGTGAATTCGGAAAGTTTAGTATATGTACTAAAACAATGCACGAAATAAAAGTTTTTGATGATCGAAACCTTTCAGATATATTAACATAATAATACTATGATATAAGATCATTTGAGTACCAAACCTTTTTTACATACCAAGGACTAATCTCCACCCTCCATCTTCTCTCCATCTTTATTTGATCTAATGCCCAACAATTTAAAAAACTCACTTTCATCTTTTTTTATCAAACATTTTTATCTTTTAAAACGTAAATCGTTAAGCGAAAAAAAAAATATACCGTTACGACAAGCAGTTAATTATCTTTCTATAGATAGGCTATTTGATATATTTTCGACAATTTTTTTTTCGTTTTTTTCACGTTTTTTTTCGTGGCCGAAAAAATCATATATGATATTACATATTATATTATATATATCATATATGATATGATATGTAATATCATATATGATTTTTTCGGCCACGAAAAAAAACGTGAAAAAAACGAAAAAAAAATTGTCGAAAATATATTAAATATCCTATCTATAGAAAGATAAGTTCGTCGCGATGGTGTAATTATTTTCGCTTAACGATTAACGGTTTAAGAGATATTTAAATTATAAAAAATTTGTGAAATATTAAAATGCTTTTAATCTCAACTATTGATTTTTTTTAGATGAATGGTGGGGATAAGTCCCTTTATATGTAACGGTGAAGATAACAAAATAATTGGACTTTGGGATAAAGCATGTGATACAAATCGGAGAACAAAACTACTGCATTTAGTAATTCTAGGTATTTTTGTTACATCAAACGGAAGTCATGTATATCGGATGAAGTGATTTGCACATTTTGTTTTTTTATTGGGAATTTTCCACAAATACCCCAAAGGTACAAGGGTCTCCACCCTAAATAACCCATAAAATCTTGTTTTCCCCAAATACCCCAACGGGAGAAGGTCGCCTCTAAAATTTGGGCGGATGGTGTAATATAGTGACATGTGTCCCTATACATGCCCCCACATTGTACCTTCATGGTACAACTATTAAAGTGTACTTCTTGGGCGACTAGGACCCACATTTCTTGGGCGACTTGATTATTTTGTCTTTTTCCGAAAATTTATGGTCTTTTTTTATTAATTAATAGTACAATAAACTTGGGCGACTGGGTCCCACTTATCTTTATTCTTGGGCGACTTGGTAGGTATGGAGTACACTTTTACAATACTTTATTTACCAAATTACATGTATTTTATTTTCTAACTTTTTATACAACATTATTAAGTTTATACTTTTTATTTTTCTTATACACTTACTACCACACACACTTTTAATACTTCATCATCTTATCCTCAAACATCATTTTAACACTTTTAATACTTATACCACAAACACTTTTAATACTTCGACACCATCAGATCTAACATCATTTTACATTAGTTCGAAGGGTAGGCACCACCACCACAGATCTAACATTAGTTCGAAGGGTAGGCACCAAACGACACCATCAGATCTAACATTATCGAAGGGTAGGCACCACCACCACCAGCAGATCTAACATTATTTCGAAGCCCAAGTTATACACCAGCAGATCTAACATTAGTTTTCCATATACACCCCATCCGCCCAAGTTAGACACCAGCAGATCTAAGTTTTAAAAAAACCATGTTTTATAGGGTAAGTTGTTTCGTGTTATAATTAACGTCTGGTTGTAGATTTTAGTTCACTTAGATTTGGACCATTTTGCATAATCTGTTTTATGCTTAGATTTTAGCCATAATCTGTTTTAGCCATAATTGTTGTTATTGCTTATATGGTAAGTTAGTACGAAATTCTACATTTTATTGTTTATTTTACTTCAGTTAGGGAGTGTTTGGAACAGGTTAAGTAATTGTTGTTTATTGCTTATTTTAGTTCACATTAAGGAGTGTTTGGAACAGGTTAAGTAAACTATAAAAACAAGTGTTCTCTTAATGAGAGTATGAGTGTTAATCGATAGCCATATGAAGCTGATAATCAAATGCAGATGCTCTTAATTGAAATAAATTGATTATTGTGATTACATGTTTCAGTAGAAATTTAAAATTTACGATGCTCATGTAATGTCATTGAATATACATAATTAATATGTATGTTATGGACATTTAAGTGAGCTATATCAAACAATGTCTATACAAATGTTTCGTAAGAACATGCTCAATTATCAGGGGGAGATGTATGTAACGTTGTAGACGGGTTACATTGGTTAGTTTGAACACCGTCTAGTACCCTTTGTGGGTGAGATCAATAGTCACATGTTTTCGCTCTTAAATAGCCAAAGCATGTGGTAAAGATCAAGCTCACAAAGGGTACTAGACAGTGCCAAAATAACAAAGGAATGGAACACATGTGCGACGTAACATATATCTGCCCTTATAATTCAAACGTGTTGATTGCGATAATGATACCGTGTATTGTTCATGGCATGCCATGGTCCTTCATTATCTCATTCTAGACGATTCCTGTTACTTACACTCTATTGTAGACTTAACATTTGTATCATATTTTATAACCGAATTTAAATTGTTTAGTATGTTATAATTGTTGTGTTACGTGTAAGATGAAAATTTGTATCATATTCCTTTTACTTACAGTCTATGATGGTTTTATTTATTTTTTGTGGGTAGGGTAAGTAATAATCCAATTGACTTAGGGTTACGCTAATTTAAGGTTTGGGTAAGCAATTATAAAAAAGTTGGATTTAGGTTTATTGATGCCTTTCATGGATTTATTGTGTCAATTTCTGACAGATTTAGGTTATTTGTGAGTATCTGTTAGTGTAAATTTGTATGTTTATTGTTGCTTTTGTGAGTTTTTATTAGTGTAAACTGGTGGATTTAGGTTTATTTGATGCTAGATCTCTTTTTAATATACCTAAGTATGATTAAATTTTTTTTGGGAGATGTTAGATGCCTACAGTTTTTAGAAAGAATTGTCAAGTTTTGTTGCTTTGCAAACCTTTGTGTTTGTCTTTGTGATGACGATCTAAGTAGTAGCTGGTTCCGGTGGTAACCGGCTTTTCTATGGGAACCATTTTTGGTAACAAGGCCGGGGGAGCTTGAACCATAGATGGTCGGTTGACTTAACCCGGTAGAGTTGTGCTAAGATATCGGGCCTCGGACTATATACATCCTGCTTATACACGGCGGGAAATAGTTTGTACTCCCGATCAGGTTCAAACTACTCGGGCAACTATTTTGGCTACTTACTTATGATTGTTATTGCGAAGATTTGAATACATTGGTAGTGCGCGCATACTTGTAAATTCTTTTTAAAAACTTATAACTTAGTTGGTAAATAACATAAGGAATAGTTAATCGGCAAATGTTTGTGAAAGCAAAATGATCGTTAGGAGTAAACTTTTCACCGACTTAGTAAATAACATAAGGAATAGGTAAATAACATAAGGAATATTTAATCGGCAAATGCTAATTGGTAAACCTTTCTTAGTATTCTAGTAATCTTTGTTCATTGTACAAGCTTATGTTTCAGTCTCATGGTCTAAACATCCAATTTGCTTCAAAAAGCACATTCATAGTCTAATAAAGGGGTGTTTGGTTAAATCTGTCCAAGTGTATTAGAGGTTGTTTCTGTGGGTATTGTGGGACCCAGAGGGTGAAACCTTAGCTTTTTAGACAGCTTATCACCTCAACTTATTGTGGACTGTTTGGTGTTTGGATTGCTTATTGCTTATTTGCTGATTATTTCTTGTGCTTATTGTGCTCTATTGTATACTTAACATTTTTAAATAGTTAAGTATGTTATAAGTGTTGTGTTACGTGTAAGATGTTCCTGTTTCTTACAGTCTAAGATGATTTTATTTATTTTTTTTCTTAAAAGGACTATGAAGCGAAAGTCATTGTTAGGAGTAAACTGAAATACTTTTCCTTAATTAGAGAAAAGTTGAATGAAAAATGGCGGAATTTATTTAGGTCTACATGTTTTGGACAATGGTTGGATATTTTCTTTTTTGACCATGAATCACATATGGTAGATTATATACTACAAAAACAAGGTTATGTAGATGATGCACACTTTGACATGCCCCTCATATATCATGTCGACGGTCGTAGTCTACATTTTGGTCGTCCCGCGTTTTGTTTAATCACAGGGTTTCGTTTTGGTAAGTTTGTTAGGCCTCAGTTATATAGTTCAGGGGATATAAAATTTAAGGCTAGGGTATTTCCAAAAAAAAATGGGGAAAGACTTTCAAACTTAGATCTTATTGGTGTTATTGAGGATGAAGAGTTATTCAGTACTTTATCTGATGAAGACGCAGTCCGTGTGTGTCTACTGTTAGCGTTAGAGGTCGTTTTTATGGGTCGGTTGTTGGATGAACAAGTGGATGATAAACTCCTACGTTTGGTTGAAGACCTTGAAACATGGAATTTGTTTCCATGGGGGGAGCACATTTGGAGGCAATTGTATAACCAGCTACTGAATGTCGTATCCAAACACAGGTGGAGACACCTTAAAGGCCTAGAAGCATCTCGTAAGTATGTTCCAACGTATACACTATCTGGATTTGTTTGGGCTTTCAAGGTTATTGTTTTATTTATTTCTTATGATCGTATGAGTTTTCATTTTTTTTTTATTATATGTGATAGACTAACATAGTATTTAATTTCATAGATATGGATTCTTGAGTTGTTTGAAAGAAGCAATAATTGGTGGAAGAAAGACCCAGATGTCATACCAAGGGGTGTAGCCTGGTCAAAGAAAGAAGTTTTTACAAAATCGGATTATGGATTACTATTTGGCGAGGTAAACTTTTATATATGTTGGTCTTTGAAATCTTTTATGTTCCATTAATCTTGCTTGCTTTGATTTTCTCGGGCTGATGATATTTGTAGGACTCGAAGATACATTTTGATTTGAAAGCCACATTATTGGAGCAGCAGTCCGATTGGTATATCCAATCTCAGGAGTTTATGATGGGGTACATACCAAAGACTCGTAAACGTAGAGCACCGGATGAATACGATGTGTTTTTACAGAAGTTGGAAGCAGCCCGGAAACGTAGGAGGACAGAAATAGAGTATTTACCACTTGTTCCTAGGATTGACGCCAGTAGTCTTGTTACAGAAATCGGCCTTAAAGATCGTGTGATTCAGGAGTTGAATTCTCGGGTTTTTAAGCTTGAGTCTATTATTCAGGTGATTTGCGCTATAAAGTAATATAATGCATGTTACAAATGAATGTCTAATTATATGTTTTTAAATATACTTTGTAGGTTCTTGCATGTGAACGAACTTGCGGATATCGGGTATCATTTTGTTTTCTGATAGCTTAATTTTCCTTTTTTCTTAAACAATTACTTGTTTTATTTATTCTGGTAACCATATACAGGAGACATTGGACTTTAGCCGATCATTTTCTCATCTGAGCCCTGAATTCCGAGAACAACTGAAGCGTGAATTCTTTGGAACGGTTGACACTCTGATTTCTAATAGTTGTTTAGCCCAGATAGATGTCGACTCTGTTGATGATATTGTACAGGTAATGTGCTTGTCCCAGTAATATGACAACATACGTTTTTTACCCTTTATCAGCACATACATTTTTTTTCTCAAGAGTATCTTTTACAAGAGGAATTAATGTTGAGGAACCAAGAGGAAGAAAGGTGGAAGGTTGAAGAATTAAAAGCTAAGGAAAATTTGTTTATGAACGCGTTGCTACAGGAGATTGAACGCAGGGTGGAAAGAGAAAAGTTGTTGAAAGAAGCTAAGGAGAGAAAAAAAAAGTATTTTTGAATTTCATAAATCAGAACACTGGAAAAGGGCAAAGGCAGACCAAGCTAAACCCGAAAAGAGAACTCAGAAAGATGGTTCAGAGTCCTTGTATTACTGGTCCCCAAATTTCTTAGAAGCTGAAAAAAAACGAACACCTCCTATTCGATGTCGGGATACAGATATGACTCGCTTTTTAAAAGATGTTAAACCTTGGGTGGAGGTATGAACTTATTTTAATTTTTTTTTAATCATCATGCAAGTAACATGTACTGTTATTTTTCCTAATGTAGCGACCATGTGTTTGTAGAATCTTGGTCGTTTGAACAAAGCTATCGACAAAGTAAATATTTATAATGAGTATGACGAATTCATTGGAAAGCTGGGTCCCCTACGTTGTATCTTTCCGTGGTCAAAGGAACCAGTACGTGTGGATCGGAGGTTTTGGGAAACCTTAGTTTGTTTAGATCCGTGGAAAAAAGGATGGCTGATGGATGAGGTAAATGTTAAATAAATTACTGTTATTTTATGTACATCAATAGTTTTTCATTTCTTCTTGTCTCATGAACTATGTTTTGCGGTTATGTTGACAACATATTGACCTATGGGTCGAGTACATGCTGCACTTCAGACCTGATGACGCAGATTGGGCTATGGTTACTGGTTACTTTGTTCAACTACTTTTACAAGATTCAATTCCAATATGGTATGCTAACGGAGATAAGTACCAAATTTCATGGGCCGATTTTGAGCAGGTTTTTTTGCCTATCAACGAAAAAGAAAAACATTGGTTTCTAGCACAGTTCAAAATCAGGACAGGGATTGTAACGTTTTACGACAGTGCTCATCAGCAAGAAAAAAAAAGGGGTTCTAACGATGAACAAGAGCAGCGTCCTTGGTATGTAAATATGCGTGCATGTTTAAAGGTAATTAATAATTTTTCTAAAAATACTTGTTCTTAAAGATCAACCTCTATATGGCCTAAAAATACATTTGATAAAAATACATTGTTATTAGTATACATGTGCTAAAAATACTCTTTGAAACTATAATTTAAGTACAAAAACCATAAATTACATAGGCTTTTAAGTACATATGACCTTCTTGTCAACAAAGTCAACCCTTAAATGTCTAAATCTAGTCTTAAAATATTTCTCACAAGTACAATTAAGTACAAAGCAACAATAACTTAGGTTTATATGGTTAGGTTTGTAGTAAATGTTTTTGCAATATATATACTCTTCCTCTCCCCATTGTTCTACAACCACACCAGCCAAAAAATTTCTTTCACCAGCCCAAAATTTCCATCATGTCTGATAACATTCCGGTTGAAGTTCAGATGAACATTGTTAGAAGGCTTCATGTCAAACAATTACTTCAATGTCGAACTGTCTCCAAGAGTTGGAAGGCTCATATAGACACTTTGCACTTCACAGCTAGTTACGGTGTAAAGGTTCCAAATGTTCCATCTCTTGTGTTGTGCTATCGGCAAAGGTATAAAGGGTACATGTGTTTTTTAGATCAAAATTTATCTCGCACAAATGTGCCTACAAACCTGTCTTATTCTTATATGATACCTGTTGGTTACTCCCATGGAGTATTGGGTTTTTCTCATGGTCCAATTGTATCTGACTTCTTGGCTGTTGTGTGGAACCCATCGATCAGAAGGTCGGTTACAGCATATGTGCCTTATGCCACTCAATCCCAAGAATTTGAAAAGCGACTATTGGCTTTTGGGGTAAGGCCTGACAACCTTGACCCAATTTTTCTAAAGATTTCATATCCTTTCAATCCTGAAGAACATGAATGGTCTGTCTTGCTTTTCTCATTTTCTTCTAGAGAATGGAACACTTTAGAAACTCAATTTTTGCCTCGTCAGTCAATTAGACTAAAAAAGGCAAGTCAATGTGTCGTTGGTGGCCATATCTTCTGGTGTGGATATGAGAAATTTTATTCTAATGATGGTAGCATATACAAAAACTACATGATGGTGTCATTCGACTTGGTTACCCACCGTTTCCAAGAGTTATACATACCAGATGAGTTGTTAGTGAATCTTCCCAAACCATTCTTTCTGTCTAACTTAAGAGACAACATTGTTCTTTCTGGAAACATAATTTTTGATGACTTCTACATTTTCGTGATTTGGCTGATAACGATTGCTGGTGGAAGCATTGCATCTTTTCAGTGTCTACTTAACATACCCACTCCTTGTAAATTTAAATTAATTGGTTTCAATGCTAACAATGACCCCATACTTGAGGTTCAGAACCCGGAAGGATTTGCTACGACTCTTGGAATTCACAACATAGCTTCTGGTACCTTTGTCAGTCTGGGAATTGAAGGAGATGGTGGTTCCTTTTACATCGCCCCCTATTGTGAATCAGCTATTCTCCAAACTCATGTTGATCGAACGGATTATGGTCTACGTAATCTGTTACTGTATGGTCATGTTTAGTATCTTTTTTAATAGGCATCTTGTCATGTTTAGTATCTTTTGTAATAGGGTCGTACGGTCATGTCGCTAGTCTTTAGCCTTTATGTCAGTTATGTTTAGTATCTTTTGTAATAGGGTCTTATGAAGTCAATCTTTTGTCTACCATTGTAGTCGGGTAGTTATGTAATGTCTCTTATCTTTTGTACTAGGATTATGTATGAAATGAAGTTATTGTTATCCTATTATTTTATGTAGCTTATACTTGTATATATGGCTTATTATAATTTTTTTTTTTAATTTTTAGATACTGAAATTATGTTTATAATTTAGTGTAATCTTGTGTATTTTCTTGTAATCTTGTTTATTTTCTTGTTAATTATTGTTTTTTTTTTATTCTTTTTTATCCTATTATTTTTAAATACTTACTGTTCTGGTGTAATCTTGTTTATTTTCTTTAATATGTTTCCTTTTGCCTACAGGCTGGACTTCCGATTGTTTTAGAACAAGCCAAAGTGTTTGAAAAGAAACGTATAAATCCTGCCAATTATTCCATCACATTTAAGAATGCACACAACATTCCATCACAAGGAGGCTTGTTTGGTGATTGCGGTATTTGGGTATGCATATGGTTATATCGCTTGGCATATGGAAAGTCGTTGGCAGTGGATAATCCGGTTCAGGCTGCTCTTGCTTACCGTGAGCGTATGGCTGACTTCTATTTCAAACACAAAGTGCATAGTTGGTAGGGTTGTCGGGCTGACAACATTTTTGTAATTCGGGTACTTGGTTTTATGTATTACTATAAACTATATATTATGCCACATGTTTTTAATTTTTATCGTTTGTTTCGTTTTAATTATAATGATGGTCACTTTTTAAATTTTTTTTTTCCAGTATTCTTGAAAGTTTAACACGATTTCGCAAACGAAGTGGACATGGTTTCATGGGAAGTTGTTCCACTTATTCAGGTACACGTTATCATTTGCTACTACCTATGACAATATGCCAAACAGTTTTGCACATAAGGCATTACACATAATATCGCTCACAAATAAAAACAATATGCCATAAAGTTTAGCACATAATAATTAAACATAAGACTAGAAATCATCTAAATGATACGCATTAGACGATTCCGGGTAGGAATTTAAGTTGATGGCAGTATTGGATGGTTGACCACCCCATAACGCATCACCCTGGTAAAGGTTGTTCGAGGTTTGGCCGATGCTAGGATATGACTGTTGACCACCCCAAAACAAATCACCCTGGTAAAGGTTGTTCGAGGTTTGCCCGATGCTAGGATATGAAGGTTGAACACCCCGAAACAAATTACCCTGGTAAAGGTTGTTGGATGGTTGCCCGAAGACATCATTAGATGCCTCACCCATCCAACTCAGCTCATCCCAATCCTGGTAAATACTTCCTTTCTGAAAATACTCCTCGTACACATCTGTTTTCGGTTCGACTATTACCTCTCTTTCAGTACCTGTCTTACGTTTGCGATTTCCACTCATATCCAACAACACGGTTCTACTCGCCTGTTCTATCACAGGTTCCTGCAACACTGATTTTCCCTTGTTTGATGCTCTTTTGGTGGTTGTACTTTGCTGCACACATACTAACTTTATGACCAAAATGCACATATATATATATATATATATATATATATATATATATATATATATATATATATATATATATATATATATATATACATATATATATATATATATGTATATATATATACATACATGTATATATATATATATGTATATATATATATATATATATATATATATATATATATATATATATATATATATATATATATATACATATATATATACATATATATATATACATGTATGTATATATATATATACATATATATATATATACATACATGTATATATATATATATATATATGTATATATATATATATATATGTATATATATATATATATGTATATATATATATATACATACATGTATATATATATATATATGTATATATATATGTATATATATATATATGTATATATATATGTATATATATATATATATATATATACATATATATATACATATATATATATATATATATACATGTATGTATATATATATATACATATATATATATAATAATAACTAACTTTGCTGCACACATACATATCTAAATTTCTGTCATGTTACAAACTTACCTCTATTCTTGGCAATGGTTGCATACATGATTCACGTGTGTGGCCTTTGTTGCCACACCTGCCACACTTATTTTCTTTCGGTGCTTCATTTTTTGATCGAATACGGTATTTGTTTTTCGGTCTTCCCGATTGTCGTTTAACCATTACCGGAGGCAAAACCTTTTGCAGGTTACCGGGATTAACCCAATCGGCTTCATCTGCTAGTGGAATGACCAGTTCATTGCATGTGCCTTTAAGGTTGGTTTTTGTGAACCACGGTAGCGCCCATTGGTTACAGTCGGTCAAAGCTTCTGCCCTACACACAGCACACACATGACCACACGGTATACCCGAAAGTTGCCATTGCCTGAAATTACATATATGCAAGTCAGAAAGTAAAAATAATAAAATGTAATCACCTTGTATATATAATAAACATGTTGGTAATACATACTTGCAAGTGCATTCTCTTTTTATTAAATCGACTATATGAGAATTATAAGTGTCTAACACTTGGTACATAGCACACATGGCAATGCCTTTAACTTCCCAGTTAGCACTCTTTAGCATTCTGTCTTGCACCTTTGCTGCTGCCCATTCTCCAAGTTCAAATTCTGGTGCGTCTACATAATTTTAAAGAAAAAAAATTGTTATTATTTCACTGTAAAAAAATGTACCATCCATAAATTATTTTATTAGTAATTCAGATTATAGAAACACCAAATATTTACCTTGATATTTTTCTTGTCGTTCAAAATACCAGTTTTGTAACAACTTTCTGTAATACTCCAGGAGATGTGTTATTGGAACCTTTCGAACTAGTCTCGTTAAACTGTTAATTGATTCCGCACTGTTAGACGTCAAGTAATTGTATCTATTTCCTTCACTATATGCCCGTGACCACTTTTCAAAACCTGCTTCTTCCAGTTTTTTTACCGCTTCCGGTCTAACAGCGCGAAGCTCTTCGATTGCTTTGTGAAAGTTTTCCACCGTATAAGATTTGCACGCCTTCCAGTATATATACTTATCCCTATCGTTGCTCAAATTGCAATTCATTTGCAAGTGACGGCAACAATTGCCATGAAAGCAATCTGGGAAAACTTTATTACACGCTTGGATAATCGATTGATGCCTGTCAGAAATAATTGCCAATCTAGGAACTACACCGATGCTCTCTTTCAACTTGGTCAAAAATACTGTCCATGCTTCACCTGTCTCTCCTTGTGCCACACCTGTAGCAATTGGTATGATTTGGTTGTTACCATCCATACCAACAGCAAGCAAGTTGGTACCTTTGTATTTTCCTTTAAGATGCGCCGCATCAATAATCAACAACGGCCGCATGAAGGCTATGAAACTCCGAACCTAAATCAGTAACCATGTATTAGTTTCGATTAATGTAAAAGGAACAAAGTTTAAACTAAATTATTAAAAAGTATATAAATATTTAACTTTATATTCTATATAAAAGCAACTCTTACCGCAACACCAAATGCTATAAACACCGACTTAAATCTTCCTGCCTTGTCTGTTTCAATGTGTGTTACCGTCCCCTTGTTTGCTATCTTTAAATTGCGACAATAATACGGAAGCTGCTCAAACGAATCTTCAGGTGTCCCATTTAACAACTCAAACGTTAAATTCCTTCCTCCCCATATTCGTTTGTAAGAAAGGTCTACTTTCCATTCAACCTTAATATCTTTTTGTATATCCCGCACCTTGTATGTTCTGGTATTATCTTTCATTTTTTCGTAAAGTAAATGACTTAATAATTTCATTGTAGCATTACGATGATTAGGACATAGTTTAGTTCGTGAACATATGTGCACGTCATTTACGGTGGATACATAGAATTTACTACCCACTTTTATTTTGCGAGTGTATATACACCAGTGGCAACCATCATTTCTGCATTTCACGCTGTACCTCGTGCTTTCAGATTTAATAACTACATATTCAAAACTTTCAAGTAATGATTTCTTGCCTATAGCAAACATGCATTCTTGCTTATTATAAAATTCCCGAAACTTGTAAAATCTAGTATCACTTGTAAATGATTTTATATGAGGCTGGATTTGTTTAATAATTGGAGTCGGGGCCTTGGGTGGAATGGGAATATTTTGAAATGAGTTCTTTTGCCATATCAGGACCGAATCAGGTTTGGTGTGAAATGAAAAATCTTCAACTTTTTGGGTGGGATCATTCCATTGTATAGGTAACTAAGGGTGAGCAAACGGACCGGATAGACCGGACCGACCGACAAAACCGACCGGACCGGACCGACCACATTCGGTCCGGTCCTCGGTCTAGGCTTTTTGGCTAATTCGGTCCTCGGTCCGGTCGGTCCGGTCCGGTCCGGACCGACCAAAAAACCGAAAAAACATGCCAAAATATGCCTAATTGGACCGGACCGACCGAAGACCGGACCGGACCGAACCGGACCGAGACCGGACCGACCACATTCGGTCCGGTCTCGGTCTATGGTTTTTCCGGTTCTCGGTCTTCGGTCCGGTCCGGTCTTGGCCGGTCCGGTCCGGTTTTTGGACCATGCTCACCCTTATAGGTAACAATGGAACATTAAGATCGAATGATATATTATTAGAAGCATAAGATGATTTTACCTCCGTTGGTTGTTTCGTGATTGATATGAATAATTTCTGAGTCTGGTCGTTTTTCGAACAAACATCATGTATGAAATATTGGACATCATCATCGTCAACAATGTCCAATGACATGGAACCATCCTTGTAAAACAACTTTACATCACAAGTTCCTATCGCCTTGGCAGCGTCCACCTTTTTCTTGATGTAGGCCACAAGGTTATTGTAACTGATGTCTTTAGGTAGTTTAACAGCATGCTTCGACCCTGGATGTACTAAAACCACTTTAAACTTAGACGTGTCTTCATTACTCATTTTTACTATTTTTTTTTAATTTCCAGAAAACAAACATGAACTATTTGCTAATGCATTTAGTTCCAGTTTTTATTTGGTTATCAATATACATTAGAACATTAGGGAATTAAATTGTATGAAACCGAATTATGTACTTGTTCATTTATGTCATTGTACTTAAATGTGTCTAGTTACAAAGTCGCCCAAAGACCATAAACTTGGTCAACTTTCAAGTCGCCCAGGTTACCCACCTTATGTACTTGTACATTTAAGAAAATTGTATTTTTTAGCCTAACTGGTACATGTACATTAATACAACTCAATTTTACTCCAAGTCGCCCAAGTTAACAACTTTATGTAATTGTATATTAATATCATTCATATGCTTTATGTAATCTAATATTGTTTATATTTTTTTTATTTTTTTTAAATTTTTATTTTTTTAGGTATGGACAAAAGCATCTTCGAAACACGTCGTTGGATATGAAGTCGTGGTGGAAAGATTTTGGTGACATTGCTTTTGGAACAGTTTCACAGCACACTTGTAAGGAATGTTTATGTAAAATGGCATGATAATACTCTAGTAGGTCGCCCAAAAAAAATTCATGTCTTCTTCTTCTAGTAGGTCATACAATAGGAATCAGTACCAATTCCAAGATGTCGCTAACATGACGCATTGCAACTGTCGGCCTCCTTATCCACTAACTGTCAAAGTTTCTTGGTCACAAAAAAACCCAGGAAGAAGGAACAAAGCATGTCCGGCGAATATATGTAAGGTTTATGGTTTTTTAGACTCCGATCCCGTCACAATACTACAAAGACTTGTTTTGGCGAGAGCATGAAGAGAAAAAGTCACTAATAAATCAACAAGGAAGTTTTGTGGCGAACTCAGAAGATTCAATACAACAACTGATTGCAATGTTCGAAAAAGAGATGAAGGAAGTGAAGGCTAAGACAAAAGTTCATGAAATAATTATGTTAATGTTAGGTTTGGTAGTTGTAATCCTTTTCATTGTGTTGTGTTTGTTAGAGTAGGTTTAATGATTCTCATGAACTCAAGTCATGTTTTCAATGTTATGATATGTATGCTATTGGAAATAAACAACTTTGTAACTTATATGATAATAACTGGTAATCTACCATTAAATAACTAAACAACATCCACATTATCCACAATAATATCATGTTACATTCATATCTTACAAGTTTACTATGGGGAATATTGCACCTTGTATTTCCAGAAGTAGTCCGCCATTCGCTCACGATAGGCTATAGCTGCTAGTGTAGGGTTGGCCAATTCTAATGACATATTATTCGCCAAACGATAAAGGGTTATACATACCCATACTCCGCAGTCACCGTATAAACATCCTTGTCTTGGGACATCCTTGCATTCTTTCCAGGTTATCTCATAACCGTCAACATCTATTCCTTTTGCATCCAATACTCCTTCTTCTTTAAGATAATTAGCCAAATTATTTGCAAATGCCTGTGGCATGGTCTTCTTCCACCATTCTCTTCTTCTAGAATATTTAGGAAGCGTGTCGTATAGTGTTATAACACCTGTACGTATATGAAGCTCCCCCGTCGCCCAGTGAGAACTGGGCTCATTAATTGGAAATAGAACCTACATTTTAGCATTAAAACAGTTTACAGTAGTAAGAATATAGGAATTAAAATTAGAAATAAAAAAAATGCTAAAAACATGAAATTATTAAGACCTTTTCCACATCAGACCAAACCACTGGATATTTACAACCATTCGCCCAATAGCTTCGTATGTTATTGTCCATGACTTGTGGACTGAAAAAAGAACCGGCAATTGCCCAATCAGCATCATGTGTTCGGAATGTCCACATCAAGTCAACCCATACGTCTATGTGCTGTTTTAAAAAAAAAAACCGGCAATTGCCCAATAAGCCATCTTCAGTGAATAACATATCAAACAATGTACATACAAAATTTACGTACCTCGTCACGAAGCCATCCATCGCTGCAATCATCTAAAGCTAATAGAGATTTCCAAAAACGGATATCAGCAAACGTGTCTTCCTTACCCCAAGGGAAAATGAACTTAATATCAATGCCGTTCTCAAGAAATTTTTTTATCAAAGGCGGTACAATACAATTGCTTTTCTGTTTCCTCCCCCTCGCATATCTTACCAGGTTCTGAAAATGAATACATGAATATCACATTACCATACTAATGATGAAATGATGACATAATATAGCAAATAAGCAGTCTGGGTGAAGTATATATGATCACGTATCCAGGTAACTGATTAAAAAAGTAAAGCATAGGATGGTCCCGAACGTCAATTCATGTATTATTAGTAAGAGTCTATTTTTATAATTTAGTATCAATTCATCGGTCTTCTTGCTGATAAAGTTACTAAAACAGTTGTTTCACATGTACTACAACAGTTTCCCTTATAACATGACAAACGTGACTTATTTACAGCATTTCTATCTGACCAAAAATCCAGATCTCCTGACACGATATGTTTGTATGTTTGCAAAAGCGACAAGGAATAATGTAAACCGCATAAAGTGGAAAGAACTACGTGGCATCACCACACAACTTCTATATAGCCCCCTTTCCATAAAACTTTCACGAGTACCTCTCAATCTATATCTTCCCCACATAATTAGGCTCATGTCATGCTCAGCATGTTGCTCAAATTTTTTTTTGTCAGTGTGGGAGCATCTAGCATATTAACGCATGATATTTGTGACTTATATGGAATGATCCACATGTGCCATTTAATATGTTATCATATATGTTAAATATCAAATGCTATTCTTGGGTAACACTTATTTATGTTAACCTTGAAGTTGGCACTTTACTCATAGGTCTACAATCGTGCCAAAATGCACACTTAAACATAAACATGCAGCTACACATACACATACATTTGCTTACACCAATTTTTATATTTGTCTTATCCAATATAATAAACAAGATGGTGATCCTACCTGGGATATTGAACATAAGTTAGATAACCTATTTCGAGTCCTAGCACTGATTAATCACGAAGCAACAATCCATTACAAGATTTGAACTGATAGCTATCTAAGCTAGAGGCGGTGAAATGGTAACTTTTTAGTGTGGGTCACCAGCCAACACTTACTATCCTATTTCCACATTAGATAAATGATTCCAAGCATTTAAATACACTTAGAATGAATTTCGACCAATTAGGCCCATTTATGTTTAGTCGAATTTCTTACTTAATCCATTTTGACCCGTTAGAGATGAGCTGATACATACAACATTTACGCATTTATAATTAAATCTGTTAAAACTGCTACCTATACTCTAAACTATCTTAAACAAGCCTCCATCACTAACAAGCTCTGCTAGGTAATAGCTTGACGATTTTATTATCCATTTGGTGCTTGTGGCAGTGACCACAGCCGAAAGTGGTAAGCATGCACTCATAATGGGACATGTCGTCAAATGGTGAATTTTGACTCTTTAGAATTTTTAGTAAAGTTGACTAATTTCAGATTTGGTTCATCCTAGATGATTGAATAAATTATGCTATCCCTAAATGACCCTAAATTAACCACCATAAACTACATTTGATTCAATTTAAAGTTTTTGCCTCCCCAAAAAAGTGACCAAGGCAATAGTTTTTCTGAGCTATAAAAGTGACCAAGGCAATTAAACTTGTATATACCTCTACAAATGGTTCCAATGGTGGTAGTTGCAAAGCTTCACCGAAATTAGGAGGGGATATGTTTTCACGATTAATTCTTTGTGAAAGCCTTCTCAAGATTCTTGGAGTAGTGTCTGGAGGTGATGTATAAGGGGACCTGTTAAATTTGCCTGGGTTCCTCTTTCGTTTCAATCGGTTGAAGATAGATCTTACATCATTAACTAGTACAACGTTGATGTCTGACGACAACATATTTTGTGCCTGAAATAATTTACAATATAATCAACAAATAAATAAAGTATTTGCTGTAAAATTACCTGACTGGTATGCTTGTCAACATCCACATCAATGTAAATAACTTCGTATGCATTGTCACCACCATTTCCACCGTCCCCTTGTGGTTCTCCTGGTTCCTCACCCACATTCCCAGCCCCCTCCTTTTCAATGCCATCCTCCTTATCCGTTGCTTCTCTCATTTCAACCCCCTCCTTTTCAATGCCGTCCTCCTTATCTCTTGCTTCTCTCATTTCAACCCCCTCCTTTTCAACATCCTCAGTTTCGTTTTTATCAACATCCATATCCACCAAATCCTAGAGAATAAATAAAATAATCACAGCCGCTTATAAATGAAGTAATATTCTAAATAAATACCTACTGTAACAATGCAGTGAATGTATTTTAGTTAATTAAATAATATAAATACATACATAATGTCCTGTTTCAACTATGTCCTCAGCCGGTTGTTGTTGTGTACTAGCGGTTTTAGGTTCCAATTCTGACCCATCCTTTGTATCCTAAAAAAATTACAAAATGAAAAACAAAATAGTCTCAGTACGAGAAAAACAATATAATACAATAGTAAATAAATTTGGTAATATTGTAAATATATACTTACTTCATGAGGTGTTAGTTCAAATTCGGAGAAGGCAGCATTCAAATTCGGTAAGGAAGAAAAATCACACCTACTGTTAGTGTCAACTTGCATAAACTCGGTACAACGATCAGTAGACGATTGGAACGTGGCTTTCATAAGTTGTGTCATTGGTCCTTGAAACGCTTCTGTATCCGTATAAAACAACTTATTTGATGTGTCGCCATCCACATCTGGGAGAAGAGTCTGAAATACAAAGATAAGGAGACAATAAATTGCACACAAGCGTTATTCATACCAATTACGCTAGTATAAAGAAAAGGAATTAAATATAATTTGTATTCATACCTTATTGTCACATACAACATCTTGGGTCTTTTCATCACGGACTTCTAAACCAGTTGTGTCGGCATGCACATCTTCGGACTTTTCATCACAGACTTTTAAAGTTGGTGTGTCGGCATGCACATCTTTGGACTTTTCATCACAGACTTCCAAAGTTGGTGTGTCGGCATGCACATCTTGGGACTTGTCATCACAGACTACCGAATTTTGTTCAAATCTCACTCCTAACACATCCTCAAGCACCCCGATCCTTTTTTTTAACAATATCTAGCTGTACTAATAGGTTTGAGACATCAACGTCTCCAACACGTTCTTCAATGCCTCCTACTGTAGACTTAATAGACTTAAGCTCACTTTCAATTTGATCTCTATCCAGCCTTTGTGACAATTCATCCTGCACATGATGTTCATTAGGACCCACTTCATCCTTGTCGACTGTTTCACCCTCAACATGATGTTCATTTGGTCCCACTTCGTCCTTGCCAGAAACAGTTTCAACATAACCATCAGAAATATCAGTTCTTGGGCATGTTTGCCCAAGATCATGATGAATACAATCCTCTTGAAACACTACTGATCCACCACCATCTCCAGTAGCATCTACACTCCCACCAACGCCTGCACCACTTTCATTTCCTTCTCCACCATGGTCATCAATGTTTACATCAGCTTGTGTACCAACCTCTGTTGCAGCATCATCATCAGCATTACTAGAATCGTTGGGCATGTTAACGTAACATTCATCAGCATCACCATCAACATCAGGTTGTACAACTGTCACTAGCTCAACCGACATGTTTGTTGCATGAACAAGTGTAACTTGCAGCTTTAGTCCTCGGATATATTCCATGCTACGAATGTACCATGGACGGAATGCCTCATCGTTTCTTGGAATCCATTGCTTTATTGGTTTAAAAGCCTACATGATAAAATAAGGTATGAATACAAATTAAAGGCAATATAAAGAAATATACATAACAAATGAGCGGGTTTATACAGGGTTTGTTTACCGGATCAAATAGCATCTGGTAGTGTTTTTTTTCAAAGGTTTTAAATCTTGACCATGCTAGACCACGTGGGATTTTTTTAGAATCTTTGCTCCACCATTGCATGCTATTAGGGAATGTTTCCAAAATCCATATCTGAAAAAAGGATCAAGGCCACCAAAAAAAAAGCGTTAAGGCAAACCTAAATAAGCATTAATGCAAACCTAACAAAACATTAAGCAAAATTGACCCCAACTTTGACCAAGTGTATTTTTGACTTATTAAAGCGCAAATGAACAGAGTTGAAACCAATATGAACTCAAAAGCACAGGTATGGACCAAAATAGAATGGATAAGCACTAGAGTGATAAGCAGTTGGTATCCAAATAATCACTTAATGATCACAGAAGATTCAAACAGATAAAATAAGCACTAAACAACTTATAAAAACAAGAAAAACTCACAGGTTAAGCTAGATAAGCTCTTAGCAGGAAACAAGCTCAAACAGAAATGCAGGGTGAAACTACCTACTTGCAGCTAATTTATAAGCTACCTAATAAGCAATTGTCAAAATCCTAAATGCAGATTATGATACCCTATACTACTGACTACTGAGAAAAACAAAGAACATTCAATGCTAAGCTAAATCAAGCCACAGAAATGGCCTGAGATCAGGTCTGTTTGGACAGAGTTAAGTTCGAAGTTGACTTTATGTTGAACCTAAGGTTTGACCAATATGAATTTAGATGCCTTAAATCTAATTCTGGATGTTTATTGTTGATGTAAATACTCAAAAATCTTATACACCATCATCCAATGAAGCAAAACAGCAAGTGGCAGATTCTAACTATGGAGAATGTAAGCAGACAAATGATTTACCAATGAACTTTAACTTACTTCAATAAGGCATACTAATTCTATGTTTGTATGATCCTAAATATGCCTAAAGGGCTCTAATTATGCGTATAACACAAATCGCAATCCACAAATTAACACTTAAACAAGATGATCCAAACAGTCCCTAACTGATGCAATTATACTAAGTTCTGAGTTGTAAGCTAAATTTAACCAAACCTCTTACCCAAATAAGCTACCAAACTGATTTAAAAGTCAATTGATCAATAACATATTAACTGAATACCACTGGAACAGATTCAAACAATGAAACGTAGTGTTGACTAAACTAAGGCAGTGAGATGAATTAAATGCAGAACCTCAACACAAGCTCAAATCTTACAATAGCTACTATTAAGAGACAGAGTCGCATCACCTAGGTGTTCAAGATGCGAATCATAATATAGAACGAAAAAGGAAAAGATAAACAATTGAGCAATGACAAATGACACACAGAAGAAGGCTATCATAATATTATACTTAATTAAACACAAAAACGCAAGCATGGTTAACGTAATAAAATATAAAAATATAAAACTGCGAGTTACTTAATAAAATCTAAAAAGGAAAATTAAAAAGATAAATAAAATTAAACAGAAACTATAACTTATAATTAAATTGGATTTTTGTTATTTTTCTTTTACCAACCTATTAACCTACTGAAAGTGAACAACTTTTGTGAAAAAAACTTTTTTATAATTCAAAGATAAGCTGTGCACAAATAAATGATTTTTCTTCACAAATGCAAATTTGACTTTTGAAAGAAGTAAGCTAAGTTGACTATTGTGAACTTTGAACTGATCCTATGGATTGAAATTGATGTTACAAGCTGCAAAGAAACTAAATTAAGCGCAGCTAAGCACAAATGAACCAAATTGAATTATCATGCACATCCAAAATCCATTCAGTTAAGCTGAAATGAAATCAGAAGCTTATTTTGACTTTCTCTCAAACTGGCACTTGTTTTTATGGTTTCACTAGGATATTAGATCATAATGTGTGCTACATAAAACAAAAACAACCACACATACAACCATTAACATAGATTAACCAATAAACCCAAACACTCCTTAACTTTACTGATTTGGTGATTTTCACATGCAATAGCAGATTTGGACCATGAAATGTAAACATGAGCATAGATAATGATATATCAAACTGAAATGGGCACATAAACATCAACCAATAAAACAAATACCTAAGATTCCAAATTGTTGACACATAAGGTTATGTAATAGGCTAAGTTACACAGATTAAAACAAATTTTGGTTGTAAACAATAGTTGATCTTAAACTAAATATGTTATACGGAATCGTACACAACAATTTAAATATCAATGACTAGATATTTTAAGCATTTCTCACCTTGACTGCCCATACAAAGCCATACAAATTGTAAGTTTACTCTTTCTTTGGGGATTTTTTACGGCCTTCTTTGCTTCGGCAGCGATATGCTTCTGTACAACATTCACCGTTCTTTTGTACAAGTGTGCCCACATATACTCCCCCCACGGATACGAATTCCAAATAGAAAAGTCCTCAACCATTGCCAACAAATGGTCCGGGATGTAATACCTTAATTCACGCCCAATGAATACACTCGTTGCAATGACCAACAAACACACCCTAACTGCATCCTCATCCGATAATGCATCCCATTCTTCACCAGGTTTCAACATTGCAAACAGCTGCTCACCCTTTATTTTCTTAGTCCTACGGGATTTGTTTTGAGGAAACAATCTATCATAGAATGGACTATGTGGTAAACCTTGAACATTAATAAAATGTTCACTGGGGACATGCCCAAAAACAAACCCAGTTATCATACAAAATTGTTCACGGCCAAATTCAAGCACGTTATCGCCTATTTTAAAACTAAGGGAAGGGCAATCCTCACTTTCATCAACACTAACCTGATATTGATAAAAATAATTTAGCAAATGGGTATCAGCAGAAAAGGGGGGGATGTCTAACCATGGCCCAAATACAGTGGCCCGAAACAAGATTGCCCTATTAGTATTCAACAACCCTCTAATTATTGTAATGTAATCTAATCTTGATCTAACCGTTACCTTTGCGTCAACCATTACAATATGGTATCAAGTTGGGTTTGAGTTGCAGGTATGGCGAGGGGTTGCATTCCTCAAAGATGAAAGGGAGCGATCAAAGGGATGATCGTATGATCAAAGGGATGATCGTATGGGTGATTTTGTGTGTAACCGAAAGATGAATCGGTTGATTTTAGTGTTTATGTGTGTGTGTTTTTAAAAAGTGTATTTAAATGTGTATTTTTAAAAAGTGTATTTCAAAGTGTATTTAAAAGTGTATTTTTAAAAAGTTAAATCAAGTATAAAAGTGTATTTAAAAGTGTATTTTTATAAAAGTGTACTATTATTTAATAAAAAAGATTAGTAGGACCAAGTCGCCTAAGAATAAAGATAAGTGGGACCCAGTCGCCCAAGTTTATTGTACTATTAATTAATAAAAAAAGACCATAACTTTTCGAAAAAAGACAAAATAATCAAGTCGCCCAAGAAATGTGGGTCCCAGTCGCCCAAGAAGTACACTTTAATAGTTGTACCATGAAGGTACAATGTGGGCCCATGTATAGGGACACATGTCACTATATTACACCATCCGCCCAAATTTTGGAGGCGACCTTCTCCCGTTGGGGTATTTGGGGAAAACAAGATTTTGTGGGTTATTTAGGGTGGAGACCCTTGTACTTTTGGGGTATTTGTGGAAAATTCCCTTTTTGATTTATATGTTCAAACAGTCAAAACAATAATTAAAGAACATAAAGAATATAGATATATGTGGTTTTACTAGATCAATGTGACACCGCCAACATTTTTAACAATTTTATCTAAGAAAAATATTTAATTTACATGCTCGTTTTTATGATTTATGTGACACGGTTTGATAAAATGAATTGTTTATGATGTAAATGGGGTAATGCTCTTTTTCATCCTGAGTTAGAGATAAAGGCATGTCCTAGTGCATATGATTGTGTTTAGATGCCATCAACTATTTTCAATTTAAATTGGACATGCATATCAAAGACAATTTAACCAAATGTTTTTTTTTTTTTTTTTTTTTTTTTTTTTTTTTTTTTTTTTTTTTTAAAGGGGAGTAATCCTGCACCCTGGTAAATATATAAACCAAAACGTTTAAGTACAATGGATATGGGTGAATCCCATATCTCAGGCCCGTTACATAGGCAAACTTACATAACAAGATACTTCCTATTTTCTAAACAAGAAAAACACACCATTACTCACATGACAACATAAGACATAACGAATAAATTACTTCCTACGACCTTGAAGCCTAGTGCCATAAATGGCATTAAAGGCATCCAAATTCCCCGAAAGATCATAAACCTGGTTCGCGTAGTCATCATAGTCATAGTCATCATCAGCATCTTCAAACTCTTGGCCACCACCAAACAAATTAGCAAACTCATCAAATGGATTAACAACCACCTCATCATCAGAATCCAAAACCACGATCTCTCCCACCTTAGAAAAAGGGTTAACCCTCTTAGTAGAAGAGGTGGGAGGAGAAGAAGAAACACCAGTTTTAGGAGCCACAACCAACCCCTTCTCTTTTAGGTCACTCACAAGAGGATCTTGTGAAACAATACCAATTTTAATAGACTCTTCCTCATTAACTTCCATTGTATTACCTGTCTTAGTAGACTCATCCGAAGTAACTTCCATTGTACGACCAGCATCCACATCCTTGTTGTTGTCATTTGACGGAATACCAAAGGCATCTGTGTCATCCATATTAAGAGCAGCAAACTGATTAGATGTAGAAATCTTTGTTCCACTCGTACTAGGCAAATCAGAAGCCTTCTTCTTAGTGCCATCCACCTTCTTAGGTTCTGGAGGATTCTTTTTGGGTTGATACTGAAACTGCTTACCCACAACAGGTTTAGTAAACCCTCCTTTACCCTGCGTCGTAGAACCACCTTGCTTACCCTTCTTTTTATTATTGACAGTCGTGAAACCATCATTAACCGGCTTAGTAGGTTGAACTGGAGGTGCAACAACTTTAAGACAATCAACCAGAGAATGACCAAAGATCTTACAGTTATCACACCGAGGTGGTTTCCATTCGTATTCAACTCGTATCTTCTCAATAGTCGAACCCGAACCATCAAGTAATGGTATCTCAACAGTGAGGCTATCCCAAAGCACCTCATCTGACTTCACTTCAATCATGCATCTAACAAAACTACTACGGCCCCACGATTCCTTGCACATTTGGCTTGTAAAAGCATCTAACCTTTTGGGCGTGCCAATCAGTGTGGCAAAAAGACTGAGGCCATCATCAGAAAACATAGCAAGGGGGACATCATGGAATTTAACCCACACCGGGATGTTAGTCAAATCCTCTTTAAGTAGGTTTGTGTTCAAAGTCCATGGTTTAAGAATAATAGGAACATTTCTGATCAACCAAGGACCGTTTTCAAGCACATCATCAACACCTTTCTTCGAATTAAACTTAAAAAAGAAGAACCCCTTAGCATTCATCATAACCTTTTGCACACCAAACTTAGCCCATGCATTGCGGACATAGTAATCAACAACAGGAAAAGCAAGGCGTTGGCCAAAGAAGTAACCGTAGAGAGTATTCTCAAACATCATGTTCACCTCTTCCACAACTTTCATTGGAACTGAAAGGTCAACATCATCCTTCTTTTTGCTACATTCCAACCTCCGAAAATTAGACACATGTTTCTGAGGTTCATTAGAAGTAGCACCTGCGTAAGAAACCGACTTTAATCCAGTACCATTCGTAGTAACAACCTTGGGAGCAATAGGACCAGAAGTTTCACTCTTATTCATATTCACATTAGGACCAGAATTAGCACATGAAGGAGGAGTACTAGTTAAATTAGCATCATTAGCAACAATCTCACTTTGAATTAGACTCAGGGCATCATCAAAATTCTTATGCGCATTTGCTATCAATTGTTCCACATTAGGCTATTTAGAGCCATTAGAAGACGAATTAGAATCATGTGTAACCTGAAGCTGCTCCCCATCATCCAACACAACCTTAACATTGTCCATAATGTTGTTATTAGCCCTATGCGAATCATTAACAACATTACCAAGTGAAACCGGCTTCACTTGGTTTGTTAGTTGCTCCATGTTAGCTTCGCGAGTTGATTGAGACCCCAATTCGATACCATCATAAGCAGCAGTACTGACAGGAGTCTCATCATTAAGAGGTAATAGAACCCCATCATCATCCACGAACACAAGCTTACCCTCGACAATTTTTCGTTCCATGTCACGGATCTTTTCATCAACAGAACTCATGACAGCATCACCAGTAGACCTAGGAGGATAATACGTATCAGCCGTCCCCTTTGTCACACTCTTAGAACACAGAAAACCCTTAGTGCCCATCGAATCACTAGTAGCAGAAGTACCCACATCCTTCGTCACCTTAAGAGATGGGAACTCCCCATAAGACAATGAATCAGATGTAGCATCAAGTGTAGGACCAGCTTTATCATTAGGATTTAACGAGTCCACACCAACTTTATTCAAATCAACGACCACATTAGAATTCGAATCAACAACCTTATCATGATCAAGTGAAACCGGCTTCACTTGCACAGGTATAGCAACATTAGTGTCAGTAAGTGTCGAGACCTTAGTAGCAGAATCTGATCCCATAGCCTCGATACCAACAGTAGCATAATTACTCGTAGGTGGGGGACTAGTGTTTCGCAAGGCCGTAACAGCTCTGCGTAAAGGTTTACCACCACCTTGGTTTTGAACGTCAGTGCCCTTTAGCCTCTTCATAGGCGCATCAAGCTCACTAACATCAACACGAATAGGATCAGTAGAACCAGAATTCACATGTAAATTATTCAAAAAACCTTTGTTCATCTCTCACAAACCCACGTACAATACACCAATTATGACAGCCAAGTGAAGAGAAAGCCCTAACTTGACCAGTTAGGGTTTGAAGCGTGAAATCCAGGAAACTAACCACCAGCCATAATTAGCATGCAACAATCGGTATTATATTTAAATGAATAGATAGCAAATCAAACCAATACAGCACCGACCCACTATGGTAATAATAATATTAGTAAATTCGTATGCATGCAACTTCAATCAACAAAACGCAAATTCTGACCCCAAGAATGTAAATTAAATGAATTACAATACACCGACCCACGATGATAGATCAGTGGTAGAATAATAAAATAAGCAATCACCAATGATTAATAGTTGAAGGAATAATAGTCGCTTATTAGAAAATCGATTTAGGGATAGGTGGAATCGGATTCGCCAGAGAGAGAGAGTATATTTTTAGGGTTCCACAAATTTGTTTATATCCAGTTAATTTAACCAAATGTTTAAGCAAGTCATAATACTTGTTTGTAACATAATAACTTATTTTTTAAGAAAGGAATCTTTTTTATTTTATTTTATCATAATATGACTGCGATCTATGATGTATGTTTACCTAATTACGCGATCGATACACAAGATTTGATTAATGTTTAAACTAAATTTACGACACATTAAGGTGACACTTTTTTATGTCTACAATGACGGTTTTATTAGATATCGTAGGCATTGGGCTAAAACTAACTTACCAACTCTTTTGGTCTACATTTTTCGTAAAGATGAACAAAGAGCCTAAAGCTTTCAACAAAGCGGCCCAATGATTTATTATTATTTTTTTTAAATCTTAAACTTAGGATATGAAGAATCCAAAATATAGTTCATCATATAACAACTCTTTATTTAGACTAGTATTCAACAATTCTATCATCTTTTTCTTTTATCACATAGGAAAATAACACAAATCTGTGGCATCTCCAACTTTGTTTATTCCAGTAACTACAAATATAGAGGAGAAAACATATTTACTTCAAATTTTACGAACATAAAGTCTGATGCAAATGTTTTTTCTTTTCATCGTAGTAAACACATTTAAATGAAGCTAATAGGTGTTATTCTCATCATTAATCATATGGATTTTATTTTGCACACCACAAATAATAATATTACAATTACAACCATCGAAACGCTATTGGGTTAATCCCAATCTTTATTTTTACCCGTTTTCAAGGTCAAACCCGAAGTCAAAAGTCAACCCCTATTAAAAGTCAACTCTGGAAATAACTGTCAAATTGACAGTTACAATCCAAACCATCACAACTGTTGGTCGAACTCTTTTAGAACCGAACCAACACAACTCTTTGAATCATCACAATGATTCAATCGCACCTTTTTATTCATTATAAATAGAGTAGATTCTGTATGAACAAAGCATGACAAATTAATAAAAGCATTTATATTTTAGCAAATAGAGATTATTTCATATTTTAGTATATCGTTGATTAAAGATCCGTGAAATTGGGCCAACAATTGGCATCAGAGCCGAAATCATCATATACCAAGGTTCTTTTATATCCCTGTTTCTTTGAATCAATACAAGTTTTGTCTCGGTAATTTTTTTGCAAAACCATTCGAACAACAATAATCAAAAAATCATTTTATTGTGTTCCTCTTATTTTTTTTCTCTCGTTACTTTTTGCAAAAATCTGGACCAAAAATTCATACCGAAACAAGATTAGACACGGTTAAACACAACTGGTATCTAATCGATTCAAAACAAGGATAAGAACCATATACCAAATTCGAGAGGATAACACAAAGTCATCATCAAGGGGCACAAATCAGAAACATCAAAGGAACAAACACACCTGTTGTTTCCTGAAGAATCAAACACCCCTTAATCGTTGTTGAATCATCACACCATCACAAGTGTTCGAGAGGAACACACCAACCGTGGAGAAGAGAAGGTTAACCAAGCCAAACACTCGGCGGTCAACCATCAAAGAAATCCACATAGCGGTTATCGGTCTCATCAAAAGGAAGAGAGACACTGATATCTCTTGAAAGAGATAAGAAAACAAAAGGAGGCGTACAAATAACTTTAGGGCATTACCACAGAACCAACAAATAAGGGCACCAGGTTATAATAACCCCCCAGGTTTCGAAATTTCAATATCCACCCTTTTATTTTTTATAAATTATACTTATTATATTTAGTTTTTGCAAAACTAGCATACAGTATAGTTTATTTATTTATTTTTGATAAGTACTTAATATACTACTTAGTATCTTATCATATTTTATATAATAACCTAGTGAAATTTACACTGCTTATTATATTTAGAAATATCTTTTAAGGAGTAATTAACCTTAGGCTTATTTCATTTTATTTTTTTATCTCCAAGTTTTTTAAAAAAAAAACAAACCATTTAAAGCGTGCTAGAAACTTTATAACACAATTAGTGTTAGATTTTAGGAGATTATTTAGTCATTTATTTTATTTTTAAAAAAATGACAAACGGTGGAAACGGTGGAAATAAAGAGACTGTTGTAAACAACACCAATCCTCAATTTCAATGCCCAATGTTAAAACCAGCGAATTACTCGTTATGGGCAATTCGCATGCAAATTATTTTAGAAGCAAATGGATTATGGGAAACGATTGAGCCAACTGAAAATACTCAATCATCTGATAAGAAAAAAGAAAAAATTGCAATAGCGTACCTTTACCAATCCTTACTCGAAGATCAATTACTTCAAATAACAAAGCACAAAACCCCAAAAGCAATATGGGACGCTTTAAGATCTAGACACTTAGGCGAAGAAAGAGTACAACAAGCTAGACTTCAAACACTCAGATCAGAAATGGAGATGTTGACTATGAAGGAAGATGAAACCATCGACACCTTTACAGGAAAACTAACAACTCTTGTAAACAAAGCCGCTAGTCTAGGACACACAATAAAAGACACAAATTTAGTCAGAAAATTACTAAATGCTGTACCGGATAGGTATCTACAAATAGTAGCATCTATAGAACAATATTCAGACTTAAACACTATGACATTCGAAGAAGCCATAGGAAGACATAAAACTTATGAAGAAAGGATTAAATATAAGAAAGGAAAACAAGAGAACACTCAAGAGAAATTGATGTTCACACGACATGAAGGTAGAGGAAAGCATTTTAGAGGACGTGGTAGTGGAAGAGATAAATTTTCACAAGATAAAAACCACGAGAAATTTAAAGGAGAAAAAAGAGATGAAGGATACACCTCAGATGAGTCGGAAGGAACCGACAACAAACCACAAAAGAATGGTGATAAGTCGAAAATAACATGTTACCGATGTCACAAACTTGGACATTATGCCTATGAATGTCAAAATAAACGCAAGAATCAAGTCAGAGAACAATCCAATTTTATTGAAGAAGATTTAGAGCCAACATTGCTTATGGCGACTATAACTGAAGAGAAATGATACAATGAGCATACCGCAGTGAGTGCAGAAATAGCAGAGATTGCAGAAATAGCAGAGATTGCAAAAATAGCAGAGATTGTAGAAATAGCAGAGATTGCAGAAACCGCAGTAATTGCAGAAACCGCAGAGAGTGCAAACATCGCAAAGATAGCAGGGAGTGCAGAAGATTTCAAAATTTGATCAATGTTACAGCGAATATTAAAGGAAGCAAAATGGAGACGACTACAAAAGACTTAAAGATCTACGTCGCAGCGATTGTGATTAAGGGGGAGAATATTGGGTTAATCCCAATCTTTATTTTTACCCGTTTTCAAGGTCAAACCCGAAGTCAAAAGTCAACCCCTATTAAAAGTCAACTCTGGAAATAACCGTCAAATTGACAGTTACAATCCGAACCATCACAACTGTTGGTCGAACTCTTTTAGAACCGAACCAACACAACTCTTTGAATCATCACAATGATTCAATCGCACCTTTTTATTCATTATAAATAGAGTAGATTCTGTATGAACAAAGCATGACAAATTAATAAAAGCATTTATATTTTAGCAAATAGAGATTATTTCATATTTTAGTATATCGTTGATTAAAGATCCGTGAAATTGGGCCAACAAACGCTAGAAACAAAGTACAAACAACAATAAAAATCTTAACTGATACAAGGATTGACAATTCTTACCAAATTTTGAAAAGCTGTATAAAATTAAAAAGGTAGCCCATTATCAAGATTGTTGAGAAGAATCCAATCGGAAAACCAATCCATGTTCCTTCCCAAAAGATCCTTGATAGATCCTCCTCTTCCTCGTCTCTTTCTTCTGATGGTGGTATATCCTCAGGACATGTGATATTAATCTGCATACCGCATAATCCACTATTGTTTTGAAAATACCTCAACTCATTCATAGTGTCCATTTGCCCACCACGAGGAATTTTACCCATCAACATGTTGTTGCTCACATCTAGAGTTCCGAGTTCGTGAAGCTGCACTAGTGATTGAGGGATCAAACCTGAGATTTCATTGTGTGAAACATCCAAGCTTTCTAGGCTCTCTAGATTTCCCAACGACAATGGAATGTGTCCTGAAATCCTGTTGTGTGATATGTTGAGTTGTTTTAGGGCTTTGAGATTTCCTAAAGATGCTGGTATTTCACCAGAAATGTTGTTGTCCGACAAGTCCAACAAAACAAAAAAACGGGAGTTGCCTAGGCGTTGAGAAGATTTTTTCCAATTAACAATCAAGTCTTGAAGCAAGTCTCCAACTCCATCCCCATTTTTTTTTTGAACGGCGATAATATAACTCCATCTCCATTTAACACGATATCCAAAAGATTCACGATGTGATGATGCTGACATATTCAGAGTTCTAATCATTCTTGGAAGGTTTGCCATCTGTTGTGGAATACTTCCAGTTAGATTGTTCCCGGAGAGATCAAGAATTCGAAGAGAACTGCACATGTAAATATTGTTCGGGATAAATCCATTGAGGGAAGTGTTTCTTAGGACAAGTATTTCAAGAGAAGTAGGGAACTGAGGGAGAATATCTTGTAAATTGCCTGTAATAATGCTATTACGAAGATCAAGAACTCTAAGGTTGACTAATTTAGTCAAACCAAAAGGCACACTGCCAGAAAACTTATTTCCGCCTAAATAAAGAATTTCGGTTCCTCCAGGAAAATTCATCGGGATCTTACCAGAGAAATCATTGTCAGACAAATCAAGTTCAAAAGAACCTTTCCCCATAACAGGTAAACTGCCACCGAAGAATTTGTTTTTGGACAAGTCCAGAAATGCTAGATTATCAAGTTTGGAGATGGATATCGGAATTCGCCCTGAAAGATTATTTTCGGACAAAAAAAGCGAACTGAGCCTTTTGGCGTTGCCTATATTTTTGGGCAGCTCCCCAGAAAATTTGTTCCGTGACAAATCTAGTATTCGTAAACTGGAAGATTCAAATAGGCGAGTTGGGATTGACCCGCTGAGGTTGTTATATGAAAGGTACAGTAATTCAATGGAGTGTCTATTGGCGAGCCAATCAGGGAATCTTCCCTCCAATTTGTTATTACTTAAATCAATTACATGCACTTCTTTCTGTAATGAAATCCATTCAGGAATTTGGCCTGAAATTCCACAGGAAGGCATTGAGATGTATCTAAGACTACATCTTGGATCAATCTTAGCTGTGTTATTCCAAATCAAGCTGTTTCCCATTCCACCAATGTATAATACCGTTAGAGTTCTGATTTTGAATATCCAAGTTGGGATCACCCCTGCGAGCATGTTGTCGTGGAGTCGAAGGATTTTCAACTTACACAGGTCTTGCATCGCTGATGGTATTTGGCCAGTAAACTGGTTACTGCTCAGGTCAAGAGCAGTCAAGTTGATTAGTCTTCCTATGAATGCCGGAATTTCCAATGAGAAGGAATTCTCAGAAAGGTCCAGTAATTCTAATTTCGTGAGGTTTACAACGAAAGACGGGATTCTGCCTGAGAAACGATTCTTTTGTAACGAAAATACCCTTAACTGGGTTAAATTTCCAAACTCTTCTGGGATATTTCCCCCAAGAAAATCCCCATTATTTAACTTCAGTGACTCAAGATTTATAAGCTTACCAAATCCCCGACTTAAAGCTCCGCCAAACTTATTGTCACTAAGATCCAGATCTCGAAGAGATTTGAGTTCAAAAAGTTTATCAGGAATCGGACCCTGGAAACTATTTTGACTTAACCTTAGCATAGTCAAATTTCGAAAAGAGCCTAGTTCAGGTCCTAGTTTTCCCTCAAGAATATTGTTACTTAGATCAAGATTTTCAAGTGATCTAAGTTCGAACATTTGAGGAGGAATGGGACCCCGGAAACCATTGTAACTTAAGTCTAGTGTAGACAAATTTGTTAAATTTCGAATCTCTTTCGGGATGTTTCCCGAAAAAAAATTCTCATACAGGTACAATGATTCAAGATTTCGAAGCTTGCCAACTTCAGGTCTCAAAACCCTGTCGAGAGAATTGTCGCTCATGTCCAAGTAACGTAAATTTGTTAACTGGAAAAGCTGGATGGGAATGGAACCACTGAAGTTGTTATTCCACATGTCAAGATGAAGCAGTTTGGTGAGATTACCAAACCCATCTCTTGGGATCTCGCCTTCAAAATAATTCTCCGATATATCAAATAGTTCAAGAGACTGGATATGAAAAAGGGGAGTGAGGATGTCAGAAGATACTGGAACTGGATCAAAATCAGGAGGAGGGATGGCTACCTCATATAGATGAAGCTTGGTAACACTTCCGGTTCTGGAGCAATTAACACGCTTCCAAGAACAACAATCAGAAGCATGATTCCATGAGTCTAGTTTTTTAAACTTAACGGGATATTTGGAATTGAAGATGGTGGTGAGGGTGGATTTGAAGTGTAGTAGTGCTTGTTTTTGATGAATGGGACAAGAGAATGATGATGGGATTATAAGGGAACTGAGTATTATCAAGATTAACATTAACTTTAACATTGGTGTGCTTGCCATGGTGGATTTTGGTTGTTGTTCTATATTTTTGATGCATTTGTATATGTTCTCGTAGTCATTATATAGGGAATGTAAATGTAGAGATTTTTTTTTTTTTTTTTTTTTTTTTTTTTTTTTTTTTTTTCATTTCTTTTATTTGTTTATATAAATTCATAGAAAATAATGTACTACTTCATTACAGTATATGATTGTACAAGTTATAAACCACGAGTGCCGCAGTAGAAAAATGATCCGAGTTTGTATGTGTACAATTTTTAAGTCAAGTCAATGGGTAGTGGATTCTTTTTTTTAGGAAGGTTATTTGAGCAGCAAAGTTATTTATTTATTTATTATTTTTTTGATTTTATTTTATTATTATTATTATTATTATTATTATTATTATTATTATTATTATTATTATTATTATTATTATTATTATTATTATTATTATTATTATTATTATTGTTTTTTTAACAATATCTTATCTTATTGGGAAAATTACCAAAATAGATCAGTCGCCCAAAGCACATTCCTTGAATAGATGTTTTTAAATCACTTTCCTCCGGCGGATCAGCGCAACTTGGCGACTGAGCAACCTTCATATATGTGCGACACGTGTCGAATATTTTATTAATATAGTACAGAATCTAGAATCTTTTGGAATGTATAGTACATAATCTAGAATCTTTTAAGGACACGTGTCGCACATATATGAAGGTTTCCCAATTTTTTAGTTGCCCTGATCTAATTTTGGAAAGTGAAATTTCAAAGTCTAAAAAGTGACTAGTCAAAAAGTCAACGATCTATTTTGGTAATTATCCCTATCTTATTTCATACGAGTATAATGATATGACTCTTGTTCTTTTACATGTAAATGTAGGTACTAGCTAGTAAACTGATAATAGTAAACTAAAGGCTTCTATTAATCATATTTTTAAGGATATGGTTTAATTTAAAAGTTGTAGCCTAATGTCGATCAAGTGATGGACAATGGGGCATATAAACTTCAGGTTCAAAGTATTCTTAGACGCGGTGGCTAACCAATGTTATGCGATTGACATTTCTTTCTTAGACGCGGTGGACCAATGTATTCTTTGAAGACACATAAACTTCGTTACGTTTAATTTTACTTTTAAAACATAATACGTGACACCGTTTGTTATAACATCAATTCAAATAGCTATTTTTGGTGGAAATAACGTTATTGTAAGTCTTATTTATTATTACTAAAACAACAGATCGAGAGTATATTGGTGTGCAATACGTATATGAAACCAATCCCTACGAAAATAGATTATATCAATCTATAGTGTAATACGTACTTAACAATAACGTATCTTATTTGAAACTTTTTATTACAACATTTAAATCTAACTTTTACAAAGTAATGTCTTCATTTTAATAAATTAGGGCCCATAAAAAACAAAGCTATGAATGATACCTAATATATATCCTTTTCATATATTTCTTAAATGTGAGGCCTAAATAAATGGAACTTAAATGACATCATATTTATTAAAAACTTCTATATTTCTAGAGCATCAAATGGTCCAGGTTACATCAACTTCGATAGGAACACTTGTTAGCTTGACTTGGTGGAAAATAAGGTCGTTTTTAAGTATTCAATCCGGTCAACCAACATGAGAGTAAATTAGACGTTGGTCTTTTTGGATATGAGGCAGAGAACAAAAATGGAGTTATCATACATTAATAAACATGCCGTAAGAAAAGGGAAACAATTGACGCCAAAGACTTATTTTGTACACGAAAACACTACAATCGTTGAACTAATCAAGAATATTGGACTTTTTAGTTCAGTGATACTAATCAAGCATGTAACAGTTAGGCTGTTTGTTAATTTGGACTTTGTTTGAACATTTCATATTTTAGTGCAAGTCTTTATATTACAGCAGGAGTATATATTTGCTATTTCTAATTTCTAGTGTAAATTTATATTAACTGTCTTAGAAAGATCCATAACACTAACTTTAGCATTGGTATTTCGTTTTTCATGTTGCCGGTGGAGGTTTTATGTGTCGTATATCTGATGTGCATATGGTCAAGTTCATGGTGCAAATGTAACTGATAGACGACCAACTAAAATTCTCATTAGTTCATCATTTATATATATAACAACACATATATGGAACACTATCATACACATATCAGTACCAAATGTTGATGTGGGATGCTGAAAATATAAATATAACTGGGCTATGTATAATAGAGGATGTGTAAACATAGCAGCTCGTATAAACATGTACGGATTATATTTTAAACATAAATATCTATACAGTGAAATTATTTACAACTTAGGAGCTAATACACAAGGTGCACTATGAACTGCAACATACGAGATCGATTAACAATTATTAAATGACAATTTCTTAATTTTATTTCATGATTTGAGCAGTTGTTTTGTTTGAACATAGTTGAGATGGCTAGAGCCTAGAAGACCAATACATATAATTTCATTTAATTTGAACTATGGGATGATATTTGTGTTTACCTAATGGTCCAGCTGGTCAATTAACCAAAGTAAAATAGGAGCCGACATATTAAACAATAAATATACAGCAACTTAAAACTCAAAAGCGATTAACACTGGTGTGCTTGCCATGGTGGATTTTGGTTGTGTATTTTTTATTCATTTGTACTAGTAATTGTTGGTTGTTATATAGGGAATGAAAACGGGGTCCTAAGGGTGTATTTATTTTTCCTTATACGAAAATGATTAGACCCACTTATCGAGGTCTATATTTTCCTTTATTTGATCTCTGTGAATATGAGTGATGAAATTGGTATCCTCCACAACAAGAGTCATATTTATACATGAGACTCACATGGACCCACTTGTCTCTTAATCTAGAAGGAAAGAAAAAAAAAAAAAAAAAAAAAACCCTAAGTTTCCTTTCTTTCTTTCTAATATATAAACCAAAATGTACCATTAATTTTTGAACGATGTACATGTACGCTACAAAAAAAAAAATGATCGTGGTAGTCGAAAACGGATTTCTACAAACCTACTTTTATTCATTACAATTATATTTTATATTTATGCTACTAACCCATAAATCATAATTAATTTTTACGATAATATTTTTTATAGTACGTAAGCCTACTTTTTATATAATAATATATGATTGTTAGAACAACTTCTGGGTGGTCTAGGTTTATTTTGACTCCAATATTGTCTTGCGAAAATAATCGAACAAGACTTATATATGAAACCGAGAGTAATTACAAGTCTTCATGAAAAAAATCCAATAAAAAAATGGACTTTGAATATGTTGTATTTGTTAGAATTTTCCTATTTCAATAACATCTAAGTGGTCCATGTTTACAACGACTTTGATACACATATTGTTGAAGAATTGGAAAAATATTCGACAAAGACTTATGACTTTGTTGAAAATAAGGTTGTAGAATATTTGTCTATCAAAATGAAAGTAAATGAAACGTTAGGTTAGTCTTTTCGGATATTAGTTATAGAACAAAAAAGAGTTTATCATACAATATTTTTAGAGTTAATTACAAATTTTGTCCTTGTTGTTTACATCTTTTTTCATCTTTCGTCCTTTGACTTTAATAATTACACCTCTCGTCCATGTGATTATCCATTTTTAAGAGACCAGTCCTTTGGCCAAACAACCGTTAGCGTCTATTTGTTAAATCTTTGCATATAAAGGCATTTCGTCAATTTCTACCTTATAATCTTCAACCTCCACTTTTTCACTTTTCTTTTTATAATTTCAAAAACACAAATAAATGTGTATATCTTCAAAATCAAACTTTTTTTAAAAAAAAATAAATAAATAATAAAAAATAAATAAATAAAATGTTTCTTTATATAAACTTCAACAACACATCTCACTATAATGAGGCACAAACAAATTATTTGTAGAATTACTATAAACACAATATTTCTATCCGTATGCTCAAATAAATCAACACTCCAATTTAATTCATCTCAATAACTGTATCTACTATTTTTATAAATTGTCAGACAATGTTATATCATTGATTATAAAAACTGTTTACTATATTACATTCAGATACAATGAATTGCCGGAAAGAATCCTATCAGATTAGTGTGCCATTCTTCTTTGTTCATTTATTGAGACTTAGAAAAAAAAAAAATTCAGGTTGGCTACAAGGTGTTTGAGGAAATGCTTAAAAAGAATTTTGAGGTTCTTGACAAGGTGTTTGATGGAATGCCAAATAAGAATGTTAATCCAACAAGGGCACTATATGTCGAAGCATCAAATGGCCTGTTTTGTGAGTTAAAAGGGCTTCAGCAGATTTGAAGGTGATTTCAAATGATGTATGGCATACCCATCCGAAAACACTGCGTTGTATACTGTGGTTATCAGGCTGTCCTGGAATGTTATACTGTAGCCTGGATCTTTTGTAGATACACCAAACTCGCTGAGAACCACCGGCATCCCAAGTTATTTCTCAGCATCATCAATGTGTGAAATCCTTTATAAGAGCATTAGATGTGTAAGCATAGCATGTGGCTTATCATGCGCATGCACATGTTATCTAATAAGGTTTTGAGTTACAGTTGACTTACCAAGAGTCGGCATAAATATGAACCTGAAGCAAAATCAACACCAAGAATCTGATGGTTTCTGATGAAATCAGTTCCAACTTGTTGATAATAGGTATTGGCATTGGCGGAACTATGAAGGGGCAGGGGACGCCCCCCCCCCCCAAAAAAAAAAAAAAAAAAAAATTTGCGGCACATAGTGTAAATATTATAGGTTTTAAAGGTAATTTAGTTGAGGTTACAAACAAATCTCCGATTCAGCACCCCCAAAATAAATTCGCCCCCCCCCCCAAACCAAGAAAAATGTTCTAGTTCTGCCATTGGGTATTGGGATTGTATTGAACCTTGTTTAGTGTTGAAACACTGTAAAATCCTTCGAGACCAATCTCCACTAGATGCTTTGGATAGATAGTTTTAACATAAACAACCATTTCTTCGATCCATTCCTATAAAAGCACATTACTCATTACTTATTGGTGCAGACCAAATGGTGTACAAGTTGGTTTTCATTAATGAGGAATATATACATACCTGTAGTGTATCTCCCGAAGGGTCTGATGGACATCTTGAGATCTTGAATCGCTATGTTCATCAAATAAAAGATATATGTAAGAAAGCTAATCAGGATCTATCAAAATGAGAGGGATGGCAATATGGCATTGACACTCCCTTACTTAGCTTTACTTAAGGTTTAATGAGATGTTGTGTATGGAAGATGATGAAAGCTCGAGCTATACTGCCTTTCTAAAAAAAAAAAAGCTTGAGCTATACTTGGTCCGATTGACAGATCTGCTGTTGTGAATATGGTGCCCCCCGGGGCTCCAGGAAATACTGTCCGTGATCTTAATGTACCGTATGAAGGGCATGAAGAGTTTGAGACACCTACAGCTCATTTACTTTTTCCATCTGTGAGTTGTGTTATTTGTTTTGTTGGGGATATGTCATTTACCTTAAAATTGATTATAGACTTAATTGGAATGTCATATTTAGTGTTAGCTCCCCTATTAGCTGATGCACTTGTAATTGCATAATATTATTTGAATAACTACACACATGTTAAAGTTAGACAATTATAAGTAGGCAATTGTTTTTTTTTTCCTCCTATCATTGTAGTGGGTGGAAAGGGGTGTTTGGGAATTGGGATTGCTTATTAAAATATTCTATTTGCTTATTGCCTTTTGTTAAAACAGATTGCTTATTCAAACTGTTTATGTACTTATCTACAAGTGAGTGAACAACTTGGTGTTGCTAATTCTGGTACACTCATTTCAAAAGTATAGAGAATGTAGCACTTTTAATAAGCAAGCCCAAACACCCCGTAAAGATTCATAAACATAACTGTAGTGATATCATTGGGAAGAGGGTTTCGTGTTTTAGATTGATGTAGGCACTAGGCCACTGCATTTATTTGCACGTAAATGTTATGTGGGCCATTATTAAGTTACATTCACATCTTTATTGTTTTAACATGGGATCGTATCTGCATACGCCATTGCAAACGCATTTGCCTGGTCAAACACCATTACCAGGATAGTGTTTTATCTTAAGGATCACATGCTATGCTTTATCTCAAACCTTCTCAGATAAAAAAGGCTAAAAGGACATGGGTTGAAAGTCCCTCAAAGTATATTTATTGCATTATTTTTGTTACTGTAATAATAAAATAAACACTAGAGTTGTAAGAAATAGAATTGAAAAAATAGTGTTTTTTGATCTGACACAACCAGTTTAAAAAAAAAAATAATGGACAAAAAAGTGTTCACAGGTCAAGTAGTAAACTTGAACCGATCCCAACTAAGTTATACTCACTAAAGCTACCATTTTCTTATTTGACCACCACTAGCTTCTTCTTATATATATGCTTATCCATGCGCAGTGAACTTAATGATACGATTGTGGAAGCTTAGTTAAGGATCAGACATATTTCACCTTTACTTCAAGCGTAAGAAGCAGTTCAGTGTTACTTGGAATCGAACAATCATCTACTCATAGGACTCAATCTGCTGGTACTTCAGTACAACAGTTCAAATTTGTTCCTAAGGCAGCTACTAGTGAACCTAAGAAGGGAGTTAATACCATAGGTAATGCATCTACATCGTTGTATCAGTTGAAGTCTACTGGTAACGCTTCTAAGGAAGTTAATGTCACTACATCTAATCCATATGTTGCATTGGTGATGAATGATGAAGATGGTGAAGAGCGAGTGGTAAATGAGTTTGATGAATCGGCCAATCTATTAGTTAATATGGGAGCAGGTTCATCTCGCACGTTTTCTGCTGGCTAGCTGTTTTTGTTCTTGTTTCTAGATGCATCTTTGTTTCTAGTTTTGTAAGTGCTTCTGGCATGTCTTAAGCACTAGAGTTAGTTGGTTATCAAGCTTTTTAGCTTGAGGTTAATATGGCATTTCAGCCATATTCCATTTGTACTTAAACGTTTTTGGTTCATTTATTTACCAGGGTGCAGGATTACTCCCCTTTACCCAAAAAAAACAATCATCTACTCATTTGGGTATGCTATTCGCTAAGTCATATATATATGGGAAATCTTACCTGCTTTACAAAGCAGGTAAGTTACCTGCTTTTCTTTGAAAAAAAAGAGGGGGCATGGATTAAACAGAGAGAACCATAAAAGTGCAGGGGCTTAATTGTAAAAAATTTAAATATTTTACAAAGAAAAGCAGGTAACTTACCTGCTTTGTAAAGCAGGTAAGATTATATAATCATAGAACCTATAAATTTTCATTATGTCTTTCAGAATTAATAATTCTTGACTTCCCATTTAGCCTCATAAAGAAAGGTCATAAATTTTTCTTAGGTTCATAAGTATATAAAAGAATGATACAACTTTCCATTAGTCCTACAGTATTAAGTATCAAACGGAGATTCAAAGCTTCTGGTTAAGTCAAATCTATAAAATGAAAATGTGATTTTTATCGCTAAGGTCGTAACAGACATGCTCCAAGTTCGTGGGTCTTAATGTATGGTTACTATGACAGGGATTTTATGCAACGCTGACAGAACCTCTAGAGTGTGGTAGAAGAGTTGATCATTTCAAAGAAATGGAACAAAAACTCCACCCGGAAGTAAAAAGAAGCTTTAAAGAGGTTGTGTGAAGATCCAAAGACCACAATTGTTGTCCTAAGTGGATGCCACCATTCCGTCTTCGATGAGGTAGGCTCATTCTCTATAGTATGTCAGTGTTCACTCTACCAGTTGCGTATGAGTATCGCATCATTAGCATATAAAATTTTATTGACTATACAGAACTTCAGAGAATTCAGTATATGGCTGGGTGCACAGCATGGTGTATTTTTAAGAGCACTTAATAAGAAATGGATCAGAAACTTACCAGAAGTACAAATGGATTGGGTTGATAGTGTTAAGGTATTGTCTATCCATCCATATTTATTTATGTTTTCGCTGTGCATACTATGGAATACTAAAAATGAAGTATGTTACTATACTTCTCTTGAGACATTTGGTTATTGTAGATGTAGCGTAGAGATTACAATCTCGAACCTTTTACTTATCAATGGGTCAATCTGGATTATATTTTATCTCTTAAGGGTCAAACTTGAATAAAAAAAAAGTATCAACTCAAAAGGAAATGGGTCAAACAGATACAAAGTATTCCAAAATATATCCTCCTTTTTGTTATTTATGATATTATATTATTATATAGAATTATAGATACTAAAAAATGTTATGAGAGTACTTATTTAAGAAAACTAATTAAGTATATTTAATTTTAACAAACTTGAAAAAAGTGTTTCAAGCTAACTAGCCAAACCCATAAAAAACTTTTCTGTTTCACCTGTTCCCCGATTTTGCCACCTCTATAATTGTGGATAGTACCCTTATCAAGAATTACATATTTGCTACCAACCGAACTTAAGTTAACTTGTATAAACTTGATGACGATTTCAACATGTCTTAAATATTTCACTAAAAGAACACCACGGTCTATCTTTGAGCTTCGTGCCATCGTGCCAATTTATCATATTTTTCTTATACATTTATTAATTCATTTTCCACACTATAACAACGTTATGGACAAAAAAGATGTTCGAGTTTGAGAGGCTTCAAGCCAAGGACATATTGCAGCACCTATGGACTGGACCCATATCAAATGCATCAGTGGAACTTGTCCAAGGTGGTCGGTCCGTTGAGGTTCTTGCAAATGGGGTTACCAAGGTTCGTCCTTTTCTGGAGATGACACAAAGGGTGGGTTGGGTCACGACTCAAAATGGGTAATTTTAAAGTGTTGAAACGTGTCAGGTTGATTTGACAAAAACAAGGTATCTCCAAGAGTTATATTGTTTCATCAACAGTCTACCATATTTTAGCAACTGATTAGGAGATTTTTTGCATAAAAATACGTTTTGTGAGATATTTGACCATTTAACCTGTATCCTACTAATCTGTTAAGAGTAAAGGTTTCAATTTTGACCCATTTGGATATAAATGGGTCGAATTGGGTAATGTTTAATATCTAACTGAGCATATCGGTTGACCCATTTTGGAACACGATAGTGGTACCGAACATTGATTGTCGAATAATTACTTATCCATTATTATCTTTCAGAAGTTTTTACTTTGACATATTGAAGCTATAATATGACAATTTCTAGGTTGCATTGTTATAATAAACCAACATATGAGAAGCTACTGTATGATATTTAGCATTTTACTAAGGCCATTTTAGCTTAAAGTAGTTTTAGATGCTCCTTTTCTTCTATAATCACAGTATGTTGGTTTCTCCTGTTATGAATCAAATGCATGTTCGAGTAACACGGAGTACTGGAATATAGTTTTTAAAAAGCTTCCTTATGAATGTGTGAATCTCTATCTGATTTTTCATATTACTAACATAAGGTTTTTTATGCATACACAAAATTTTTAGGGTGACAAATATTGTTCTTTGATGACACACGGACAGAAACAAGGTTACTGAAGCACACTATGCTCGTTTAGTGACAACGTTCTTAAATGAAGGCGTGTTTGGCTAAGCATATTGGAGGAGTGTTATAGTTTACTGTATATTAAATGGGTGTTTGGCTGAGCTTGTGGTATTGTAATAGACTAATAGCTTATTACCAACTCTAAGGTAAGAAGACACTGTACAATTGTATGCATAAAGGTTATATCAGGAATGACTATATATTATACTTTAAGTCTAAATGATCCTTGTAATAATCTGCAAGTTGAGTTGTGTAGAAGGCACCTACACGTGAAATGTCTTTGAACTATTTTTACAAACTTTTTCATTGCATTCATACACAAACATGACATTTGATTCTTATTTAATATTATCCCACACTAGAATGTGTGCATTTTTTTTTTTGGCTAAAATCTTTCATGTATTAGAATGAAATTTTAGCATTCTTAATTCATTTATCATATGTTGGTATTCTTTATGATTCTTTGCATAGTTCTTTTTATCATTATTAAGTAAACTCATGAAGCTAGCCCGTCCATTATGAGATGATAATTGTAAAGAAACACAAAAGACACGTCATTGTTTAAAATAAATTTATGACCTACTAAGGTGACACATTTTTGTAAGATAATGATAAAACCCGTAGGTATAATCTTATTAATCATCCACTATTTATAATAGTGAAACCCTAATACCCTAAACCCACAAACCGGGCTTGGGCTTATACTTATCCCTTAACACTCCCCCGCAGTTCGAGCGGCGAAATCGCGAAAGCTCGAACTGGAGTAGTAAACTAAGAAAGCAAATTAAAACAATAAACCAAAATAAACTAAGAAAACAAATGTGACACCAACAAAAGTCGTCTCGGGAATTGATACCCTGGATTCGACACCAAACAAAAGTCGTCTCGGGAATTTATACCCTGGATTCGACACCAAACAAAAGTCGTCTCGGGAATTGATACCCTGGATTCGACACCAAACAAAAGTCGTCTCGGGAATTGATACCCTGGATTTGACACTAACAAAAGTCGTCTCGGGAATTAATACCCTGGATTCGACATAAAAAACAAAAACAAACAATTAAATAACTATTTTTTTTTTTTAACCTCGATGCTTAAATAATAGTATATGGTAAAAAGGATCTCAACAAAGCTGTCAAAGCATCTCTTCGTATAGAACTAGTTCATACTTCATAATATAAACGAATTCTTCCAACTCAGTTGATCGTGGAGAAACTTGCTTCTGTCATCAACAACTTCACATCTTCTTTACAGCACAGACAAACTCCAGAAAATCATGGCCAACACCACCGAGATCCTGAAAACAGTTACCGGTCGATGGGCCGATGAAACCGACGATGGACACCAAACAAACAAACAAGTAAGTCGACTGGTTATCACTTGAACCAACGATCAACAAACAAACAAGGAGATGCGACTGTTTTTGTTTTTGGTTTTGGTCAGTTGTGGCCGGCCGGTGAATGCGACATATGTAACCACGGCGAAAAGATAGGTTTTGGTGAAGGGGTGGTTGAGAGGAATGAAAGGAGAATACACAGTCTTATTAGGATTATAGAAAATAAAATCGACAGAGCTTAAGGCTTAAAGGTAGCCCTCCGAACCTCCGGCGTGTAGCCGGCGGTCGGAGGCGGCGGAAGATTAAAGTAGCGGAAAGATTAGGGTTTTGTGGATCTTAATGCTCTGATACCATGTAAGATAATGATAAAACCCGTAGGTATAATCTTATTAATCATCCACTATTTATAATAGTGAAACCCTAATACCCTAAACCCACAAACCGGGCTTGGGCTTATACTTATCCCTTAACAATTTTTATGTCTAAAATGATGGTTTTGCTGGATATTGTAGGCATCGGGCGTAAAGTAACTTACCAAGAGGACCTTTTTGGTCTACACTTTTTGTAAAGATGGACAAAGAGATTTGCATATAATATGTACGTATTATATTTGTATGTGTATGTGTATTGTTTTTGTTTGACAAGGTTGTTAGTTGTCTGTTAATTATTTTTAGTTAAAGGCAAACTCGTATAACATGTGTAATCTCATATAAATACAAAACCTCACTTTTGTTTTGACAGGACTTGAACCACAACTTTATTTGTGACAACTGGCAATTTAGGAAAACTATTTACAAACCCACATTACTTTGAATTTAATGATTTTTTGGAATATTTGAAAAACTTATTCGTGATGGAAATTGTAAACGTTGAACCGTGGTTTTAAACTTTGGGATATTTATGGAAGTTGATTGTTAATTATTGGTTTGGTTTGGTATTATTCGTGGTGATTTATTTTTGATATATTTATTTGGCACTACATTGACTCCGGCACTAGGATAACCTAACAAAATTTTATATATTTTAAATGTTTGGTTCGGTTATTATATATTTCTGGAAGGTATCGTGAGATTTTGAATATTTGGAATGAGCTCGGTTCGAGAGAGTCGGTTTATTTTAAATGAGTTTCGGGTTTGGTCCGCGTAATTTACATCGGGTTACCTCACCCACCTTTTTAATAATATTCTTATTATTATTATTATCATTTTTATTAAAATCTATTTATATATATATTTTTTTGGGCTTGAAGCCGGTTTTGGTTTTGTGGGTATTAACACCCACGCCCCACACAAACACAAACACAAACATAAGCAAACCAACACCCTCACCATTTCACCTCTCTCTCTCTCTTTGATATCAAACCCTAGCCGCCTACACCTCCGGCCACCACTGCTGCCACACCGCCGCCTCCCACAACACGCCACCACCACCAATCGACTCCCCTCTTCTTCCTCTACAAGATCCACTCAAACACGCGCCCTAAACATCCATTTTTCATCTCGTTAAAACACAAAAATCGCCACATCTTTTATAATTTTCGGAGAATTTTTCATATTTGTCTTGGGAATCGAAGGTAAGTCGAGTGTGACACGAGTTTTGGTGAGACACGTGACCTAGGGTCACGCATCTTGATGTTTTCTTTCGGGTTATGGTCAAAAACAAAATGATTCAAGTGGGTTTTTGAAATAATGGATGGAATCTTGAGTTTGGTATCCGGGTGGTTGTTTTTCTTGTTGGGTCGAGACTTACCCGAGAGCTAATGCTCTCGGTTTGCGCCATTGTTGGATTATTTTGGTTTCTTGATGATTTTTTTGATCTTTGGTACTCGATTTGGAGGATGTTTGGATGTTATTTTTGTTGTTTGGGATTTTTGCCGACGACCCAAGGGTCCGTTTGGGTTTGACTTGGCTCGTTATGAGCAAGACCGTTACCCCTTTGGGTCCGATCGAATATTGTTGTGGTTTTGAGGTACGACTTGACCACTAAGGCCGTTTGGTTTGGCTCGTATGGAGCAATCCGAGACCCTAGAGGTCTCCGGTGAGATCACGATTCATGTGGTTTAATATTGACCCGGGTTCACTTGATAAATCAACCTGTAAGTGTGATATATTACTTGGTCGTCTTATATAATTGTCGGATTATTTTGTTGTCGTTTTGTTATTATTGATCATGGTTATTTTTGAGCTTGAAGTGGTACATTTGGAATTGTGATTTTGATTATGGAGTTGTGTTGACGAAGTGGTTATGGGAACCGATTGTGAGACGGTTAATTAGATTGACGAAGATAGGTTAGTTGGGTGCCGTATTCGGACCCTATTGTTGTAGCACGTGTTATGGGTATTGATCGGACGGAGTTGGGTTACTTGATTTGTGACTTGGTTATATTATTTTGGACTTGGACAATGAGCCAAGAGTGATAACTTGGACTTGTGACCATCTCATATAACTCGATAATTATTTATAATCAAACGCTAATAATAAAACTCGTAATAATATTATTGGTAATATAAACGTTTATATAAGTATATAGACGTGAAAAACGTATATATAAATATATAAATGCGTATATTAAAAATAAAACGATCACGAGTAATATATTATAATAACATGACGATAATTAATATACTATAACTATAAATAGCGACGGAATCTTTTACGTTGGGTAATTATTAAATAAAATATATCTTTTAATAAACGAGGAAAACTATCGAGTTATACGGGGTTGTGGTCACTTGAGTCCAAGTGGATTATATTATTAATTTGTGACTTTTATGTTTGTCACGGATATGTGACGATTGATACATCCATTTTCTATAACTATGTAACCTATTTAATCGACGGGTTAAATAGGGTCTACTTAGCTATATAAAATGAATATATTAATGGGCATTGTATCCTACGACGCCCATAGGTTGTGGTACGTGTACAGGAATAATGAATTACTAAATATCTCGTGGAGTTGGCTAAATTGACGAATTTGGTAAGCTTGACGGTATATATAGGGAATTCATTAAACCTCGATACTTACCATATAGTACTCTACATGCTTTGTGACTTAGGTTTGGATATAATCTTAGGGCGATATATTACGTAGATAAATATAGGGGATTACCAAATCGACGGATTTGATAAACTTCGATAATTTATTTAATTAATATATTGGGCTAATATTAGACCAATAGAGTGTTTATCTTGTTCTTTTCGTTGTGGCTTCTTGTTGTGAGTTGTGTCGACCCTCCACCAGCATGGATACCAAACTCCAAACTAATATGAGGATAATACGAGAAATGGATTTTTGGAAAGTAAAATGGAATACGTTCGGGATTGGGAATATTTGATTTTGAGGAAATGATTCTGAACGCGTTTATATTGTTAGGAGGTGCCGAGTCTGTAGTTGCCATTATTTGAGTTGCTATACATCTTACATCTATCGATTTATTTTGCTGATTGCTGGACTTGAGGTGAGTCATAGCCCCACTTTTACTCTTGAACTTTGTTTTCAATACTTGGGGTGAGAAACATGCAATATATTTTATTTGGACTATTATCGCTTTGTTTATTTAAAACTTGCTATGCTTATAGAACTAGGTAGATATTAGAGCGAGGCCTAGTCCCAAACTAGGTAAGCTATTGATTTGTGTGGAAAACTAGAAGGGGGGTTGAATAGTTTACCGATTAAAATCTTTTTAACTTGTTAAGTTAGCTTTGAAACTTTCCGTTTGATCAAAGATATATACACAAACACAATATATAACATGCGAGTAAATGAAAGAAACGATCAAACCACAACACGAGTATTTATCGTGGTTCGGCTACAAGGACTCTTTTTCCTTGCCCTACGTCCACGCCCCGAGTATCCAACTCGAGAGTTACTTTCACTAGTCAACAAGCTCCTTTCACCGGCGGAGAAAACCTTACACGTCGCTTATTCTTTTACCGACACAAAGCTAGATGTCGAGTTCTTTACCAAGGGTACAACCACTCCCGTTAGTTCTTTTACAAGGGTTCAACTACTCCCGATACACTTTGTATTTTGAGGACTAAAATACTAACCGATCACTACTGAAAATACACAATCAAATGAAGTGTAAACTACACAAGTCTACACAATGCTAAGCTAACAAGTCTTGCAACGTTGTGTTGAATACTTGTTACTTTTAGTAAGCTCGTGAATCTCTTTGCTACAAAAAGAAACTTCACATATGAAATGTTAAGAGGTTAGATGAAAGAATGAATGTGTGTGTAAAATATGATGTCAAGTGATAAGCCAAAATTCAACTTGTGGCTTGGTATTTATAGCAAAACCTTCTGCAGGTCTGGCGGATCAGGCGGACCCCTTAGAAGGGTTCCGCCCGTGTAACCCCAGGGTACCGCCAGGCTTGCAGTTGGTTTTGCAATAAATCTTGCAAACCAAACAAGGTCACATCTCATTACTCTTAGCAAACCAAACAATGTCACATCTCATAATATCAAGTCAAACATTAAACTTGCAAGCAACATCTTAGTAAGTCAAACTCTTTCCATAAATGTAAAATGACAAAACTTGCCATAAATGTGATGTGACAATTCTATTTTAAGAAATAAAAAGTGTTGTGTTTTATGAAATGTAAAATGTAGCAAAAGTCTAGTTTATGCAAGTCTTTAAAACTAAGATTATGTTTTACTTAGAAACTAAAGTTTACATTTGTCATTAACAAAACTTAGCGAAGATCGTAAAATATAAATAACGTTATTAGGCGATATTTGTATTAACAATCTCCCCCGTTTTGTTGATGACAAAACATAAACTTTGTTTTTAAGTAACTCACCAAATCTTGGTTTTTAAGACTTAAAAAAAATTAATATTAAACTTGTTTTACTTAAGTTATGAAAATCATATTAAGTTTTGAAAGTTTAATATATTTCTCCCCCTTTTTGTCGAAACAAAAAGTAGAGTAGCGAAGCGGAAAGAAAGTACTTGTTCCCCCTTGCTTGTTACTCCCCCTAAAAGGAGTGCCAAGATGGGAAACATGGATTTTGATCCTACAAAAAAAATGGTTAGTAGGTGACATAAATAGCCAAGTTTGTAGTTACCACCCACATTGCAACCACAATGACAACATAAAAATGATCAACCAACAATGCATGAAAGTAAGTAGAAAGAAATAGCATTCCATGTAAAATTTTGACTTTAAAAAGTCAAAGGACAAGAAATGGTAAATATTCTTCTACTTCTAAAAACTTAAAAAATAACCAAGAAAGAAAAATAAAAGCCTAGTTTCCTAAATTGGGGCAAACGGCCTCCAAATGTTGTCTAGGATTTGTTTGGGTAGGAGAGAGCATCCAAACGTTCTATGACGTGTTGGAATGCAAACCGGGTTTCATCTTGAAGTTGGTGAAGCAACGTTTTGATGCTTGCACCCATTTGCTCACAATTTGAGCAAACATGGGGATGAGTGGGTGGAAATGGGTTGGTTTTGGTTTCTTGGTTTGAGGGTTGGTTGGTTTGTGGTTCTTGGGTGGATGATGGGTTTGGTATTAAGTCAAGCAAGGTGGTTTGAAATTCCATTGCTTGATGGAGGTGGTTCTCAACCATGCTTTGTATATCCTCATATGAGGGAAAGAAGGATTCAAAGGTTTGGGCTTGAGAATGTGGTGGAATTTGGTGATCATGGTTTTCAAAGTTTAGTTCTCCATAAAGAGGGCCATGGATGTCATTGTAGATGAGGTGAAACAACAATGGTTTGGGTTGATGGTATACTTGTTGTGGTGGTTGGGTGTGGTTAAAATGCTCATTTTGGTCAAGAATTGACCTTGGTGAAAAAGGTGGTGGTTGTGAAGGTCTTGGTGGAAGATCATTTAGATCTTTCACAAAAGGGTGTGGTGATGTGGGAGGAGACCCACATAACTCCATAGGTTCAATTTTGGGTAATGGTGATGGTGATGAAGTTTTGGATGGTTGGGTTGGAGCACTTGGTGGAGTTGGGTCGTTTGGTGATTTAGTAGGTGGTGGAGTGAGCTCATTTGGTTCATTGGGTGATGGAGATGGAGATGCAAGGTTCAAAAAGTGTTCATTTTTTATGGGTGAGGTGAATTCATCCGAAGATGGGGAGCTTAGGTTGATGGGTTGATTAGACCATAGTGGTTTAACACTAATCCGGGCGGTTTTCCGGATGGGTCGTGATGGTTGAGAGGTGATTGTTGACTTAGTCATGGTGAAAAATGGTTTAGAAGTTCAGAAATTGTGATGAAGAAGATGTGATTTGATAGTGTTTAGGATGGCTTAATTTATAGTGTTGAAGGATTGTTGAAAGGAGTTTTTGGATTTGATGTTAGTCCATACAAAAATGGAGGTTTCTAATGATTTGGAAAAGTAATTATGGGTTGTCAAATCATGGAAAGCAATCCAATGAAAATGGTGAAGTGAGAAGACAAGTTTTGCACTAAATTCTTAGTGGTTTTGGTGGATTTGTTGGAGTATAAATCTCAGGGATTTCAAGAATCCTTTAAAAGGGTTCCTTCCTTTATGTGCGAGGGGTCCTTGAGGTTGTTATGGCAAATTTTGAATTTTGGCGGGAAATGGTTTTGGTTAAGTTTATGGAAGAAGAAGTTCCCTATTATGCAAAACATATTGCAAGAAATGGGTTTCTACCTAAAAGGATTGGATTTTGGTGTTTGGATGTTGAATTGTTGAAAATAGAAACAAAAATTCTGCAGGCTTCTGGCGGCACCCTCAGAATACACAGGCGGAACCCATTTGAGGGTGCCGCCTGGTCCGTTGGGCCATTTATGGGATTCCCAGAAATTGCACTGGCGGAACCCAATTTTGGGTACCTCCAGATCCGCCAGAGCTCCAAAAATAGGCAGTCCGTGTTTTTGACCCGCGAGACGATTTTCAAAATTTTCGAAAACTCCTAAAATCAAAATGATAAGGCATTTCTGGTTAGGCAATGCAAAAAATAGACACGTAAACACACATTTCATAGGACTTTGTCCTTGAGGTCGAGAATTTCACTATACTTAGTGAAAATATCATAAACTTGAAAATTTGACAACTTGCCAAAAGTTGTCATCCTGCATCAAAGTTAGATAAAACAAGTTCCAAATAGTATCAACCATTGTACCAACCTACAAGTACATCACAAACATTGTTTAAACAACCAAATTTGTTCAAATAGCACCTAGTGCCAAACACTCCTACACACCCGCTCTCATTGATGGTCAATCTTGTTCTTGAGCTTTCCAAGGAATCTTCCAAGATTCTTAAACATCCCCTTTGTTTGCTTGAACTCCGCCGACTCGTTTGGATTATACGGAAGTTGGGATAGGTATTCGAGAGGTGGGAGCCTAGAGTTTGGCAAATTGTCATCCTCACTCATTGAGGAAGACGATGATGAGGACGTTTTCCTTGGGCTTTGTACACTCTCTTATCACTAAGTGGAACAAAGGTGTGTGGAATGAGAGTGTAGTCAAGACGAAGGCCATTTGGAGTTGGTGGAATGGGTGAGATGAACCTAAAGAGACGGGTCAAGAGCATTCCATACGGCATAGCCGTTGTGCCATGCACGGGAATGTCGGCCATTCTTTTGGCCATGTAGTAGGCAAGGTTGAAAGGTTGCCTAACGGACAAGGAGTAGAGCATGTAGCAAAGGCAAAGGTTGATATGATCTCGGTTTCCTATTGTGCTAATCACATTGGCTCTAAGGACTTCCTCCCATTTTTTGAATTGGGACTTAAGTTCATTCATTTCCATTCCATATGGGTCCTTATCGACCTCATTTCCCGAACGGGTTCTCCTAGTGTTGGTGGTCCTAACAAAGAGGTGGTCACGGAGTACATCTTTTGAGACAAGGGGTGTGTCATAAGGATGGATACGGTCTTGGAGGTTGTCAAGAGTTGAGAGGGAGTGCAAGTAGGAATAAAGGCAAATACCACGGTTTAGGACACCTACAATTTGAGCAAACTCCTCAAGAGTGAAGGAGTATTGATGACTACTAACCCTAAAGTTGATAGACATATGACCATAATCATCCGTGGAGAGGACGGAAGATGCATAGAACTCTAGAATGAATCTAGGACAAATAGGCTCGTCGATATTCAAAAGACACTCAAAGTTGATTGTGGCAAATTCGGCGTAAAGGTTTGTGCCTTCTAGGAAAGACGGGTCAATGGTTCTACCCTCATGGACATAGTTTTTTTCTAGGGCTTTGAAAACGTTTACTTGGTTTGGGGTAAGGCCTTTGGTTTTGTGGTGTTTTGGTAGGTACTTAATGGTGTCCTTGTGGTCGTAGTGGGTTAGCGAAGGCATGATGATTCCTAGAACAACAAAATTTCACATTTTAGGTTACGTAAACCACTATTATAATGTGGATGTTCTAGTGTGTGCCTATATGAAAACTGTGACACCCCCAAAATTTACAACGTAGCGGAATACCAATTTGGGTGTCACTTCAAAATTCATAAAAACAAGTTACATAACACGACCTCAAAAGAGACGTTTAATAAAATGTCACATTCGATTTGATAAATCAGAGTACAAAGGTCCCAACAAATTTTATTAAAAACTTTAAGTTACAAGAGTTCAAACATGACTCATTTGCATATAAAAAAATATAATAATAATCGAATGTGAAGAAAACAAGTCCTTCAATATTTGATATCCACGCGACTCCGATTGCTCCCAATGCTCAACTAGCAAAATAATACCTGAGAAAATACATGCTAAAAATTCAACATAAAGTTGAGTGAATTCATAAAGTTTAATAAGTAATCAGTGAATACAAGATAATTCAGTTTAAAAGAAGTTGGGCTACGCCCGTAATTAAGTTGACATGTAACAAATACAAGTCGGGAAATAAGATTTATAGCATTGAGCTCATGAAACCGAACCTTGGCCAAGTTTCAATGCCCCTCACAAGGTATTCAATTGCCATTTACCTCAATTCTCAATATTATATGTCCGTTTGACCCACAGTTGTCAAATGAGCGCTACTCACCCGGACAGGCCTGCCTGGCCAAATATGCATATCTATAATACTAGCGTTTACGCACGTAATTAATGGTTCAAGAAATTAGGGACTTGTTTGCAAAGGTACTCAATGTCTATAATTATGTAATCATGAAACTACTTGTATTCCGTTTGTAAAACTGGCATGTATCCCCCTCGCGAGGTTTATAAAACGTTTAAATAAGTAAAAGCGAGGCTATGAACTCACCTTAAGAGCAACAAGATCAGAAGTAAAATGGATATTCGGACGAGTGCGAAGCGTCTAAGCACAACCTAAAAGACGTGACGCGACTTAGAATGATAAAGAAGAGCGATATGAAAAAGTAAATCAAATGGTCACGAGATATGTTTCCGAGATAAGCATGGCATTGCACTAAAACTTAACCCAAGGTATTTTTACTACTAATATGGTTTGTGACCTGATCTTATAGGTAATAAAACACCTACTAAGTTTCATTCCTTAATTCTTGTTTCACCTATTTGTATCTACATGTTTTAGATTTCAAGACAAGACGTAAAAACCATGTTGCTGAATTTTAGTCAACTCCACGCCATCGTATCTCTTAACCTGCAAAAGATACAAGGATGGGGCTTTCACCCCTGGAAATATACTTAAGTTTAGTTTGCAAAACATTAGGCCATTCAATCAAATCATTTACCAATCAACGGGAAGCGAGTTTTCACTAACTATAACTCCAACCAGAAAGTTCGCTGAAATTCTAACGCTTACGGTTTTGGTCATAAATAATGTTCTGTAATAGCTATTAAGTTGAAACCAATTGGAGGTGAAAGATTATAATGTCTAGTGTTGAACCATGTTTTAAAACCTAAGCTTAATGTACAAAAATCTGGAGCAAAAACATGTTTTCCATCAGCAGCTCCAGAATTGACATGTTTCCATAAAACAACCGTATCTCACTCATCCGGAGGAGATATCACCCTATCCAATTCGACACATGTACCTTAAACTTATTTCCATAATCCCATCAAATAATATAGACCTTCTTAGGCTAAAAGTTTTCTGCAATTAACCCATATATGCTGCTGATCTGCAGCAGTCCCAACTTTTCCTACGAAACATTAATTTTAACGTATTTCCCAAACCGTGATAGCTATTAAAGTGATTCCACTTGGAGAAGTTAGCCTAAGATGTATACTACAGGTCTCAACTTTTATTCCAACAATTTTAGTGTAAAAACCTGGAGTTAAACTCCTTTTAACAACAGTAGTTCAGAACTGATCAATTTTAGCAAAACGACTATAACTCATTCATTCGGAGGAGTTGATAAACCCTCCAATTCGCCACTTGAAGCTAAGACATATAGTTATCTAAAAATGTAATTTCCCAGAAGGCCATAAGCCAAAAATATTGCACACCAATTCGTTTTATCTGCTGGTCTAAAACAGTCCCTATAATCAACCTCAAAATCCATCCAAACATCAATTCTAACACTATCCAATACCATGCAATGCCATCTAAACCTCTTATAACATATCTCATACACAAGAACTCATCAAAATCAGAAAATCAATAATTAATTAAATAACAAAAACCATTTGCATGTGACAAAAATCAAAGAGGATGATGGGATTAACTTACTAGAAGTGAAAATCACAAACAACCTAATTAGGGCTTGAATAAAAATGACCCAATTGACACCAAAGCTAATGAAACACTTCTCTTCTAGCCTTAAAAATATGATTAGGGGCTGATGGAATAAACTCTAATCAATCTTGAGGAAGACTTCAATAAAACTTCAATAAAACATCAAGAAACATCAAGAAAACCTTCAAATCTTTGATTCAAATCACCATCTTCTTCAAGGGTCTTCAAAGGAATGTTATGGAGATTATTTTGATGATGAAAAATCACAGAGGTGAGGGTGGTTTGATGGTGATTCGTGGCAGCAACAATGGAGGAGAGGGAGGAAAAGTTGGATGGTTTAGTTAGGTGTGCATGTATGAGAGAAAATGATGAATAAATTTCTTGAAAATGAAAGAAAAAGGGGTGGAGTGTGTTTGGGTTTATTATGGCCGGTTTCGGGGGGTTAAAGGAGGAGATTTAATTATTTATTTTGTAAAAATGATAAGTAAATGAAGTGTGGATGTCATGTATAAGTGTTGGAGTGGACTATGTAAGGTAATGAGTAGTAATTACGGGTTTTAAGTGGTAAATTGGAAATTTGAAGAGTGGTGAACAACCAAAGCTTGAAAAATAAAGATTAAGATCATATTTAATTAATATTGGATTAATATTTTGTGTATTAGTGTGTTTGTGGGGTTTAAATCAAGCATACAGTCTTAAAACCGCGAATTACGCAGTACCGGGTGACCTGAAAACGTGAATTTTTGAAAAGTGTTATAAAAATTTTATGAAGTTGTTATGAAGTGTTAAAATGGCTAATTTTAATATTTCATGAGAGCCTTGGGTTTATCGGAGTGTTTAAATGTTGTTAAAAATGAAACCGTGAGTCGAAAACACGTTTGGTGACACCGGTTCTTGATAAAAGTGACGTAAGCTATAAAAATGACACGACAAGTATAAAACTCTTTAGTAAACATGAAATAGTTTAAAAATTCATAAAATATGTAAATTATCATAGTTTAGGGTTGGTTTACTTTGTCAAAACCTTAAAACGTATATTTAAATCGGGTAAAACGTAAAGGTGCAAGGTTTACGTAAAAATGGAAAAATTGAAAAGTGACTTTTAAAATAGGATTATAAAGAAACAATGATGCATAAAAAAGTGTAGAATGGACGTAATCTCGTCGCGGTTGAATTAATTGAACGTGTTATGACAAAACGAGGATAACTTCCGACGAAGTTAATTATTTAAAAATAGAATAGTTAAATAGTATTAAGATTAATGACATGAAATTTTTGAAATGTCACAGCACGTACCCCTTAAGAGAGCGACGTCCCGGCGCTCAATTCTTCTTAATCATTTTTGGTCGTTTTAAAGATTTTTGGGATGGAAGCATGTATAAAAGCCATGTTGAAACTCGGGTTTATGGTTGTGATTGTAGAATGTCTATTTTCAAATTTTTAGGAATCATTAGTTAAAACGAAGTTTAAATCAGTCATATCCTCAAGACGTGATTAAAATATGATGTCTAAAAAGTGTAATTTGAAAGATAGGGCATGGTGTCATTATAATTATTAGTCATGGTTTTTACAAAAGAGGGTGGTTAGAACTGACTCTTTAACTTAAGAAGGTCATTTTGGTAATTTAAACACTTGTGAAATATTTGTAAAATTTTCATAAAGACTCATAAAAATTTTATAGAAGCCCATGGAGGTGCTTAATGCATTTTGTGCTCGGGATTTTGACAAAGTAAAAAGGTAGCAACGAAGATAGAACAAGTGATAGAAATCACGTAATGTATAAGCAATGGTATGAGGGAACGAATAGAATGTCATGAGGGTCCTTAAAGGAAATGATAGAATAAAAGTGTTGGCGATAAGACATTGGGAGACAAGGAATTTATCAAGTCGTTAATTCGTGGAAGCGAATAATAGTACATTACTATTAGCTTATCAAGCTCGCGGCGGTCGATACAAAAATTGGAAAAATACACATAACAAATTACGAGTCGAGAGGAGTTCATAGCCCAAAGAATGATTCGTACATACGCTATGGTGGATACACATAACCCACTCATTCATAACTCGTCAATTACATAAAGAGGCGTCCCAATCCATGTAAGTGACGATCTATGAATTTATGGTTCGGCGATTTATAATTTCCTTATTCAAATGAAGTAGCGTCCCAATTCATTTCAATAAGACGATTATAAATCATCCTACTTAAGTATGTCCATCACAAAACAAAATACATAACAAGATTAAGTGCTACAATAAATAAAAGAATGTCTACTTAACGACATGATTCATCAAAAACATAAGAAGAAGTAACGAGAATAATAACATGACATTAGTCAATCGCATTTCCAAGGTACGTGCCAAAGGATGGCATGATCCAAGATGACAAGTTAAGGTCGTACTCCCATCAATTGAAAGATTTCCAAAGAATAGATAATGAAAACAACATACATGATTCAAAGGCATAAGAAGAATGTTCACACTCAGAGTTGAACAATAAAATAGCTAGTGGAATTGACAAAGTACACCGAATGTCAATATCATCAAAAGGAAATAAAGTAAAGTAGCGAAAATGTTTCGGAGATCACTGAATCGTTCATAAAAGGTTAAAGTAAACGAACTCATTAATACATATCATAATACTATACGCATGCGTAAGAATTTGAGAAGAGAGTAACACATATATGTACGGGTATCCTTATACATACTAGTATCGATGTTCGAGGGAGAAAATAAGAAAACATGAGGTATGCGATAATCGGAGTGGTCAACGTATAAATAACCGACCGATATAAACTAAATAGTATGACATCATAAGATACGCATGAGAGAGCGAAATAATGACTAGGGGATATATTCATTATTCATATAATAGATGTATAGATGCAAAATAGAGCATATAAGTTACCTGGGAGCAAGCGTGCGCGAATATCGAACAATGGTGAAAGACTTAAAAAAAAATTTGAAAATCAGTTATAGTTTAGGTTTTGAAAACGACCTAATTCGCTATAACTAATGCTCTGATGCCATTCTGTGACACCCCCAAAATTTACAACGCAGCGGAATACCAATTTGGGTGTCACTTCAAAATTCATAAAAACAAGTTACATAACACGACCTCAAAAGAGACGTTTAATAAAATGTCACATTCGATTTGATAAATCAGAGTACAAAGGTCCCAACAATTTTTATTAAAAACTTTAAGTTACAAGAGTTCAAACATGACTCATTTGCATATAAAAAAATATAATAATAATCGAATGTGAAGAAAACAAGTCCTTCAATATTTGATATCCACGCGACTCCGATTGCTCCCAATGCTCAACTAGCAAAATAATACCTGAGAAAATACATGCTAAAAATTCAACATAAAGTTGAGTGAATTCATAGAGTTTAATAAGTAATCAGTGAATATGATGCGTGGGAATCGCAACAGGCTTTACCTCTCAAGGGATCTTGAGAAGCTTACAACCCCCACCAGGCAGTGTACCTGATCGTTGTAGTATAGTATAGTGACAAGTACCGGGGGATTGATCGTTCAGCTAGGAATAGTGTCGTTAGGATTGAAATTAATCTAACTAGGTCTAAAGGTGAAGGATGATTCTTTTTGTATTTTTGTATTTTTATATTTTATGAAAAACAAGTAAAAATCTCGGGTTTTGGGAGAGTGGGCGGAATTAGTTGCTAATCAACTAACCCAAAAGCTACTATTTAAACTAATTAACAAGAAAAGTAAACTAGTGTTCTACAAGATAAGTGAAGCATGTCTACCCATGATATGTTACTCCTTGCTAGCTATCCAATCCTACCTATTGATTTGTAACCTTGTTTTAATTGACGGGTTGTATTCCTTAATACCATTCATGGGGTGGCATACATAACTCCCCAATTCTATGAGCTCTTATCTCCTCCTACACCATGCCCAGCACAACTATAGGGATTGTAAACAGTGGCTCATGCATTAAATACAACCAATAAAGACCTAGTACGCCTCGGTTCATGTTTCTTAAGACGTTCAAGCATGTTACCATTTGGAGATCTGCCAGTTTTCTTAAGCCTAACATATAAATCATTCAATCAAAACAAGAATCAATAAGAAACAAGGATTATAAACTAAACCAACTAGATCTATTGAAGTTGTCATGCCTTAATTGATGGAGATAGACACAACATCAACAAGAAATCAATGAGATCTAATCAATTATATACAAGTTTCACATAATCATAAGTAGACACAAGGTGAATTAGCAAAACATGATCAAAGAAAGACAATCAATAAGAATAATGAAAGACATAGTTGAGATAGAATCATCAAACCAATACATGATGTTTATGGAGTGATTGAAACCCTCTAAGTTGCTGGAAAAACACCCACCTAAACCCAGGAATCGACTTTAGGGTTTAGGGCTTACAAAAAGTGAAGTTATGAAGTTATATTTATAGGCATGTTTTCTGTCGGCCCTTCGTGACGGCGTCAGCCCGTACTCTTGACGCCGTCAAGACAATTTTTTCACCAAATTGTAGATCTCTTCGTCCTCTTCGCGTGGGCTTTTGAATCACCTAAATCCGAGTTCGTATGCAAAAGTTATGACCAAAACAATATCAGCTATTCCGCGCGCAAGTTTTAACACGTGACGGCCTTGATCTACTTCTGACGCCCTGTGTGACGCCGTCATCAACTACGGTATTTTATTCTTGGTATTTTGACGCCGTCAGGATGACTTTTGACGCCGTCATCAACTACGGTGTTTTATTCTTGATGTTTGACGCCGTCAGGGTGTAACTCTTGACGCCGTCACCTAGTGTCTTCAACATGGAAAATTGATACTTTGCCGTTTTCTTCACTTTTATGCTCCAAAAACGTCCAAAATGGCTTTTTTTTTTCCAGAATTCACTCTCCAAACACCTAAAATCACAAAAGGAACGATTTAGGGCAATATTTGATCAAATAAAGTCGGATTCGGGCTTAAATGACCCCCTAAAAACGGATCATTTTTCGCCTCATCATATACCCTTACACTTGAGATTTGCTTGTCCTCAAGCAAATGAGCTTTTATTCTACTCAAAAGACAAGTTAGGGGTCATTTAACACTAATATAAAAGTAATTACAACAAATAATCGTTCCACTAAAGACCAATAGACAAGCACGGAGGTCATACACAAGCACCTCACAAATAGTGTTTAGATACTCACATCTCTCGGGTGTAATAAAGTAATATAACATTATGGAAATGGAAGATATCTCTCACTACCTGTCATAGCAAAATAGATTACCATAGGCTTGGGAAAGGATCAAACCTCCACCACATGGCGTAAGCACCTAGGATAAACTATCAAAGAGGTCTTTTAAAGGGTTGTAACGTTAGGTATAGGGATATGAATTACACGGTTTTGTTGGATAAAGGAAGTTTTACTGGTGGCGAGTTAACAATCTTGGTTAATTACATGCACAAGATGGCGTTGCTAAGCCAAGACTAGACTCAACTTAAGCTAACAAATGAAAAATAACAAAAACATAAAATGAACATAGAATAAAAATGGGATGGTAGTCCGTATGGTTTTTTTTTTTTTTTTTTTTTCATACACTTTTACCCTACCATCCAAAATAATACATCATAGGGGTATGAGCATTCCCCTTACACTTGAGTCTTTACATACTTTACATTTGACTAATCTAATGACTCGAATTAAGAAAATCAAAACACTTGGAGCACTTTTAAGATTAACGTACATATGGGGGTAATAATATGATGTTCTTCCCCATTACTCCATACAATAAGTACTTTACCCATGAGTCCCAATCGTCCAAAAACAATATGTACAAGAATATGACTCGACTTAGCAACCATGTAATCAATTAGAAAGTTAACTTAGGGTTTAACAAATAACAATAATGCACTAAAAATGAGCGCATACACGGAAGGCTAAGGCGATTTGGTTGTACATTTAAGTGGGGTGTAACAAATTCTTCCTTTAAGTAAAATGCTTAAAGTTAGAAACGAAAAGATAGGCTCGGAGGGGTGTACTAGGGGTATCGTGTACTAAAAGTGAGTACAACGCTAAGGTGTGGGAAAAATTAGTTGACTTAACTAGCCAAGTAATATCACATAAATGGTCAAGTAATTATGATACGGGTTTAACACAAGGGTGATCCTAATGCCTCTTATCATGTAGTAAATCCTACCACACGAATGTAGTCTCACTAGCGGTCTCGGGATGCATCACTAACGCAAGTTCTAGAATCTAAATGCTACCGGTACACTCATAAGCACTAATAATGAATGCTTTTCCTATCAAATCTAAAGGCGAACCTCACATTTTTGGGTGGAAATTTTTTCTGAATATACGGTTATGTGCTAGTCATACAACCTCCTATCCATGAGACGCTTGCTATGGCTAAAGTTTCACTCCTAAATGTTGTAAAAAATTTTAAATTTGGCGCTAAAATTACACTAACAAGTATTTCTCATAGTTTTATTACACATCTACTATCAAACAAAACAAACTCAAGCGAAAGTGCATATGTAAGGTATCATCTTTTTACCCTCCCCTTATACTTAAGATGAACATTGTCCCCAATGTTCAAGTAAAGAATGTAAAAGTGAAAAAGTAAAGAGAATGAAATCAAATACTCCCCTGATTCGCTCGGTATGGATTATAGGTTGGCCAGGTTAAATCTTCCTCCAAGAAAATGAACAATTAAAGCTTCCCTTCCAGAATATAAATCATCTTCTTGTCATACATAACCTGTAAATCCTAAGAAAACAAACAAAAACCCAAAGCATCAACCCGAACAAAGATAACTCACAACTAGATGTAATTCCAGACTTAGGAATAAAAACAAAACAATTAAAGATATAATGCTTGTGGAATGAATGTTTGCAGATTTCCTGGAGATTATAAAACTTAATAATTCACAAAAACCATAAGACTCCGTTAGAAAAACAAAACTGGTAAAATTTCCAGATTTTTACACGTGACGCCGTCAAGAGTAAACTCGTGACGCCGTCAGAAGTGACCTGCAGAAATTCTTATGTTAAGTTTCCGGAAAATTTCTGGAAAAACTTCGTCCTACTTCCTGGAAAATCCTGCAAAACATCATTACGACTCGATACAAGCATTTGACTCTAACAAGTACTAATACACATGTCCATTTAATATTGTTGTGGTTCATGCTCAATTTCGTTCTTATAAACAAATTTGGATCTCCCTTACACTTATCTTTGGCAAAATACCTTTATATGCAATTAAGACGAAGTTAAAAACAAAATAAAGCATTTTCACAATTTACTTTAAAACATGAGCCACAAACAATAAAAATAAAACATGCATACGGAAACAAATAAAATCAAACAAACAAACAAACAAATAAAAACACACAAAACATGGGTTGCCTCCCAAGAAGCGCTTGTTTTTGTTCGAGTCACGAGCCTGACTCTACCGTTATTTAACAGAAATAGGGGAGGTTCTCCCTACACTTAGGATTAAGTGTGGGTGAAAGTAGCGATACACACCCTTAGGGTGTGAATATGCCACGTGAGGTGAAGGGGGTGAGTGAATGGCTTCCTTCATCCTAAAACTACCCGGATAATATTGGTTGATGGGTGGGTCGGTTCCTCTTTTGTCTCCTAGAAATATATCTAAGGATGGAAAAGTGTGTAAAGATTGAGGTTCCGGTTCATCAACACTAGGAAATTCCCTAGAACTAGGAGTAAGGTTATCACTACAAGTGTTCAAACCTATATCCTCAAGTGGTGCCTGGTCCAAGGGTTCTACCTCCATAGGAATTCCTAAAGTTTCTTCTACTTCTTCCGGGTAAGTCACGGGCGGTGTGTGTGCCTCAAATGATGGTTGAGTATTTTGTGGGCTTATGTTATTTACCTCATCATTCCACGTGTCACGATCACCTATATCCTTAGGTAGTGATAATAACAAACCTAGTGCTTCATCCAACTTATGGTTTATTGATACGGCTCTATCTATAATTCCTTGGCAAACTAGATCGCTTTTTCTATTAGCTTCACTAAAACGAGATCCTAAACATGGAGGTTGTTCATAAGAATCTATCCTAGGTGAAGGCTCATATGATTCATAGGTGTCTCTAAATGAGGTATTTTGCACTTCTTGGTGTTCTAGCCACTCAACCATATATTGCAATCTTAGAAGTCTAAGTGAAGTGTCCATTTGAAGCAAATTACAAACAAAATCACAAAGAAAAGATAGACTACGAGAAAGCTACAAAATAAAAAGAAAAAAAATCTCACTTGATAGGAATCTAATGAGTAGACCTAATAAAAATCAAATTCAACCTAAACAATAACTATTCCCCAGGCTGCGGCGCCAAAAACTTGATGCGTGGGAATCGCAACAGGCTTTACCTCTCAAGGGATCTTGAGAAGCTTACAACCCCCACCAGGCAGTGTACCTGATCGTTGTAGTATAGTATAGTGACAAGTACCGGGGGATTGATCGTTCAGCTAGGAATAGTGTCGTTAGGATTGAAATTAATCTAACTATGTCTAAAGGTGAAGGATGATTCTTTTTGTATTTTTATATTTTATGAAAAACAAGTAAAAATCTCGGGTTTTGGGAGAGTGGGCGGAATTAGTTGCTAATCAACTAACCCAAAAGCTACTATTTAAACTAATTAACAAGAAAAGTAAACTAGTGTTCTACAAGATAAGTGAAGCATGTCTACCCATGATATGTTACTCCTTGCTAGCTATCCAATCCTACCTATTGATTTGTAACCTTGTTTTAATTGACGGGTTGTATTCCTTAATACCATTCATGGGGTGGCATACATAACTTCCCAATTCTATGAGCTCTTATCTCCTCCTACACCATGCCCAGCACAACTATAGGGATTGTAAACAGTGGCTCATGCATTAAATACAACCAATAAAGACCTAGTACGCCTCGGTTCATGTTTCTTAAGACGTTCAAGCATGTTACCATTTGGAGATCTGCCAGTTTTCTTAAGCCTAACATATAAATCATTCAATCAAAACAAGAATCAATAAGAAACAAGGATTATAAACTAAACCAACTAGATCTATTGAAGTTGTCACGCCTTAATTGATGGAGATAGACACAACATCAACAAGAAATCTATGAGATCTAATCAATTATATACAAGTTTCACATAATCATAAGTAGACACAAGGTGAATTAGCAAAACATGATCAAAGAAAGACAATCAATAAGAATAATGAAAGACATAGTTGAGATAGAATCATCAAACCAATACATGATGTTTATGGAGTGATTGAAACCCTCTAAGTTGCTGGAAAAACACCCACCTAAACCCAGGAATCGACTTTAGGGTTTAGGGCTTACAAAAAGTGAAGTTATGAAGTTATATTTATAGGCATGTTTTCTGTCGGCCCTTCGTGACAGTGTCAGCCTGTACTCTTGACGCCGTTAAGACCATTTTTTCACCAAATTGTAGATCTCTTCGTCCTCTTCGCGTGGGCTTTTGAATCACCTAAATCCGAGTTCGTATGCAAAAGTTATGACCAAAACAATATCAGCTATTCCGCGCGCAAGTTTTAACACGTGACGGCCTTGATCTACTTCTGACGCCCTGTGTGACGCCGTCATCAACTACGGTATTTTATTCTTGGTATTTTGACGCCGTCAGGATGACTTTTGACGCCGTCATCAACTACGGTGTTTTATTCTTGATGTTTGACGCCGTCAGGGTGTAACTCTTGACGCCGTCACCTAGTGTCTTCAACATGGAAAATTGATACTTTGCCGTTTTCTTCAGTTTTATGCTCCAAAAACGTCCAAAATGGCTTCTTTTCCAGAATTCACTCTCCAAACACCTAAAATCACAAAAGGAACAATTTAGGGCAATATTTGATCAAATAAAGTCGGATTCGGGCTTAAATGACCCCCTAAAAACGGATCATTTTTCGCCTCATCAGAATACAAGATAATTCAGTTTAAAAGAAGTTGGGTTACGCCCATAATTAAGTTGACATGTAACAAATACAAGTCGGGAAATAAGATTTCTAGCATTGAGCTCATGAAACCGAACCTTGGCCAAGTTTCAATGCCCCTCACAAGGTATTCAATTGCCATTTACCTCAATTCTCAATATTATATGTCCGTTTGACCCACAGTTATCAAATGAGCGCTACTCACCCGGACAGGCCTGCCTGGCCAAATATGCATATCTATAATACTAGCGTTTACGCACGTAATTCACGGTTCATGAAATTAGGGACTTGTTGGCAAAGGTACTCAATGTCTATAATTATGTAATCATGAAACTACTTGTATTCCGTTTGTAAAACTGGCATGTATCCCCCTCGCGAGGTTTATAAAACGTTTAAATAAGTAAAAGCGAGGCTATGAACTCACCTTAAGAGCAACAAGATCAGAAGTAAAATGGATCTTCAGACGAGTGCGAAGCGTCTAAGCACAACCTAAAAGACGTGACGCGACTTAGAATGATAAAGAAGAGCGATATGAAAAAGTAAATCAAATGGTCACGAGATATGTTTCCGAGATAAGCATGGCATTGCACTAAGACTTAACCCAAGGTATTTTTACTCCTAATATGGTTTGTGACCTGATCTTATAGGTAATAAAACACCTACTAAGTTTCATTCCTTAATTCTTGTTTCACCTATTTGTATCTACACGTTTTAGATTTCAAGACAAGACGTAAAAACCATGTTGCTGAATTTTAGTCAACTCCACACCATCGTATCTCTTAACCTACAAAAGATACAAGGATGGGGCTTTCACCCCTGGAAATATACTTAAGTTTAGTTTGCAAAACATTAGGCCATTCAATCAAATCATTTACCAATCAACGGGAAGCGAGTTTTCACTAACTATAACTCCAACCAGAAAGTTCGCTGAAATTCTAATGCTTACGGTTTTTGTCATAAATAATGTTCTATAATAGCTATTAAGTTGAAACCAATTGGAGGTGAAAGATTATAATTTCTAGTGTTGAACCATGTTTTAAAACCTAAGCTTAATGTACAAAAATCTGGAGCAAAAACATGTTTTCCAACAGCAGCTCCAGAATTGACATGTTTCCATAAAACAACCGTATCTCACTCATCCGGAGGAGATATCACCCTATCCAATTCGACAAATGTACCTTAAACTTATTTCCATAATCCCATCAAATAATATAGACCTTCTTAGGCTAAAAGTTTTCTGCAATTAACCCATATATGCTGCTGATCTGCAGCAGTCCCAACTTTTCCTACGAAACATTAATTTTAACGTATTTCCCAAACCGTGATAGCTATTAAAGTGATTCCACTTGGAGAAGTTAGCCTAAGATGTATACTACAGGTCTCAACTTTTATTCCAACAATTTTAGTGTAAAAACCTGGAGTTAAAATCCTTTTTACAACAGTAGTTCAGAACTGATCAATTTTAGCAAAACGGCTATAACTCATTCATTCGGAGGAGTTGATAAACCCTCCAATTCGCCACTTGAAGCTAAGACATATATCTATCTAAAAATTTAATTTCCCAGAAGGCCATAAGCCAAAAATATTGCACACCAATTCGTTTTATCTGCTGGTCTAAAACAGTCCCTATAATCAACCTCAAAATCCATCCAAACATCAATTCTAACACTATCCAATACCATGCAATGCCATCTAAACCTCTTATAACATATCTCATACACAAGAACTCATCAAAATCAGAAAATCAATAATTAATTAAATAACAAAAACCATTTGCATGTGACAAAAATCAAAGAGGATGATGGGATTAACTTACTAGAAGTGAAAATCACAAACAACCTAATTAGGGCTTGAATAAAAACGACCCAATTGACACCAAAGCTAATGAAACACTTCTCTTCTAGCCTTCAAAATATGATTAGGAGCTGATGGAATAAACTCTAATCAATCTTGAGGAAGACTTCAATAAAACATCAAGAAACATCAAGAAAACCTTCAAATCTTCGATTCAAATCACCATCTTCTTCAAGGGTCTTCAAAGGAATGTTATGGAGATTATTTTGATGATGAAAATTCACGGAGGTGAGGGTGGTTTGATGGTGATTCGTGGCAGCAACAATGGAGGAGAGGGAGGAAAAGTTGGATGGTTTAGTTAGGTGTGCATGTATGAGAGAAAATGATGAATAAATTTCTTGAAAATTAAAGAAAAAGGGGTGGAGTGTGTTTGGGTTTATTATGGCCGGTTTTGGGGGGTTAAAGGAGGAGATTTAATTATTTATTTTGTAAAAATGATAAGTAAATGAAGTGTGGATGTCATGTATAAGTGTTGGAGTGGACTATGTAAGGTAATGAGTAGTAATTACGGGTTTTAAGTGGTAAATTGGAAATTTGAAGAGTGGTGAACAACCAAAGCTTGAAAAATAAAGATTAAGATCATATTTAATTAATATTGGATTAATATTTTGTGTATTAGTGTGTTTGTGGGGTTTAAATCAAGCATACAGTCTTAAAACCGCGAATTACGCAGTACCGGGTGACCTGAAAACGTGAATTTTTGAAAAGTGTTATAAAAATTTTATGAAGTTGTTATGCAGTGTTAAAATGGCTAATTTTAATATTTCATGAGAGCCTTGGGTTTATCGGAGTGTTTAAACGTTGTTAAAAATGAAACCGTGAGTCGAAAACACGTTTGGTGACACCGATTCTTGATAAAAGTGACGTAAGCTATAAAAATGACACGACAAGTATAAAACTCTTTAGTAAACATGAAATAGTTTAAAAATTCATAAAATATGTAAATTATCATAGTTTAGGGTTGGTTTACTTTGTCAAAACCTTAAAACGTAAATTTAAATCGGGTAAAACGTAAAGGTGCAAGGTTTACGTAAAAATGGAAAAATTGAAAAGTGACTTTTAAAATAGGATTATAAAGAAACAATGATGCATAAAAAAGTGTAGAATGGACGTAATCTCGTCGCGGTTGAATTAATTGAACGTGTTATGACAAAACGAGGATAACTTCCGACGAAGTTAATTATTTAAAAATAGAATAGTTAAATAGTATTAAGATTAATGACATGAAATTTTTGAAATGTCACAAAAACAATGTGGATGTGCGGTTATCTTGACTCATTTTGATGCTTCAAAATCGTTTTATGCAAGTTTTGTTATAAAACAAAAGATAACCCAAACGCTCCTAGTTCAATGTAGCTTCGTTTGAATGTACCCGAAAATACATATTGATTATGTATTCCCTTTAGCATTCAAGAGACATTATGCGAGTGATGTTTTAAACATAACGTTTTGATTTTGTATTCTCAATGTGAGACGAAAATAATTTTGTCCTACTTGTGAGAAATTTTTGGAAGGGTTTGACATGGGGTGTTTTAGCAAACATGTTTATACTAATTAAAGATGCAATTCCTAACTATGGGAAACATGATTAGTTTTATTAAACACCTAATCTTATGCATGAGTTTTTCAAGTTAATGCATAACCCCAAGTTTTTGTTTTTGTGCAAGAAATAGAATTCCTAGACTCAGATCAGGATTGTAATCATGTTTAGAATACTTACAATGATGATTGATTTGCAATGTAAATAAATGGAAGACCAAGAATTCGTAGGTATGGATGGATGGTAAAGTGAATAGTAGCAGTTTGGAAGTGGTGGTATGAGATAATGGGTGTTTGGTTTAATATAAGCAAAGATTTTGGTTCTGCAGGTTGGCGGATACGGCGGACCCCTGAAATGGGTTCCGCCCGTTGTGTCTGAGGGTTCCGCCGACCCTGCTGAGAAAAAGAGTTATGGATTTGTTTTGATTTTTGTGATTTTTGTCTAATGTCCAAAACTACAATGTAGGTTCCATGAGTCCTAAGCCTAGCCTAAGAAGGTTAAAAGGTTCACGTTTAAGGGGTTTTGTGAGAATGTCGGCTATGTTGTCTTCGGAAGAAACTTTCTCAATTGAGATATTTCCTTTTTGAACGTTGTCACGAAGGAAATGATGATGGATTTCAATATGTTTGGTACGAGCATGTTGAACCGGGTTTTTGCTGAGATCAATGGCACCTTTGTTGTCACAAAGAATTGTGATGTCGTTGAGTTGAATTCTGTAGTCGACAAGAGCTTGCTTCATCCAAAGAGCTTGTTGACATGCCTTATTCGATTCTAGTCTTGACAGTCTTTTGATTGGGATGCTGATACTGGCAATCTTGATGATATAGTTGTTGAAGTTGGAACATTAAAAAAAAGGTTAGTGGATACTTTATTTGAATCATTGAGTAGTTTGTATCATCTTAGGCCGCTTAGTTTATGTCGAATTTTGTTTGAAGGGAAAGTTCATGTTGTCATATTTCATTTGAAGTGTTTGGAAGTTCTTCATTTGTGTAGTAATGAGTTTGTTTGGAGTTTATTTGTGGTTGGTTTGGGGTTTTCGGATACCGTTGATCTGTTTCAATGGTAAGCCATCTTTCAATTTGAGTATATATTTAACTTTGTCTGGTTTAACAGCTATAAAATAAGGTATGTATCTTTACTAAATTGAGGTATGGTGTGTGGATATATGATTCATTCTATACTTACATTTTCCTTTCAAGTGTATTTCGTTTAATCATTTAGTGTTTATTGAAACATGTCTAGTTTGATATGGGTCTTACCCTCTCAAAACCAAACCTGATTCCCAACTTTAGTTTACTGTCATACTACCAATTTTGATATGACCCAAATTTAGAGTATCATTAATATGAAGGTTTTTTGTGTTAATTTATCAAACCCTCTAAGCTTGCGTATCACAAAAGTAGTAAAATTCCATAACAATAAACTAGTCTAAAAACAAGCCAAACACAATGCACAAGTTGGAATGCTACTGCAGAGACATCATTGCAAAATATAGATTGATAAGTTTAATTGTGATTTGACAAGTCTTTTATCCTCTCAAAGCCCAACCTCCCCTTATGCACATTTAAGTTCACTGTCCTATTAATAATCTTGATATGACCCAACTGTAGAGTGTGTAGGTGTGGGTTTATGTTGAGATTATGTGTGTGTGTCTGTGTCAGTTTAATATGTATTTTTCTATGGTTATGATTGTTAATATCTGTTTATATTTGACTTATAAGGCCAGTTGGTTAGAATGCCACCCTTGAGCCACACCCACGAATAGTTATTCATCATTAACTTCCCTTCCCCATGCATCAAAACACAATAACTACAACTCATTTTACATACAATAGGAGTTTGACCAAAACTCATAACTATATTTATATAAAATATAACTTATCATATCATCCATGGCTTCTTCTTCTCCCTACAATTTGGCAACAACAGTGAAGAGGCACTTTGGTGAGTGCTTATTCACTCACCTTTTCTAAGCCAAAATTGGACCAAATAAACCAAAAACTAACCAATAATGCCAAAGAATGTGTGTTTTTGTGTTTGTGAATGTGCAGGAACGGATATTTAAGAAAAGACGAAAAATCAAGAGAAAATGACAAAACGGGCACGAGATTTGGAAAAGTTTAAATAAATCCGGAGCCGGGGAAGCTAGTGGTCAAAGTAAGGCACATATGGTCAAATGGAATCCTCAAAGTTTCAAGAATTACAAGAATGACCCTTGGTCATAAGTTTGAAGAAATGACATTTATGGTCCCTCAACTTTCATGAATTGTCACTTTTGGTCCTCATGAAGAAACTTTGGAAGATTAACAACTCAAGACCCCTCATCATTCATAAAATGCCACAAAGAGCCCTTGGAATTATATTTGTGAAGATTGGCAGTTGGGTCCTTATAGTTTCAGATTGTACCTTTTTGGTCCCTTGGTTTGAACTATTACTACCATCCGGATCACTAAAACCAAAATACAAGCCCACACCAATACAAACCCATAACCTCCATTTAATAAATACCCGGTCCACTCCAACCTCACCAAACCCGACCCAACACACTCAAAATATAATAAAAAAAAACCTTACGCGCGTTTACTGTGCATCTCCCCCACAAAATTACCTCGTACCCCACTTAATTACCTCGTACCAATCCTTAAATCCAACTCGTACTAGGAATCATTCTAGAACCATCTGACAACGTGTCAGATGGTGTCATATCCCCTCTAACGTGGCTCTACTATGCTCCCTGATTGGCTTATGATTCGTGGCAACAAGATAAGGTCTCATTCAAATGGATAGAATTGGTGGGATGACAACATTCTGAGCTGGATTGATGATATGTGGCCTCAATTGAAGTTCTAGGACCTTCTCAAACCCTAGCACCTCACCTCCCCTGCTCTCCTATAAACCCCCCCCCTTCATACGTTTGAGGGTGTAGAGTAATTGTAGTGTTACTCTGCCAGTTTTGTAACTCAATTTTATTAATGAAAGTTTATTTTGGTTGTCTTATTTAATTTTCACTACAGCTTATTACTTGTTGTCTTTTCAGCTTATTGCTTATTTAAAGCTTATTCCTTTCTTATTTTTTTTAAAGCAAGTTTCTTCTATTACTTATTTAGTCTTAATCTTCTGTTTCACTATTTCTTTTTGTTATTGTTTATTATTCAAAGGAAAAACCAAAAAAAATCTAAAAACTTACAAAATCCAAAAATATGTTCTGTTATCTTCTCTTAATCATTTTTAGTGCTTAATTGTTGTTTGTTCAAGCTTATTTAAATTCTTATAGCTTTCAGTAAGCTTGTTGTTTTCCTGTTTCTCAAAAATAAAAAAAAAAAAAAAAAAAAAGTCAATAAAAGTCAAACTCAGGTTATTGAATAAGCTGAGCTTGTTGGTGGTGAAAGACAGCCAAGAAAAGTGTCCACTTGGCCTGTCTAAAGACAGGCTAGCTTAGTGAGCCCCCTCTTTTCATGCTGAGGGGGATTGGGATTGTAAGTCCTCATTTTCAAATTTCATCTTCTCAGCTTATTACTCTAGTAGTTTAGGTCTGTTAGCACTAGCTTATTTACACTAATATTGCTTAAACTTGTTTATCATTGCTTAATATTTGCTTATTGGTCACCTTTGTACGCCTGTGGTGTGATTCACCTTGGTTACTGTCTCATATAGCTTATATCTGTGATCTTGTGCCTCTGTGATAAATGATGTTTATGATACATGTTTCTGAGTGCATTCATGTTTGTGGAAGTATACTGAGTGGATTGGATTGGGTTTAGACTTGATGTGTAAGCTCTGTGTTTGATTTCAATAGTGTGACAGTCCTTTAAGGGGTGTTTGGCTAAGAGTAGATTGCTGTCATAGGGTTTAGTTTAGAGGATATGCTTGGTTCAAACATCACACTTAGGTAATATCATTAGTAGTTAAGGTAAAAAATCAGTAAGTAATTTGGTAAAAGTCAAAGTTGTTAGTTAAATTAGTACACAGTTAGCATAAGTGGTATTTTAGGTTAAGAAATCTTATAAGTAGATGCAATATAGGTTATAGTAGCTTATATCAATCACAATATAGCTTATTTGTATCTCATCAATCATTAAAGTAGAATCAAAAACCAACAAAGTCAACTTGCTGTTTCATATAAAAAGTCAAAAAGGATTTGAACTCAGAAATTGGTCATAATTTTGTGAGAGTGTGTAGCCTTTGATTTTAATTGACAATACAAATGGTGTGTTGATTTTGAAAGCTTAATACCTGAACTTCAAATTTCAATAAGAAAAATCCACTTTGGAACCTGTTTGCTCATCTGAATAAGCCTTGGAAGTTGGCTTATTGGAGTAATAAGTGCCCTGCACCATCAGTTCTGGTCCATGTTCTTGGGCATTTTTAGGCTAGTAATTAGGTACAAGGATCTGAATTAGGAGTTGTTTTATGAACTCCTAGTGGTAGTGAATAGATTGCTTTCAAAAATTTGTACTTAAGAGCTTATCTTCACTGCTTATTTGCTCATTCCATTTGAGCATTTATGCCTAAAGCTGTTTCTTAAACAGGGCTGCAATAGCTTATTTTTTGTCTAAAGTTGAAAGTGTTGGTTATTCTGAGCATTATATAGTACATTGCATCTATTTCAAGTGGTTATTGGTCACTGCTTATTCTCTTTGGCTTATTTCTCATATCAAGTGCTTATTGAACCATATTTGATCATTGCTTGTACTTCTGTGCATTATAAGTCCTGAATCTTGTTCTCATAAGCTCATCTGAGTCATAAAAGCATTTTGTGAAAGTTGGGTCAAAGTTTGGTCAACTGTGCTTATAAATAAGCACTTAAATAAGCTGTTTTTAAGCTAATAAGCACTTCCAATGCTTATTTTTCACTTTTGATATTTTTCCTAGATTCAAAATATTATTTTAGATTTTCCCTGAAATTTTCATATTTTTCTGAGTTTATTTGCTACTTTTCCTATTTAATTTTCACTTTTAATCATTATTTAATACTTTTTAATTATCAGAAAATCCAAAAAAAAAATCAGAAAAACCCTAGAAAAATCCAAAAATATTTTAGAAAATAGTCTTCAGTTATTTTAGAATTTTAGAAATTAAATTTGCATTTTTCTCACCTTATTTACATTTTCTTTTAATTATTAAATAGTTTAATTAGTTTTTAATTCATAAAAAATTATTAAAAAGTCTAAAAAATATTTTTCTTTTTCTTAAAATTTTCTTTTATCATTTTTAACTTTTTAAAATTATTTTGAAGTCCGTAGGATTAGTGTAGCTTAAAACTCCCGTTTTATTTCGCGCGTTACGTTTAATAATCGCGCGTGCATTCCCGTTTTTGCGTTTTAAACTTTGATGCATTACTAGCTTGTACTCTTTGCATATTTTATAATTGTTAGTTGATAATTGAATTATTTGATCACTATTTTCCTTTCTCATCACTTTTCAAATCACGATTTCACGAATCAATATTCTTGATTCCATTCACCTTCACTGGGAAACGACTCGGGTGATCCGTATTTCTTGCGGATCATTCCGATACTTTACTACTATACTATATTAAGATTGTTTCTTTCACACGAATCAATTTTTGGCGCCGCTGCCGGGGAAGGCTTGAAGTGAATTTTGAATCATTTCCAAAATCAGAAATACTTTTCCTAAAGCATTTCCAAAAATACCAAAAAATTAATAAAGTTATTGTCTCGACTCGACCGAAAGGAGGAGCGTTGTAAAGCAAATAAGCATAACAATATAACAAAAACGTTAAATTAGTTGTTTGTCGGACTACTTCATACTACAACCGAATAAGCGGGAAATACAGATAGCTTTGACATTAAATTGCAAGCTGAAGAGAGATCCATTCTTCTCTCCCGTCCCGTCGCGAGTGGTTTAAAGGAAACGGTTTTCAATTAACGTGACGTTTTAAAGAAAATCAATATATATATATATATATATATATATATATATATATATATATATATATATATTCTTCTTCTTTTCTTTTTCATTCTCTTTTTGATTTTACTTTTGGTGTATGCACACCCGTTCTACTTCTGAGAATCTTACTTCTCCGCTCTCAAACCCGAGCGGGTTTTACGACATACGAGTCGTGTTCATTTCCTCGACGACGAGGAGATGAACCATAACGAACAACACAACGGGCCCCCGCCGATGGGTGGTCCGCAGCACAATGTTGTCCCGCCGATGGGACAACAACCGGCATTTGATCCGCGTCCGATGGAAGAACAACTCCAATCACCATTCAATGGTGTGAGGAGAGCTATTGTGATTCCGGACATCAATGCCAACTTTGAAATCAATCACGGATTACTCAATTTAATCACGGGTATATCCTTTCACGGGTTTGATAACGAAGACCCCTATGCTCACATCCGAAATTTCACCGACATCGCTGAGACTATTAGAATGAATCAAGTTCCTCACGATGTGGTGAAATTGAAGTTATTTCCTTTCTCCTTAAAAGGAGCAGCCCGGACTTGGCTTGAAAAGGAACCGCCTAACTCGATTCACACTTGGAATGATCTTGCTTCCAAGTTTGTGAATTATTTCTATCCTCCTTCTAAAACTTCTATCTTACGATCCCAAATCTTTTGGTTCCAACAAGCTTTTGATGAGTCGTTTAGTGAAGCTTGGGACCGATTCAAAGATTTGATGGAAAAATGTCCGAACCATGGGTTCACACCCCTTCAGCAGATTGACACTTTCTATAATGGGTTGAGTCATGTTGACCAAGACTCACTCAACTCTGCTGCGGGTGGGAACTTGTTGGCTAGAAATACGAATGACGCTTTCATGATAATTGAGAATAAAGCTCGTGTGAGAATGTCTAGGAACAAACATCAAGTGTCTAATAATGAGAAAAATAATGATGAAATGAAAAGTATGATATTGGCTTTAACAAAGAAAGTTGATGCTATGTCTATTGAGAAACCAAACCATCAAGTCAATGTTGTGAATCAAGGTTGTGTTACTTGTGGTGGTCCACATCCGTATTATGAGTGTCCGTCGACCGGTTCTTATGCTCAAGAGAACGTGTATGCTGCAAACATGGGTGGCACCGGCTACCCACCTCTTCAAGGAGATCGAAATCTTCTCAGCTACCGTTCGAGCCATTGTCATGGACCACCCGGGTTTAATCAACCTAATCAAGTGAATCAGAACAATAATGTGCAAAACCGTAATCATCAATTCAATCAAAATCAAAACCGGCAAAATCAAGGTTTTCAAAACCAAGGTGTAAACCAAAATCGGAATTTTCAGGGAAATCAAAACCAAGCCCCGCCTCAAGGGAACAATTTTCAAAATAATGGGAATTTTTAGAATAATCAAGGGAATTTTAATAATACAAATCTGAATCATGGCAACTTTCAAAACCGTGGGCAAAATTTCAATAATCAAAGTCAAGCTGTTATTCCAAATCCGTCGCCTACGGAAGATTTGATTAAGCAATTGCTTCAAAACCAACAAGCTTTTATGACAAAACAATAGGAAACAACAAGGTTGTTAGCTAATCAAATCAATGATCTTAACAAGCGTTTAAATGATCGACCCTCGGGCTCTGGAACTTTGCCTAGCAACACGATCGCTAACCCGAGGGGCGATGCTAAAGCGATCACGACAAGGAGTGGTGTTTCTTATGATGGACCAACGGCTCCGACTACCTATTCTTCTCTACCTCCCAAGGTAGTCGCCCGTGAACCCGAGGCGACAACGGATACGGAAATTCCTATTAATAATGGAAGGATCGAAGACATCCAACCTCCGGTGGTCCCGACGTCCAAGGGAAAAGAAAAAGTTGTTTATGAAAAAGATATTCCCGTTAAAACAAAGTTGCCTTATCCGTCACGTTTAAACGAACAAAAGCACCGCGAGAAAGATAAAAACCAAATGGAGAAATTTTATCAGATTTTTCAAGAATTGCACTTTGATATAAGTCTCGCGGATGCTATACTTTTGATGCCCAAATTTGCTTCGATGCTAAAAGGACTTTTAAATAATAAGGAAAAGCTTTTTGAAATGTCGAGAACCCAAATGAACGAGAATTGCTCAGTGGTTCTTCTTAAAAAGCTACCCGAAAAGCTTGAAGACCCTGGTAAGTTTCTTATACCGTGCAATTTTCCGGGTATGGTTCAATGCTTCGCCTTGGCCGATCTTGGTGCTAGCATTAACCTAATGCCATTGTCGATTTGGAGAAAGTTGTCTCTCCCTAACTTGACACCGACGCTTATGGCCCTCGAGCTTGCCGACCGATCTACGTCTCGTCCAATTGGCATAGCCGAGGATATTTTTGTCAATGTTGGGAAATTCCATTTCCCTGCCGATTTTGTGGTTGTTGATTTCGATGCCAATCCACGGGTTCCTCTCATTCTCGGGAGAGGATTCCTACGGACCGGTCGTGCCTTAATTGATGTTTACGACGAGGAGATTACTTTACGTGTTGGAAATGAAGCCGTCACTTTTAACCTTGATCAAACCGCGAGATACTCCTCCGACTACGATGTTGCTTCCGTCAACCGAATCGATGTTATTGACGAAGCTACGGAGGAGTATTCTCAAGAACTTCTTGGTTTTACCGAAAATGCTTCGAGTGGCAATCCCACTCCTTCTTTTGAACCGATCGTCTCCGATTCTTCCCCTTCCCTCACTCCATTTGAGGGAAGTGATCTCGCTTTGGAAGAAATCAATGCTTGTCTTTCAAATGAATCATTTTCACCAGAAATTGATAATAATAACTTTGATCCGGAGGGGGATATTTTATTAATTGTAAAATTGTTAAATGAAAAACCAATTGTTTCTTCCCCTCCGGTAGACTTAAAAATGGCAGACGTAAAAGAAGTAAAGCCGTCTATTGAGAATCCTCCGGAGCTCGAGCTCAAGGATTTGCCTCCTCATCTCGAATACGCATACTTGGAAAAAAAATGATAAATTACCGGTTATAATATCAAAAGGCCTTAAAGATGAGGAAAAGACACGACTCTTAGATGTGCTTCGGAAGCATAAAAGTGCTATTGCTTGGCAAATATCCGACATTAAGGGAATCGACCCTCGATTTTGTACTCATAAGATTCTGCTTGACGATAATCACAAAGCTTCCGTCCAACAACAACGACGGGTTAACCCACTAATCCACGAAGTGATCAAAAAGGAAGTTATTAAACTCCTTGACGCTGGAATGATTTATCCAATCTCGGATAGTTCATGGGTTAGCCCGATTCATTGTGTTCCAAAGAAGGGCGGAATCACTGTTGTGAAAAATGACGATAATGAGCTTATACCGACTAGACTTGTGACCGGATGGAGAGTTTGTATCGACTACCGCAAGTTGAATGATGCGACACGTAAAGACCATTTCCCGCTCCCTTTTATGGACCAAATGCTTGAACGGTTAGCGGGAAATGAGTTCTATTGTTTCTTGGATGGCTTTTCTGGGTACTTTCAAATCCCCATTGATCCCCCGGATCAAGAAAAAACCACTTTTACTTGCCCGTATGGAATGTTTGCCTATCGGAGAATGCCCTTTGGCCTATGTAACGCTCCGGGCACGTTTCAACGGTGTATCATGGCTATTTTCTCGGATATGATCGAAAAAACCATGGAAGTGTTCATGGATGACTTCTCCGTCTACAGAAACTCTTTCGACTCTTGCCTCTCCCATTTAGAGAAAATGCTGATACGGTGTGAAAACACCAATTTGGTTCTAAATTGGGAGAAGAGCCACTTCATGGTTAAAGAGGGCATAGTCCTCGGCCATAAGATCTCCAAATCTGGGATTGAGGTAGATCGTGCAAAAGTCAATGTCATTGCTAAGCTACCTCATCCTACGACCGTCAAAGGAATCCGAAGTTTCCTTGGTCATGCTGGCTTTTATCGACGTTTTATACAAGACTTCTCCAAAATAGCCCGGCCTCTGACCCACCTTTTAGAGAAGGATGCTCCGTTTAACTTCACAAATGAATGCGTCGATGCATTTAATGTTTTAAAGAAGAAGTTAACGGAGGCACCAATCTTAGTTGCCCCCGAGTGGAACTTACCTTTTGAGCTAATGTGCGATGCTAGCGATTATGCCATCGGTGCAGTTCTGGGGCAACGTAAGAATAAGTACTTTCAACCTATACACTATGCAAGTAAGACCATGAATGACGCCCAACATCACTACACAACTACCGAAAAGGAAATGCTAGCGGTTGTCTATGCTTTCGAAAAATTTAGGTCTTATTTGCTCCTTAAAAAGTGCATAGTGTATACGGACCATTCAGCCTTGAAATACCTAATGGCAAAGCAAGATGCTAAGCCACGCTTGATGCGGTGGGTTCTTTTGCTCCAAGAATTTAATGTCGAAATACGAGACAAAAAATGTGTTGGACCTTAGATTTATCAACCTTAACAACAATATAGCACTAGATGAAGCAAAGATGGTGACTTATGATGAATATATGTGGCGTTAATATGAGATAAAGAGAGTAATAAGATGAAGAGAACTTTTATTAAAAACACACACAATACACACACAAGCACACACCTCAAATGAGCCTTTGAGGTGTTTAAATAGTAAGATACATGAGATGCCCTAAAAGGCTTTCTATGGGCTTGGGCTTGGACTTGGTTACATGAATAATATAACAAGGCTTATGAAACATAACTAATAACATATTAGCTTGCCAAGTCCAAGACCCAATGACTAAACTATTACTAATCTTAACAAACGACACATAGTTACAATATGAGAATGACCATCACTTCAATATATATATTTTTAATGCTAACAATCTCCCCCTAAGGGGTGGTCATTCGAATGATGCTCCACGTGAGTGGGTCTTCCGTGTTCTTTGTCTTTAACTTTGTGTGTCGTTGTAGAATAGTCTTTAGTCTTTGTTCCTTCATGCTTTGTGATCTTTGATAACTGATTTGTCATCGTTCTTTGTTCCTTTGTGATGTAGAGTTATCTGCCTTTCATCACTTCTGCGTCTGTGGTGGTTGTTAGCCATTCCAACATGCTCATACATCTTTGGACTTTGATATCCATATGCATGTAGTTCCCTTTCTTACACTTTGATCTTTAGTCTTTATACTTTGTAGATTCTTCTTTTTGGCGTAGAATCTTTCTTTGAACTTCGTGTTGTATAGATCTTTGAGGGAGCTTTCTTAAACTTCTAGATGTATGTATGAGCATGTGGAATCTGTCGCCATGGAGATGAAGTGTCCCTGCATATAAACAGTTAGCAATAAAACATCCGGTACTTACAGATAAGAATTAGAGATCGTCAACAGCATAGTGTGAAGACTCCTTCTAACCCTTACCATGGCCGTTCCCATGTCAGATACTCTCAAGAGAGCTTACAAGACCTACTTAGTAGCTCAATGACTGGGTGAGTCGCTGGGGATCACTCCACGACTGTAGACCGTTTGAAACCACCGCGAACACTAAGCGTAACCCATAAAGAATTACCGAAGTGACCTGCTGTCAGGGCTGTTTGATGTTGACCCTGGCAGGAATTTCCATTCAATCATTGAGAATCACAAATGTGAATCCTCTCATAAATGTTCTGGCAGATTGCTAAGATCTGCGTAGGACTCTAAAGTTTACATCTGGTGTCCTTAATGATGAACAACCAGTGTAGAAATATCATGTGTTCCTATGAGATCTTTTGATGAATCTCGGGGCTCTAGACTCGATAAGTGCACATTTGGTTTCCTATGCGAAGATTAGGGAGAGGTCTCCTGTTTCAATATCAACCATCTCTAAGAGACAGATTGATAGATTACACTGGTTCCCCGTGAGAATGAAACAAGCTCTTTTAAGAGAACTTGAGTGGTTAAGAAGGTTTAGTGCAGTGCGTCACTGGGTCCATGACGTCTTTATCTTCAATACCGGTGTCACCTTAGCAACAACCAGTAGCATATGAGTTGAACCCGGTGTCTGCCCTAAGGTTGAACATATGGAGGGCTATTTCTTTTCACCCTTTTTCATAAATTTTCTTTTTAATTCTTCAACCCCTTCTTTCTCCTTTCTCATTTTCTCCTTTTTTCAATCATACCAAAGGACTTCTAATTCTAATCTATTGGATTTGTCCTTGGGTAGATCCCTCCGGCTCTGGCGGATCATAGGACGGTTTTTCCTAACCTTAGTCACCTTATATCTCCATGACTATCCTATTGTTGCCATGAAACCATTTATGAAAAATCTCTCAAAGTGTTTATGATAATGAAACACATTGTTGACACTTCGAAAGTTTTGCATTTCTTTTGAAAGACTCCCCCTTCACATGTGCTCATGAATTATTTAAGAAATTTGCACATGCGAGAGGAGTTTGCACTTTTTGAATTGATCCACTTTCAGTGAACATGACCGATTCGAGACACGCTTACATCACTAGTTAGACTAGCTTGAAATTATTACCCGTCCTGGTCAAGTCCAAAGAAAGTCTCTCGATACGGTACATTCTACTCAGACAAGTCCTATTCGAGACACGCTTACATCACTAGTTGGACTAGCTTGAAATTATTACCCGTCCAGGACAAGTCTTTTCGATTAATGACATTTTAAGCTTCGTCAATTCATTGGTACTATCTGAGTCGAGCTCTTTTGAGATTCAGTCACAAACTTTAAACATCTTTGATCACATTTTAATCATGTCTTCTCTCCCTCAAAAATAGCATATCGTGATATTTTTGATATCAACAGATTAATAAAAAGCTTTTTGGAGAGAAAGACAGATTTGATTTTGCATGAAATCGGAACATTTTTCTTTTTGTACTCCCCCTTAATGATAGCATATTTAAGATTAGTTAAGGATTTTGAGGGAGTTATCTTGAGCACTAATTTTGAGAGATTTTGAGAAATCTTTTGAACAAGCTTGAAAAAGTGCTCAAGAATTATGTTTGAAAACGAGTTTATGCTTGAAATCTTTTTCGTTTGTTTAGACTCGAACTTTTTGAAAAAGATTTCGTCATTGAATGTACGAGTCCTTGATTTGAAATATAATCAGAAGTCATCATTTAACGTACGGGTTTCGTACTGAAGTATACGAAAGCCATTGATAAACATTTGAGAAACGACATGTTTTTAGAAAAACATTTAAAAGAACTCCCGCTCAAGCATCTGTACATATCCGTATCATTGTTGAATGACATTTCTAGAAACGTACAGAATATTGATTTATACGAGAGACATGTCGTGAGAAGAATATTTTTGGATTTTTTGAAAATTTTATATTTTTGTATTTTGTTTTTGTTGGTTTTTCAAATTTTGTATTTTGTTTTTTTTCAAAAATATTTACAGCGAAGCGATTTTGAAAACATTTTTCAAGAAGATTCGAGAAGACGTTCTAGCTCCTCAGGAGTTAGGCTTCGCATGCCAATTCGTCGAACTAAATAGTCAAACCTTTCTTTTGGAAGGGCTTTTGTGAATAGATCGGCGAGTTGATAATCAGTCTTAACGAAAAATAATTCAACAGTACCCTCTTCCACGTGTTCTTTGATGAAATGGTAGCGGACTTTGATATGCTTCGTCTTAGAGTGATGTACGGGATTGCACGAGATGGCTATGGCACTTTTTGAGTCACAATACATAGGTATTCTGTCAAAAGTAAAGCCATAATCTGTGAGCTGTGTCCTCATCCAAAGAACTTGGGCACAACACGCAGATAGAGACACATACTCGGCTTCGGCGGTTGATAGCGCAGTACAATCCTGTTTCTTTGAAGACCAGCTTACAAGCTTTTCACCCAAAAATTGTGCTCCACCTGATGTACTCTTTGCTGTAACTTGATCACCAGCATGGTCTGCATCTGAAAATGCTGTTAGATTGAACTCCGAATCCTTCGGATACCAAAGTCCCATGTTAATGGTGCTTCGTAGGTACCGAAAGATCCGTTTAACCTCTTTGAGGTGAAGTTCGGTAGGCTTTGCCTGAAACCGTGCTAATAAACAAACAGCAGATTGAATATCTGGTCGACTAGCAGTCAGGTACATGAGAGAACCGATCATGCTTCGATATTTCTTTGGGTCGAAAGGTTTCCCAAACAAATCAGCACCTATTTTTGGTGAAGTGACCATTGGTGTACCAACAGAATCACAATTTTCCATTCCATGTTTTTTCAAAATCTCTATAGTGTATTTAGCTTGATTGATAAAAATACCACGAGGGGATTGATGTATTTGTAAACCAAGAAAGAATTTTAGTTCCCCCATCATGGACATTTCAAATTTACTTTTCATGAGCTTTTCAAAATGTTTTGAATGGTTAGGATTGGTTGATCCAAAAATAATGTCGTCCACGTAAATTTGAACGATCAAAATGTCATCTTTGAATTTTTTGATAAACAAGGTGTCATCAACCGTTCCTTTTGTGAAATTGTTTTTGAGCAAGAAAGATGATAGTTCGTCATACCACGCTCTTGGAGCTTGTTTTAAACCATAAATTGCTTTCTTAAGCTTGTAGACGTAGTCTGGATGATCTCTGTCGATGAATCCCTCTGGCTGACTCACATACACTTCTTCTTTCAGAGTTCCATTCAAGAAAGCTGTCTTAATATCCATCTGATAGACTGTGATGTTTTTGTGAGCGGCATAGGCTAAGAAAATCCGGACTGCTTCAAGTCTAGCTACAGGCGCGAATGATTCCTCGAAATCTATCCCTTCTTCTTGTGGATAACCTTTAGCCACGAGACGAGCTTTGTTGCGAATAACAGTCATTTCCTCATCCAGTTTGTTCTTCCACAACCACTTGAGATCAAGAACTCGTTTATCAAGTGGTCGTTCAACAAGTTCCCAACTGTCATGTAACAGGTATTGAAGAAATTCCTCCTGCATTGCTTCAATCCATGGGTTTTCTGCCATTGCTTCCCGAATGTTCTTAGGTACTTTGGTGCTTATTGAGCAAATGTAAATGCACAATTCGAGATCGGTGGCAAGTTGTCTCCTCGTCTGAACTGGCATTGAAGGATCACCAATAACATGTACTAACGGATGGTCTTTTGTCCATTGAAACGTAGAAGGGTACCTTTGGTTGAACGAATGTGTGTTAGATGATTCTTGTAACCTTGAAGAAGATTCAGCAGAGTCTGATGCAAACGGGTTTTCAAATACTTCTTCTTCTTCTTCTAACGCAACATCGTTTGAATTATTTGTTGGTTCTTCTTGAAAATTTGTGTTTTGGTTTTGCTCATCAACGTTTGGTAGAATAGTATCAAGTACTGGATTTGCTTGAGTAGATGTAGATGATGTTGATGTAGTTGGTGCTTCAGCTTTGATTGTGGTAGATGCATCCTGTGGTGGTGGTGGTGGTTGATGGTTGTGAGCGGGTGCAGCGGAATGTTGTTGAGATGCATTTGTCGAAGTTCCACCATAGTATTCATCAAACATTAACTCGAAGAAATTTTCCAGTTCTTGTTCTGAAGGTTTATCCGTGTTTGTTGACTGAGCTCCTTGAGGCACTAGTCCTGAACTGATGTGTCCAGAAGTCTGTCTGTTTGGTGCGGGTCCTAATCCGTTTTGATTAGAAGCCATCGGATTAAGCGCGGGTTCTAGAGCGGTTAGCTCTGATGCCACTTGTTGGACCTTAGATTTATCAACCTTAGCAACAATATAGCACTAGATGAAGCAAAGATGGTGACTTATGATGAATATATGTGGCGTTAATATGAGATAAAGAGAGTAATAAGATGAAGAGAACTTTTATTAAAAACACACACAATACACACACAAGCACACACCTCAAATGAGCCTTTGAGGTGTTTAAATAGTAAGATACATGAGATGCCCTAAAAGGCTTTCTATGGGCTTGGGCTTGGACTTGGTTACATGAATAATATAACAAGGCTTATGAAACATAACTAATAACATATTAGCTTGCCAAGTCCAAGACCTAATGACTAAACTATTACTAATCTTAACAAACGACACATAGTTACAATATAAGAATGACCATCACTTCAATATATATATTTTTAATGCTAACAAAATGAGCTGAGAACCTTGCTGCAGATCACCTTTCACGACTTGAGAACCCCCATCAAAGTGTTCTTGAGAACAAGGAAATTAATGATGCTTTTCCTCTCGAGACACTTGGGAGTGTGACTAAACTTGACCAAAGTACCCCATGGTTCGCCGATTTTGCGAATTACCATGCGGGGAACTTCATTAAACAAGGGATGTCGTCCCAACAAAAGAAGAAATTCTTTAAAGATGTCCAACATTATTTTTGGGACGACCCCTATTTGTTCAAAGTCTGTGCGGATCAAGTGATCCGGCGGTGTGTTCACGGTACGGAAGCCGTTGAAATTCTTAAGGCATGCCATAGTGGACCCACGGGGGGACATCATGGTGCCAATTTCACCGCAAAGAAAGTGTTCGATTCCGGCTTCTATTGGCCGACGATATATCGGGATGCCCATGAATTGGTGAAAACATGTGATTCTTGCCAACGTCAAGGGAAAATTTCTCAAAAAGATGAAATGCCGCAAAATGCGATTCAAGTTTGTGAGATTTTTGACGTTTGGGGCATCGATTTCATGGGGCCATTCCCGTCGTCTAGGGGTAACAAATATATTCTCGTGGTCGTCGATTATTTTTCCAAATGGGTTGAAGCGAAGGCGCTCCCCACCAATGACGCCCGAGTAGTTGTGAAATTCTTAAAAAGTCTCTTTGCCCGATTTGGTACACCTCGAGCCATCATAAGTGATCGTGGGACCCATTTTTGCAATGACCAATTCGCTAAAGTTATGCTTAAATATGGTGTCACACATCGTCTTTCCATGGCTTATCATCCACAAACGAGTGGTCAAGTGGAGGTGTCCAATCGTGGCTTAAAAAGGATATTAGAAAGGACCGTAGGTGAACACCGTGCCTCATGGGCCGATAAGCTAGACGATGCTTTATGGGCTTTCCGGACCGCTTACAAAACTCCCATTGGGTGCACTCCATATAAGCTGGTTTACGGGAAAGCTTGTCATTTGCCCATCGAACTTGAGCACAAGGCCTACTGGGCCTTAAAACATGCAAATTTTGACTTAAAAACCGCGGGTGATCACCGAAAATTTCAATTGAACGAATTAGTCGAACTCCGTGATCAAGCTTACGAGAATTCTTTAATTTATAAAGAGAAAACAAAAAGACTTCATGATGCCAAGATCAAAGGCCGTGTTTTCAACGTTGGTGATCAAGTGCTTCTTTTTAACTCTCGTTTGAAGATTTTCTCGAGTAAGCTTAAAACCCGTTGGTCTGGACCATTCACCATAACTCAAGTATTCCCTTATGGAACTATTGAGTTGGCTCAACTTGATGGTCCCAACTTTAAGGTGAATGGTCACCGTTTGAAACACTATTTCGGAGGGGACGTACCGACCATGGTAGTCCCGGATCTCCAAACTTTCCCCAAGGACGAATGAATTCGGGAATCGAGTCAAGCTATGTGACTCGGTAATCAAAAAAAAAGCGCTTCGCGGGAGGTAACCCATGCTTATCCAATTTCATCTTCTTAATTTTCTAATTTCTAATAAATAACGTGAGGAGGGGGTACCTTTTCCAATCTTGTGTTTCGTGGTTATTTGTGATGATTGTCCAGGATTGTCCCCGATTTATGATGACTCTCGTGCTCGTGGTTTTGTCTTTCTCTCCACTCGAGTCTCATTCATCGATGCTTTTGGAAATCCAATATCCGAAAATCTTATCGACTAACGTTTTCTTTGGCATACTTAATAAACGGCCCTAGATATTTGTTAGGATTACCTTTGCCCGTAAAACATTGACGACAATGTTTCATTCTAGTCCGGGGGGGTGAATCTTCGATTCGATTTTGACCTTGCAGTTTTCACCATGTCATGTACTCTCGTAACTCCGTTTTTCCACCAAAAATTAAAAAAATTGAAAAATTGAAAATTTCAAAATTTTTGAAGAAAAATGAATGAAAAGTCATAAAAAAGCAACAAAAAAACGAGAAAAGGTTGAAAAAGTTGTGCAAAAATATAATAAAAGTATGAATAAGTGATTTGACACCTTGTTGACTTTCTTGCTAGCGAGAGTAGGAATAAATATTTTGACTTGACCGGGCGTGTTGAGCCCTAGCTTGTTCCCTTAACCAATGATAATCATAAAAGTTTGTGCTAGCCTTGTACACTAGGAGCTACTATTTTGTCGGCTCCCGTACTTGGCTTTATACATGCACGGCTTGAAAAGCTTTCGCTAGTCACTTACACTAGGAGCTACAATACGCGAATTCTTTCCAAGAGTTTGCAAGCTCCCGTATTTGACTTTATATATGCGTGGCTGATTATTGGCTAAGCATCTGCTAATCTCATTATTTGAGGTCTTAAATTTGCAGAGAACGAGAAATGATAGAGTTTATTTACAAGTTTAATGCTAAACGTGGAGTAGTGGTTCTCTTTAGAGCTCATAAGAGGTACTCGTGGCTTTTTACTCCCATCAGAAACGTCACCGATATATAACAGATGTTCTAGGTTAATTAGTGGTATTTAGGTTTGAATAATACTTAGTTATTTGTTTTCTTAAGAGAATTTTTGCTTTAGAAGTTGGGTACATATCAAGGAACATCGAAAATAAGAGCGAAAAGTGAAAAATCAAAAGTCAAAAGTTGATTATCTATGTGGTTTTGGAGCTACCCAATAAGCTTCCATTGATGTTATGAGAAAAAAAGTGAAGAAAGAAAAATGAAAAATATGAGAAAAGTGAAAAAAAAATGAGAAATTACAAAAGTGAAAGTTGAAAGTTGTATCGAATAAGAGCTATGTATGTATCAATAAGTTGTTGGCGCGTGACGTGCATGTGATAAGTGATTAGTAATCAGTCACATGAGGTACACGTGATTGTACTCCGCAACTTATATCTTTGATATTGTATGTACCCCAAATTCCTTGATGTGGACCGAATTTCTATTGCAGTGGTTCTTAAGAGAAAATGAATAACTATTTATCGTTTTAACTTAGGTATCACTATCGGACTAAAAAAGTATCGAAACGAGAAAATATGAAGCGATTCATTTCTCAACAAAGTAAAATATGGAGATACAAAAACTTAGGACATGGGAGTAAGAAGTTTCCACGAGTAACTTTTATGAGTAGTGTTAGCATTAAATTTGTAGATAAGATGTGATCTCGTTTTTACGCTTAGTTTGGGAGCTCGTGAAAAATCAAGGATGACGATTTTTATCCGTATGGTCACTTCTTAAATAGAAGTGTTTCTACTCGTCGACCCTAAAAATTATTGCAAAAATAATGAAAGTTCAACAAACCGTCACAAGTATGAAGTGTGAAAAGTCCAAAAATAGAATAAAGTAGAATAAAGAAAATAAATTTTGGAAAACGGAGCGTTTGCAGGAATAAATAATTTTGTAAGCTCTTTTGAACCTCTTTGCTACTTTACAAAGTTAGTAGAAAGAGTTATGAAATTATTTATCTCGTGAGCATGAATTGATCACATTGCGTGAGGACACGGCAATACTTTAGTCCGGGGGATTTTGGTGAGTGCTTATTCACTCACCTTTTCTAAGCCAAAATTGGACCAAATAAACCAAAAACTAACCAATAATGCCAAAGAATGTGTGTTTTTGTGTTTGTGAATGTGCAGGAACGGATATTTAAGAAAAGACGAAAAATCACGAGAAAATGACAAAACGGGCACGAGATTTGGAAAAGTTTAAATAAAGCCGGAGCCGGGGAAGCTAGTGGTCAAAGTAAGGCACATATGGTCAAATGGAATCCTCAAAGTTTCAAGAATTACAAGAATGACCCTTGGTCATAAGTTTGAAGAAATGACATTTATGGTCCCTCAACTTTCATGAATTGTCACTTTTGGTCCTCATGAAGAAACTTTGGAAGATTAACAACTCAAGACCCCTCATCATTCATAAAATGCCACAAAGAGCCCTTGGAATTATATTTGTGAAGATTGGCAGTTGGGTCCTTATAGTTTCAGATTGTACCTTTTTGGTCCCTTGGTTTGAACTATTACTACCATCCGGATCACTAAAACCAAAATACAAGCCCACACCAATACAAACCCATAACCTCCATTTAATAAATACCCGGTCCACTCCAACCTCACCAAACCCGACCCAACACACTCAAAATATAATAAAAAAAACCTTACGCGCGTTTACTGTGCATCTCCCCCACAAAATTACCTCGTACCCCACTTAATTACCTCGTACAAATCCTTAAATCCACCTCATACTAGGAATCATTCTAGAACCATCTGACAACGTGTCAGATGGTGTCATATCCCCTCCAACGTGGCTCTACTATGCTCCCTGATTGGCTTATGATTCGTGGCAACAAGATAAGGTCTCATTCAAATGGATAGAATTGGTGGGATGACAACATTCTGAGCTGGATTGATGATATGTGGCCTCAATTGAAGTTCTAGGACCTTCTCAAACCCTAGCACCTCACCTCCCCTGCTCTCCTATAAACCCCCCCCCCTTCATACGTTTGAGGGTGTAGAGTAATTGTAGTGTTACTCTGCCAGTTTTGTAACTCAATTTTATTAATGAAAGTTTATTTTGGTTGTCTTATTTAATTTTCACTACAGCTTATTAAGATTTTTCTAAAATCGTCCGGCCTATGACCCATCTCCTCGAAAAGGATGCTCCTTTTATCTTCTCCTCCGAGTGCATCGAAGCCTTTGAAACATTAAAGAAAAGGCTTACCGAGGCGCCGATTCTTGTTGCCCCCGATTGGGACTTGCCCTTTGAGCTCATGTGTGATGCTAGTGATTATGCTATAGGGGCAGTCTTGGGGCAACGAAAAACAAAACATTTTCAGCCTATACACTATGCCAGCAAAACTATGACCGAGGCTCAAAGCCATTACACCACCACCGAAAAAGAATTATTAGCTGTGGTGTATGCTTTTGAAAAATTCCGGCCATACTTGATACTGACCAAAAGCATAGTGTATACAGATCACTCGGCTTTGAAGTACCTTTTTGCAAAACAAGATGCAAAGCCGAGACTTCTTCGTTGGGTTCTCCTCCTACAGGAATTTGATATCATAATTCGTGATAAAAAAGGAGCTGAGAACCTAGCTGCTGATCATCTCACCCGTTTGGAAAACCCCCATCAAGATGTTTTCGAGAGGAAAGAAATTAATGAAACATTCCCTCTCGAGACACTCAATGCGGTTTCCTTCCGTGGAGATTCTGTTACCCCTTGGTTTGCCCATTTTGCAAACTACCTTGCGGGTAACTTCATTGTGAAAGGGATGTCGTCCCAACAGAAAAATAAATTCTTTAAAGATGTGAAACATTATTTCTGGGACGACCCCTACCTCTTTAAAATCTGTGCGGATCAAGTCATCCGGCGGTGTGTATATGGTCAAGAAGCCGCTGAAATCTTAAAGGCTTGCCATGCTGGTCCCATAGGGGGCCACCACAATCCAAATTACACCGCCAAAAAGGTGTTTGATTCTGGTTTCTTTTGGCCCACGATTTACAAGGATGCCCAAGAATTGGTCAAATCCTGTGACGCTTGTCAACGTCACGGGAATATTTCACAAAAGAATGAAATGCCACAAAATGCAATCCAAGTTTGTGAAATATTTGACGTATGGGGCATCGATTTTATGGGGCCATTTCCATCATTTCATGGAAACAAGTATATACTCGTGGCTGTTGACTATTTGTCAAAATGGGTTGAAGCGAAAGCTTTACCCACAAATGATGCCCGAGTAGTCGTGAAATTTTTGAAAGCTCTCTTTGCTCGATTTGGAACTCTACGTGCTATAATTAGTGATCGTGGTACGCATTTTTGCAATGACAAATTCGATAAAGTCATGCAAAAGTATGGTGTAACTCACCGTCTTTCTACTGCGTATCACCCTCAAACAAGTGGACAAGTAGAAGTTTCCAATCGAGGCATAAAGAGAATATTGGAAAGAACCGTTGGGGAAAATCGTGCATCTTGGTCGGATAAATTAGATGATGCACTTTGGGCTTTCCGTACGGCGTACAAAACACCCATTGGGTGTACGCCTTATAAACTTGTGTACGAGAAAGCGTTCCATCTTCCGATCGAGCTTGAGCATAAAGCCTATTGGGCTCTCAAGCATGCCAATTTCGACCTCAAAACTGCGGGTGATCATCGGAAAGTTCAACTCAATGAGTTAAATGAACTCCGTGATCAAGCTTACAAGAACTCTTTGATCTATAAGGAAAAGACAAAGAAGATTCATTACTCAAAAATCAAAAACCGCGTTTTCAACGTTGGTGATCGAGTCCTTCTTTTCAATTCTAGACTCAAGATCTTCTCGGGAAAGCTCAAGACCCGATGGACTGGTCCATTCACTATCGTTAAGGTTTATCCTTATGGCACCGTCGAGTTATCACAAAATGACGGTCCTAATTTTAAAGTGAATGGACATCGTTTAAAGCACTACTTTGGAGAGGACATACCATCCATGGTTGTCCCGGATCTCCAAACTTTCCCCAAGGACAATTGAATTCGGGGATCGAGTCAAGCTAGCGACTCGATGAACAAAAATTAGCAACATATACGGGTTTTCACCCGTATCTTTGATTTCTTTCTACTTTCTACCACCCTAGTGTGGGGGAATGGCCAACCCCCCCGCTAATTTAAAAATGTATATATGTATATAAGTTCAAAAAAAAAATGTGTGATTGTATGTACAGATAAATAAAGTGAAAAATACAAAACAAAATTCCACAGTTAGCTTCGAATATTATCTTTTTACGTTCATAGATTCGGCATAATAGCCGGGACTTTGAATATTGAGGACAATATTCATTTCTAAGTGTGGGGGGAAATTCTAGCGAATTTTATCGCAAAATACTTTCAAGTACCCCCATTTTGGCCTAAAATTTTCAAAATTTTTTCACTTTATTTCAAAATTTTTGTGGTAATCAGTCCGCCGTGTCTAAACGACAAAAGGGATTGGCTAATCCAGGAGCAAACGGCTCTTGGTAAAGATATCTCAAATCCGTTTATGGCTTGCAATTTGCCCAAAATTGTATTGATGAGGCGAAAAATGGTCCGTTTTTAGGGGGTCATTTAAGCCCGAATCCGACTTTATTTGATCAAATATTGCCCTAAATCGTTCCTTTTGTGATTTTAGGTACTTGGAGAGTGAATTCTGGAAAAGAAGCCATTTTGGACGTTTTTGGAGCATAAAAGTGGCAAAGTCTCAATTTTCCATGCTGGGAACAGTAGGTGACGGCGTCAAGAGTAATTTCCTGACGGCGTCATAACCTCAAGAATTAAAATCCGTAGTTGATGACGGCATCACACACAGGGCGTCAAGAGTGATTTGTGTGACGGCCTAGGCCTTGACGGCGTCAGAAGTAGATCAAGGCCGTCCGAGGAAGTATTTGGCGGCGAGATGACGGCGTCACACCTTTGTTCTTGACGCCGTCATCCCTATTTTCCTATATATAGTTTTCTAGTTTTTCACATTTAGAGAGAAGTTTTGGGAGAAACCCTAAAGACGATTTTGGTGTAACTTTACAGGTTTTTCAAGGGTTCCAACCCCTTGATACCTTGCATGATTAATTAAGATAAGTGTTCTTCTAATTCAATCAATATGTCTATGTGTTGGTTGTCTATATCTTGTTCTTGTCTTAATTCTATCATGCTAGGCTAGATCTCTTTTGTGTTTGCTTAGATCTAATGAAACCTAGATATTGATTATGTGTTGATTACTTGTTTATTCTTGTCTTGGATGAATGATTTATATGTTAGGCTTAAGAAAACTGGCAGATCTCCAAATGGTAACATGCTTGAACGTCTTAAGAAACATGAACCGAGCCGTACTAGGTCTTTATTGGTTGTATTTAATGCATGAGCCACTGTTTACAATCCCTATAGTTGTGCTGGGCATGGTGTAGGAGGAGATAAGAGCTCATAGAATTGGGGAGTTATGTATGCCACCCCATGAATGGTATTAAGGAATACAATCCGTCATCCATGCAATTATAGCAAGTAATTAACGTGTAAAAGATATCTAGGGAGTAATGAAATCTAAGTAAACACATTTTCTCCAATTACTGCTCACAACCTTAGTATAAATTAGTTTAATTTCATTTTTAGTATTTTATTTTGATTGCATCTTAGTTTTGGGTTAGTTGAATAGCAACTAATTCCGCCCACTCTTCCAAAACCCGAGATTTTTACTTGCTTTCCATAAAATATAAAAATACAAAAATAATCATCCCTCACCTTTAGAACTAGTAATTAGGCTTTCTAATCCTAGCGACACTATTCCTAAGCTGAACGATCAATCCCCCGGTACTTGTCACTATACTATACTACAACGATCAGGTACACTGCCTGGTGGGGGTTGTAAGCTGCTCGAGATCCCTCGAGAGGTAAAGCCTGTTGCGATTCCCACGCATCAAGTTTTTGGTGCCGCAGCCCGGGGAATAGTTATTGTCTAGGTTAGAATTTCTTTTTATTAGGTCTACTTGCTAGATTCCTTTCTAGTAAGATTTTATTTTATTTTATTTTTTATTTTTAGGTTTTCTTGTAGTCTATCTTTTTCTTTGTGCCCTTTGTTTGTGAAACCATTTTCATTTGTCTCCATGGCGGATGAAATTCCATTTAGATCATTAACTATAGAGGAACAATTAGTTTACTCGGATAGATTTGCCTCCTGTTGTTCCAATGAATTTTTAAGTGATCTTACGTATATACAAGAGGAGATGGGTGTAAAGTTAGATGGGTTTGATGAATTTTATGCATGTGTGTTTTCTATTAGACGATCATTTTTAGGATCAATTCCTTTTAGTGAGACCCTTTGGATGAATTTTGAGAAAAGCTTCCTAACCATTACCCATAAGTTCAACGAATTGGTGGATTCGTATGAGCGAGATGGCCTAATTTCTAAGAACATGAACTTAGAATCAAACCAAGATTATGATATGGTTAGTGTTGAACAACCTAGTTGCATGAGCGGGATAGATTTCACCAAAACATACAACACACATGAGGTTAGAGTTGAGCCACCTAGTTGCATGTCATGGTTAGGTACTACAATAATACAAGATGAACACATAGGTGATATTGATGTGATGGAAGAGATAGTAGAAAACACAAACCTACAAAGTACCCCACAACTCCCACCATCACTTGAGGGATACACACCACCCGTGACTTACCCGGAAGAAGTAGAAGAGACTATAGGAACCCCAATAGAGGTAGAACCCTTGGATCAAACACAACTAGAGGATATAGGTTTGAATACTTATAATGATAACCTTACTCTTAGTTCTAGGGAAGTTCCTAGTTTTGATGAACCGGAGCCTCAACCAAAACCGTTACCTAATCTTCCATCCTTGGATGTGAATTTAGGAATTGAGATAGGTTCCGATCCACCCATCAAACCATATAGTCCGGGTAGTCTTAGGATAAAGGTAGTGGACTCTAAGCCTTGCAGAGAGGAAGTTGACATAGGAGTGGAACAGGACCTTACGTACTTACATCACCCATTCATGATTGATCATAAGAAACATTATGGGTTTAAACCAGGTTTATTGGGTCAAGATGGATTCCCAACTAGGAATCTCTCGAAGTTGTTAGAAAATGATCCCTTTCTAGGAGAAAATCTTAATCCACCCATTAACCCGATTGAATTAGGTAAGGTTATGATGATAGGAGCACACCCCTTTGAGCATATAATTCATCCACCACTCTTTTCTCACGAGGCATATTCACACCCTAAGGGTGTGTATCGCTACTATCACCCGCACTTAATCCTACGTGTAGGGAAAACCTTACCTATTTCCGTTAAATAAGGGTAGAGTCAGGCTCGTGACTCGAACAAAAACAAGCGCTTCTTGGGAGGCAACCCATGTTTTGTGTGTTTTTATTTGTTTGTTTGTTTGTTTGTTTGATTTTATTTGTTTCCGTATGCATGTTTTGTTTTTATTGTTTGTGGCTCATGTTTCAAAGTAAATTGTGAAAATGCTTTATTTTGTTTTTAACTTCGTCTTAATTGCATATAAAGGTATTTTGCAAAAGATAAGTGTAAGGGAGATCCAAATTTGTTTATAAGAACGAAATTGAGCATGAACCACAACAATATTAAATGGACATGTGTATTAGTACTTGTTCGAGTCAAATGCTTGTATCGAGTCGTAATGATGTTTTGCAGGATTTTCCAGGAAGTAGGACGAAGTTTTTCCAGAAATTTTCCGGAAACTTAACATAAGAATTTCTGCAGGTCCATTCTGACGGCGTCAAAGTTTTACTCTTGACGGCGTCAGGAGTAAAAATCTGGAAATTTTACCGGTTTTGTTTTTCTAACGGAGTCTTATGGTTTTTGTGAATTATTAAGTTTTATAATCTCCAGGAGATCTGCAAACTTCATTCCACAAGCATTATATCTTACTTTGTTTTCTAGGATTTAGTAACTTATATAGGATGCCGCCGATTTTACGCGAGGTTGTCTTGTCTATTTTTGTCAGGATTTACAGGTTATGTTCGACAAGGAGATGATTTATATTCTGGAAGGGAAGCTTTGATTGTTCATTTTCTTGGAGGAAGATTTAACCTGGCCAACTATAATCCATACCGAGCGAATCAGGGGAGTATTTGATTTCATTCTCTTTACTTTTTCACTTTTACATTCTTTACTTGAACATTGGGGACAATGTTCATCTTAAGTGTAAGGGGAGGGTAAAAAGATGATACCTTACATATGCACTTTCGCTTGAGTTTGTTTTGTTTAATGGTAGATGTGTAATAAAACTATGAGAAATACTTGTTAGTGCAATTTTAGCGCCAAATTTAAAATTTTTTACAACATTTAGGAGTGAAACTTTAGCCATAGCAAGCGTCTCACGGATAGGAGATTGTATGACTAGCACATAACCGTATATTCAGAAAAATTTTCCACCAAAAAATGTGAGGTTCGCCTTTAGATTTGATAGGAAAAGCATTTACTATTAGTGCTTATGAGTGTACCGGTAGCATTTAGATTCTAGAACTTGCGTTAGTGATGCATCCCGAGACCGCTAGTGAGACTACATTCGTGTAGTAGGATTTACTACATGATAAGAGGCATTAGGATCACCCTTGTGTTAAACCCGTATCATAATTACTTGACCATTTAAGTCATATTACTTGGCTAGTTAAGTCAACTAATTTTTCCCACACCCTTAGCGTTGTACTCATTTTTAGTACACGATACCCCTAGTACACCCCTCTGAGCCTATCTTTTCGTTTCTAACTTTAAGCATTTTACTTAAAGGAAGAATTTGTTACACCCCACTTAAATGTACAACCAAATCGCCTTAGCCTTCCGTGTATGCGCTCATTTTTAGTGCATTATTGTTATTTGTTAAACCCTAAGTTAACCTTCTAATTGATTACATGGTTGCTAAGTCGAGTCATATCCTTGTACATATTGTTTTGGGATGATTGGGACTCATGGGTAAGTACTTATTTTATGGAGTAATGGGGAAGAACATCATTTATTACCCCCATATGTACGTTAATCTTAAAAGTGCTCCAAGTGTTTTGATTTTCTTAAATCGAGTCATTAGATTAGTTAATTGTAAAGTATGTAAAGATTCAAGTGTAAGGGGAACGTTCATTCCCTATGATGTATTATTTTGGATGGTAGGGTAAGAGTGTATGCAAAAAAAAAAAAAAAAAAAAAAAAAAAAAAAAAAAAAAAAGAAAAAAAAAATTCGAAAAATCAAGAAAAAGAAAAAGAAAATAGAAAAAGAAAAAAAAAAAAAGAGAAAAAACATACGGACTACCATCCCTTTTCATTCTATGTTCATTTTATGTTTTTAGTTATTTTTCATTTATTAGCTTAAGTCGAGTCTAGTCTTGGCTTAGCAACGCCATCTTGTACATGTAATTAACCAAGATTGTTAACTCGCCACCAGTAATAACTTCTTTTATCCAACAAAACCGTGTAATTCATATCCCTATACCTAACGTTACAACCCTTTAAAAGACCTCTTTGATAGTTTATCCTAGGTGCTTACGCCATGTGGTGGAGGTTTGATCCTTTCCCAAGCCTATGGTAATCTATTTTGCTATGACAGGTAGTGAGAGATATCTTCCATTTCCATAATGTTATATTACTTTATTACACCCGAGAGATGTGAGTATCTAAACACTATTTGTGAGGTGCTTGTATATGACCTCCGTGCTTGTCTATTGGTCTTTAGTGGAACGATTATTTGTTGTAATTACTTTTATATTAGTGTTAAATGACCCCTAACTTGTCTTTTGAGTAGAATAAAAGCGCATTTGCTTGAGGACAAGCAAATCTCAAGTGTAAGGGTATATGATGAGGCGAAAAATGGTCCGTTTTTAGGGGGTCATTTAAGCCCGAATCCGACTTTATTTGATCAAATATTTCCCTAAATCGTTCCTTTTGTGATTTTAGGTACTTGGAGAGTGAATTCTGGAAAAGAAGCCATTTTGGACGTTTTTGGAGCATAAAAGTGAAGAAAACGGCAAAGTCTCAATTTTCCATGCTGGGAACAGTAGGTGACGGCGTCAAGAGTAATTTCCTGACGGCGTCAAAACCTCAAGAATTAAAATCCGTAGTTGATGACGGCGTCACACACAGGGCGTCAAGAGTGATTTGTGTGACGGCCTAGGCCTTGACGGCGTCAGAAGTAGATCAAGGCCGTCCGAGGAAGTATTTGGCGGCGAGATGACGGCGTCACACCTTTGTTCTTGACGCCGTCATCCCTATTTTCCTATATATAGTTTTCTAGTTTTTCACATTTAGAGAGAAGTTTTGGGAGAAACCCTAAAGACGATTTTGGTGTAACTTTACAGGTTTTTCAAGGGTTCCAACCCCTTGATACCTTGCATGATTAATTAAGATAAGTGTTCTTCTAATTCAATCAATATGTCTATGTGTTGGTTGTCTATATCTTGTTCTTGTCTTAATTCTATCATGCTAGGCTAGATCTCTTTTGTGTTTGCTTAGATCTAATGAAACCTAGATATTGATTATGTGTTGATTACTTGTTTATTCTTGTCTTGGATGAATGATTTATATGTTAGGCTTAAGAAAACTGGCAGATCTCCAAATGGTAACATGCATGAACGTCTTAAGAAACATGAACCGAGCCGTACTAGGTCTTTATTGGTTGTATTTAATGCATGAGCCACTGTTTACAATCCCTATAGTTGTGCTGGGCATGGTGTAGGAGGAGATAAGAGCTCATAGAATTGGGGAGTTATGTATGCCACCCCATGAATGGTATTAAGGAATACAATCCGTCATCCATGCAATTATAGCAAGTAATTAACGTGTAAAAGATATCTAGGGAGTAATGAAATCTAAGTAAACACATTTTCTCCAATTACTGCTCACAACCTTAGTATAAATTAGTTTAATTTCATTTTTAGTATTTTATTTTGATTGCATCTTAGTTTTGGGTTAGTTGAATAGCAACTAATTCCGCCCACTCTTCCAAAACCCGAGATTTTTACTTGCTTTCCATAAAATATAAAAATACAAAAATAATCATCCCTCACCTTTAGAACTAGTAATTAGGCTTTCTAATCCTAGCGACACTATTCCTAAGCTGAACGATCAATCCCCCGGTACTTGTCACTATACTATACTACAACGATCAGGTACACTGCCTGGTGGGGGTTGTAAGCTTCTCGAGATCCCTCGAGAGGTAAAGCCTGTTGCGATTCCCACGCATCATGTATGGTTCCTCAACTCCCCATCATCCTCAAAAGCTAATGAGTTGGCTAGCCCGCAAGATTATGGCTTGTGGTAAAGGCCGTGGAAAATCCATAATTGGTAATCAGCTCACCAAGATGTTAACTATTCCATCAAGAGTTGGCTAGTCCAGAAGCAAACGGCTCCTGGTAAAGACAAATCAAATCCGTTGACAACTGGTGGTTTGCTCAAAATCACACGGTTATCAGGTGTGCCACAGTTCTTACACCTGGCTACTCCAGAAGTGATGGCTTTTGGTAAAGAGTTTCAAATCCATCAAGTTTTTCTCAAAAGATTGCTAGGGACTAGCGATAGTTTAGTGTGGGGGACTGATGAGTGCTCAAACACTCATCATTTTTATCGTATCTGGACTGCCAAAACGTCCAAAAACACCCAAAAACGCATCAAAATACACAATTTATCCCAAAAGTGTGTTTTATATGTTTTAGATGCAAAATGTTTAAAAACAAATGAAAAACGAACAAAGTTTGCACAATTGGCAGTTTCAGTCCCTCAAGTTTCAAAATTTGGCAAAACTAGTCCCTGGAAGTTTAAAATGAAAGAAAAGTCAACCCAAGGCAAAGAAAAGTCAAAAATTGTCAAAATAAGTCCTTGGGTGAAAAAGTTTGAGAAAATTACACTTTTACCCCTCAAAATCCAAAATTGACATAAAAGGCCCTTGAATTTCAGTAATTGACAGATTTGGTCCCTGGTGAAATAATTTTGAATGAAAAACCAATTTTGGTCTTTGGGAAGTTACAAAAATCATTTTTAGTCCCTGGGTGAAAGTTTTGTGGAAATTACATGTTTGGTCCCTGTATTTTGCAAACTTGTCACATTTGGTCCCCGGGAATTTTGAAAAATGGTAAAATGTAAATTTGGTCCTTATGTTATTGGTTCTTGGCAAATCACACCCTTGTGGGTACTTTTGGGAAATTTCATTTTCAGTCCCTTGGTTTGGTGGAAATCTCATTTTTGGTCCTTGTGTTTTATACAATTACCAACCGGACCCTTAACAATTTAAACCCAATCCAAGTCCAACACCTTATTACTCCAATCCAGCCCACCTTATCACCCCTTAAGCCCATCACCAACACAGCCCAACATCCTCCCCCGTTTTAAATAATACTACTCACCCCTCCCTCTTTGACCTTCGTTGACCTCCACCTCACCTTCACCCCCACTCACTCATCTGCTACCAGCCAAGCTCCCCCATCATCACCCCTACTCTTTCACCACCTGCACACTCCAACCCCCCCCCCCCCCTTGGTACTCCAAACCAAACGCTACCCTCCAAAGAATCCCCACTGGCATCAATAACTCAAAGAAACAGACAAAGAAATTATTGGCGCCAAAACCAATTGAAGGTCAGGATTGCTTCTATTTAATCCAATGGTCAAAGAGATTGCTGAGAAGAGTCCAAGGGTACCCCAAACCCTAATGTGGAGCTATTTAAATGAAGAGATGCACTGGAGCAAGAGATTAGTTTTTTTTAGTAATTTTATTGTAACTTTTAAGCATTGTACCTTTTCATTTTTAATCAAAGTTTTCAGTTGTAATGTGCTCTTTTCAGTATTAATACAAGAGTTGTTACATAATTTCAAGTTTTCCATATCTCTTGCATTTTCAAGTTTCATTAAATAATACAATAAATAAGTAAACAGAAAAAAAAAAAAAAAAAAAAAAAAAGAATTGAAAAGAGAAGACAAGCATGGAGCAGGTTAAATTGTGGATGGACCTGGTAATAGAGACTCATGGGAGTCATTTAGGGTGTCCTTGGTTTCATGTTTAAAGCTGGAAGCACACTGTGAGATTTAAACCTTTCTATCCTTTTTCAACTTTAGTTCACTACTGTAGCTTTGATTATATAATGTTTATCTGTGTTTCTGCTTATCTCTTTGTTGATTTGTAGTTAGTTTTAGTCTTTTGATTGTTCATTAGATCTCTTGTTCTAAAAATTTCTATAGTAACTGTCTTTGTAGCAATTTTTGTGAATCTCAGTCATTAGTTGTTATAATCAATAATTCTTAGCTCTAATCAGTGTATAACATCACATTTCAGTATATTGGATCATATTGTGGCTTAAATCTTTAAATTGCCTTGAAAAATTGATAAAACCAGTTTAAAAGGAGTGTTTGGATAGGATGGGTTAGCTGGGCTTTTGAACTATTCTGAAACCACAGCCTTTTGAAACTTCTTTCTTAAGTTTAAAATAGCACAGTCAACTCACTTACTAGTGGTTTTGCAAGCTAAAGTCAAATTTCAACTCAAATCCCCCTCACAGTTAACTGTGAGGGAATTGTGAGTCAAAGAAACTTAAAATTGGTGTAAGAGTAGTAGACTTAGGTTAGTATAATTGTAACATTGCTTAACATCAGTTTATTAACCAGTAATCATCCACCAAAAGTCACCAAAGTCAATTCTCTGGTTTTACTCAAAAAGTCAAAAGTGAAGTCTCAGATTTTTGCCAAAATTGAGTGAATTAATCTGATTTGTGTGTTGTGAATAGGGATTTGAAATTTCTTGTGTTTAGACTCTACAATTTGAACTTTAGGTTCCTGCAAAGTTTTCATTTTTATAAAATTTTTTTAGTACCCAAAACACCCCTTGAAGTAGGCTGCAGGGCAAAGACCCTGCCCTGTCTCAGCAGACCCAAACCACCCATCCAACTTTAGTGGCATTTTGTGGGTACCCCAGTGGGTCCCACACTTTAACCTTGGGTTCTCCTAACCTCCCTCCTACCAGGGAGTGAAGATTGACCATTGCTTTGACCTCTAGACTAGTGGACCCCACCTGGATTAGCTCCTAAATCTTGTCCCCAAATCTGTCTCAGACTTGTGATAAGCAAGTGCTTATTTGTGTGTTGTAGCTTATTTAAGTTAATTAAATGGTTGAAACTTGCTTATTCTTGTTCAACCATCTCAGAGAAACCATATTTCATCATTGTGGACCCCACATCATTCCATTTGAGCTAAAAATCTTCCACGGTCAACAAAAGTCAACTGTGGGATCAATAAGCACTCCAAGTGCTTATTTCTTGGGTTATATTAAAAGGGTTTTTATTAAAAGTTTTTGTTTTTAGTGGTTAATTAGTTTGGAAAAAGAAAAAACAAAAAAAAATCAACTTTAATTATAGTGATAGCTTCTATTTAATAGGATTTATCATTTTATTTTTCTTTTTAGCTTATTTATAAGCAATACATCATTTTTATATTTTTAGAAATTCTATTTTAGGTTAAAATAATTTTCGAAATTTTTCCAGATTTTTATTTTGTCTTTTAGTGGTTTTTATAATTAATTTTAGTTTAATTTAGTTTTAATTAATATTAATTAATTAAATAGAATAATTAGATTTTACAAAGTATAACCTAGTTTTTATAATTTTTCTAGCTTTTATTTAAGTTAAAACATTTTTACAAATTTTTCTAGAATTTATAGTACTCATTTTCTATTTTTTATAATATAATTAATTTAATTAGAAATTAATAAGTAATTAGATTAATAATTAGTTAATTAGTTTAAAAATACATAAAATAAACTTTTTATAATTTTTTAGGATTCCCATGATGGTTAATTAGATTTGTAAAATTTTTCTTAATTTTCTAAGTCTCTTTAGTATTTGTTTATAATTTTAATTAGTTAATTAGTTAATAAATAGATAATTAGTAATTAATTAATAATTAATAATTAAATAGTGTAAAAATAGTTTTTATTTTTCTTAAAATTTTCTTTAATTATTAGGATTGTAAAAATATTAATTTTACCCTTGTAACCCTTTCCGTCCATCAGTTGTACTTTTCGTTTCGTTCGTCTGTGTACGTTTTTAATTAAAACGTATGTTTTTAGGTTTTAGCTCAATTCCTTGTAATCCAAATTCCCGTAATCAATCACGTAGCTTTCCTAAGCTATATTTGTTAATAATTTCCAAATAATTCTGATCATAACCCTTTTCTGTGAATAATCACCCGATCACGAATACGCTAAAGTTACAATTCACACTTCAACGGGACTTAACAACCTGGTGATACCTTATATTACCCGGAGCACTGATCTAGGGAGTTTGACCTTGTTGACCATTGACTTGGTCAATTTAAGATTGACTGTTTAGCTTCAATCAGACTCTCTTGGGATTGGGACAAGGTTCTCAGCACTAGACTTTATGAATTCGTCTGATTCCTTTTTAGGAACAGTGCTAAGATGCTCATCCCCCATGATCAGAGAGTGAGTGTGAACTTCGGGTGTGATAACAGCAGAATGAGGGAGTTGAGAGGGACTAGCAGTCATGGTTTCTACAAGTTCCATGATTTCTACTGCTAGTGATTCAATCATATTCTTTTCTCCCTGTATTTCTACTGCAGCAGTTTCAACTGAAGTTGAATCAAAAGGTTTCTCAGATACCTTTGGGATTGGAACAAGGTCATCAATTTCCTCAAGAGGATTGATTTTGACTTCCTTGTTCCCCATTGGCAAGATATCTGAAGTTTCCTTAGGGTTTACCTCTTCAAATGGTTCATCCTCATCACTTTCATCCTCAAGATAAAATGAGTTAACAGGAGGCTTTTGTTTTCTAAGAATCAAATCCTTAAGACAGTTTATACTATCTTGAATGGTCTTGTTGACTTGATTTTGATTCATAATCATTTTAGTAATCAATTCAGCTCTTGCTAACTCGTCCTGAGGTGGTGGTTGAGGGTTTGTTTATTGTGAGGGCTGGTTAAAACCAAATTCATGATTGTTACAAGGAACCTGTTCATAGACAAACTGATTCCTAATTTGACAATCAGAGCTGTAGTGAGGGCCACCACAGTACTCACAACAGTAAAACTGTTGAGTTTGGTTTGGTGTATTTTGATATGAAGCATTGTTAAGATTTGGATAATATGATTCTTGCTCGTATGAATGTGATGGGTAGTTGGAAAAATTTGAGGAGTCGCTGAATGAGTTATGGTTAGGATCATAAGCAAATGAATTCCTCGAACCACAAAACAAACAACTCCTATCTCGAATATCGTTACCACATTGTACACATGTACACCAACGACAAGGAAAACCGAAAAGCGGCTCACCACAACTGACACAAGGAACAAAATCCGGAGGTGGGACAAGTGGTGTGCTCTGAGAGCTCAGAATTTCCACCACTTCCGTTATGGTCTCGGGTTTTTGAATGTGAAGATTAGGCAAGTCGTTATTTTCAGTCATAGCTCTAAGCTCTTGGTTTTTGCTTATAACCGTATATCGTGAAAGGTTGGGAGCAATTGTGAGCTTAGATTTTTGGACAACCGAAGGTTGGACGTATTTAGCACTTCCATATTCAGAGGAAAGTACAGGGTCTTTTGTCACCCCAGTTTCTCGGTCCATTTCCCTTATCGGAGAGAGAATAGGAATCGATGGTCCATCATAATCAACATGACATCTCGACATTTTTGACAAGGCCTGAAGTTTTTCAATGTTGATCTCAAAGGCCTTTTTTTCAAAGAAATCGTCATCAAGAGATGCCATTAATTACAGGAAAAGAAGTTAGAATCAAAAGGATAGAGGGTAAAGGGATGACAAATCAAAAAGGTGAGAGGATAAAGGTGATTATTTTTGGTATTTTTGAGAAACATGTTTAGTGCACATACACTAAAAACAATTTTTCAAAACAAAATTGAGGCAAAACCACATTGAACTTAAACCAATAATCACAAGTGAATGGCTTCTTTGAAAAAGGTACACCACTCACAGGGATACAAAGGCAAGCTTTAATCTTAAGTTTGGGAACTTATTATGTCCACACCCCCAGTTGGTAGGTGTTCAGCCTTGGTTTGCGGTGGTAAGATTTTATGTATTTATTAATTTGAAAAACTGTTTTAGGCTTATGGGTGTGTGTGCAGAAAACTTGGGAAATATTTTTGGAACTGATTCGTTAACCGAAATCGTCCCTTTAAGATTACTCGCAGGCTGGCGGGAGGAAGTAAATAGGTTTCCTCTTAAGTTCGCAATTTAATGTCAGAACTTACCTTAAACCAACTGTTTCAGGTTGTAATCTTAAAGAAAACGAAGTAATTTAACTTCATAGTTTGTTTTGTTGTTTTTGATTTTTTTTGGTGTTTTTAACACTTTAGGAAAAGTGTTAATGAACTTTTTGATATGATTATATTTTTATAAAAACTTTTTACAAATTTGTGTGAAATTTGTATAGGGAGGGTTTTGAAAACCACTCAACTTAAAACGATTTTAAAAACACGCAACAACCTCCCCGGCAGCGGCGCCAAAATTTTGACTCCTCCTAAACTAACCAGTGAACCGGGTGCAGTCAATAGTTCAACCCAGGAGAAAGTGCAAGATAACCGGTAAAGAATAGAGTTTCCCCGGGTCGTTAAGTCCTAGCGAGATTGAAATGGTGCTATTTGAAATCGTTTAGGAGTGACTGGCACTGAGGACAGTAGCCCAGATGATATGGAATTGATTTTGCTACTGATATTTTGGTATTTGTACAATGAGATAATATTCACAAAAATCAGATATACAGATATATGCACAAATTCACAAATTGGAATCACATAACAGACAGATAAAGTGGGTTTTGATAAATTACAAACTACAGGGGGTGCAAGTGAAACTTTTGAAAACTTAAAATTAAAAAGAAAAGTTAAAATGAAAATGAAATTATAAAAGTGATTATTTTAATATTTAAATATTATTTAATTAATAAAACTAATTAAAATCTAATTTAAAACCAAATTTAAATTATCTAAAAATGATAAAGAAAACAAATTAAACTAAAAATTTGCAAAAATATTTTCTAAACCTTAAAAAGAACTTGAAGAAAGTATAAAAAATAAAAATAAATATTTTTGTCTTTTTATGGTTTTATTATAATTAAAAACTATTTAACTTAATTAACCTAATTAAACTATTTTAAATTACAAATAATAATAAATTAACTTAGAAAATTATGGAAAAATTTTTAAAACTATTTTATAACATTTAAAAGCTAGGAAAAATATAAAAACAAAGTCTTACTTAATAAAAACTAATTATGCTATTTAAAATTTAATTATTAACTAATTACTAATAAAACTAAGATTAAATCTAATAAATACTAAATGGCAAAATAAAAATCTGAAAAATTTACTAAAATTACTTTACTATATAAGGTAATTAATAAAAATATAAAATTGCTAAGTACTTAATAAAAATATAAAAATGAAAATTAAAATTAAAATTATATTAAATAGAAACTATCACTTAAAATTAAATTGACTTTTCTGGATTTTGTTTTGGAAACTTGTTTTATACCTAAAAACAACTACTTTTTGTGAAAACAACTTTTTTTACAACTTGAGAATAAGCTGAGAATAAGCTCAAAAAGTTACAAAGTTGACTTTGGTTGACTTTTAGGAGAGATCAGCCGTCCACAAGGGTAAAACTTGGTTCAATTAAGTTCATGGGACATGTTTAAGTAAGAATGTTACAAATAATCTCTCAGAATAAGCAAATAAGCACTGATTAAGCACTTCCCAAAACCAAATGTTACTCAGAATTGGGACAAAATTTAGCAACAAATCCAGGTGGGGTCCACTAAGTCCTAGGTCAAACTAGTGGTCAAGGTTTGAACTCTGGTAGGAGGGGGTTGGGAAAACCTAAAACTAAGGTGTGGGGACCACTGTGGTGGCCACAAACCACCACCAAAGTGGTGGTGGTAGAGTGGGTAACTGCTGCACAGGGGAACAAACAGCCCTGCAGCCCTCTTTGAAGGGTTGTGGGGCCCACTAAAAAATTCTTAAAAATGCAATGACATAGAGACTATGAAGCTTAGCTGAGATATAACAAGTCCTAAAAAGTACAAAGTCTCAAACTCATTACAAAATTCTATAAAAATCCCACAATTTTTGGTATTTTCTGAAAATATGACAATTTGACTTTTATGAAGTTCTAATAATCCCTACTGATTAAATAAGTAATACTAAGCTATTTAGGAACTAGACTAAGCTATACCAACTAGTTGTGCATTGAAATGGTGAGTTACATATCCTAATATTTCAACAGTGAAGGAAATAGGTAAGATTGAGGTTGATTTTGACCTTTGTTGTTTGAGACCTGAGTTTTTTGGCTTTAACTAACCTCTATTGGACTATGGTACCCTGTTCATACCAAAACAACAACCAAAAAACAACAATACCTCAGCATACCACACTAATCCAAACACCCCTAAACTAGATTGTTTGCAAAGTAACTCACTGATTTACACTATTGCATTCACTCTTATAGATTTAACTAAGGTACTGAGTATAAGTGAAGTGTAAATGAACAATATTACTCTACTTTTAAACACAAAAACTAGGATTACATGCCTAACTAGATTTTTGCAAATTGAAACAGTCACATAAGCATTTGAACTAGAATAATGGAACAGATTTACAATTACTCAATTACAACTAATTATGATCAAGCACAAACAATGGAACAGTATTTAACAAAAGACAACTGATTCTAAGCTACTACTGATGAAATTTAAACTTAAACTAGGAAATGTTCAACAAGACTTACAGTTTCAATCCCTAACTGAAATAGGGAGCAATCCACACCAAAGCCTATCCTTAGATAGACTTATAACCACTTCTGAACAACAAAGCACCAATCAGTTATCCCATTAACTTCACTGATCACATCAATTGACTTTCATTGGCCATTTCATTTGAACAATTTTAAGCAAATCCTAAATAGTGAGACTCACAACAAGCTATCATTTAGCTTATATGAGCTTATGGAACAGTGGAGCTAGACTATAACATGATTTAAGGAACAATAAGATTTTAAATAAAAATTGCATAAAAACTGAAAATGAGCTTGTAATTGAAATTGATGACCAAAGTAGGTTTACATTACACTGAAATCATTGACATTAAAACTTGAAAGCTTAGAATTACATTAGAAACTTGTAAATTACACTAATCGATCACCTATATTACTCTACTCCTATACTACACTAACTATACTTCTCTTCCCATCTTTTTCTTCTTATAGTGACAAAGTAGAGCTCTGTGGGTCCCACTTGAGCTTTCCCAGCAACAAAAATACCAATTGGACAAGCCTGTCCCTTCAATCAATTTGGCGGGAAAAGCTTTTTTAAGCAAATGGGGGTCTGTGATAGCGTGTATAGGAGGGGGTAGCATTAATTACCCTTGGGAGGTGTAATTGGGAAGAGGATAAGGGTTGATGGAGCAAGTGGTGCAAGGGGGGGGGGGAAATACCAAGGGTGGTATTGGTGGTATTGTATCAGCGAAGAAGGGAGAGGGAAAGGGTGAGTCAAAGTGGGTTTGACTGAGTTGGGTGGTATACGGGTTATTTTATTTTTTGGGCTTTGGAAATGGTTGGGCTTGGGTAAATATAAAAAGAGTGGGCTTGGTGTTTGGTTTATGAAATATAAAAGGGTCCGTTTGTTTAATTGTCTAGGAAACCACAAGGACCAATTATGTAAATAACTGATTTTTGAGGGTGGTGTTTTGGCAATTTTCCAAGTTTATCAAAGGGACCATTCTAGTCATTCTTGAATACCCCGAGGACCATAAATGTAATTTTTCACTTTTATACTTCCAGGGGTATTTTCTGCCAAAGTTGCAAAGTCCAGGGACCAAACATGTAATTTCACCAAACTTTTCACCCAAGGACCATTCCTGCAAAAGATTAGTAACACAAGGACCAAAATTTATTTTTCTCAAAGTTTTTACATCCCAGGGACCATTTATGTCAATTTTGCAAAGTACAGGGACTAAACTTGTAATTTTGTAAAACTTTTCACCAAAGGACTAATTGTGTAACTTTTTGATTTAAAAGGACCTTTGGTGACTTTTTCAAGTTTTTAGAACAGCCAGGGACTAAATTTGAAAACTTTTGAAAGATGAGGGACTGAAACTGCCAATTTTGCAAACTTTGTGCGTTTTTCATCTGTTTTTGATTATTTTGCATTTGAAACATGTAAAACACTTTCCTGGGATATATTCACTAATTTGATTCAATATTGAGTGTTTTTAGATGTTTTGGCAGCTCAGAAAAGGTAAAAATGATGAGTATTTACACACTCATTATTGAACAACAGGTTAATTAGACACTCACAAATATGTGTTTATTGAATGAAAAATAGGTAAAAGAAAATATGAGGGAAGGGATACATTCATTCATAGATAAGTGGCTCTATATATAGCCTTACAAAGCAATTGTCAAGCATAGAAATAGTAACATACTCTACCTAAAGACTAAGAAACATTAGACAAACACTAGACCACTTCTACCCACGTGCAACATGCACATGTACAACATTCGGTCAAAGCTTTTACCAAGCCTTTTCTATTCAAAACTAAACCAAGCCTTTTATCTGCTTAAAATAGGCACTTTAGGAAATAGAGTTTAGTATTTCATTTTTGTGCTAAAAATAAGCACTTTAGGAAATAAAGTTTAGGATTTCTTTTTAAGCATTTGAGGAAATAGTGTTTGGATTTGCTTAAATATTCCCGGAAATCAAAATTGATCTAACCCTAATAGGAGGGGGTTCGATGTCAACTTGCACATCATTAGATATGATATTTGCGAATCCAACCCCTAGAGTTTAGCTGTTGAACCCACTGATTTTGATATGATGAACCCCCTTCTTTGATTGTTAAACTATATTCGTTAGATAATGGGACTGTAGATTGAGCTAGACAACTAGTAAATTAGAATAAGTTATGTATTAAGTTAGCTACAGCATAACACTCTGATATATAGGAATTAGTTTTGGCTTTCAAGTTGTTACACCATAACAAAGTTTTACTTCTTACGCAGTAAAGGCTTCGACTTGCAATTTTTCCTTTTATGTTTTTTTGTTTTTTAGGAAAATGAAAGTGTTTGCTTAGGATATTTTTAATCCTTATTGGGTTTATTTTTCTCCAAGCTATTACTTTAACTATAAATTTAGTGCTTTCATTATTTATCAATCTTGGAATTTATTAATACAATTGTGTTTTATAGTTTTATCTTTGTTAGGGTTTTATTCCCTGGAGGTTTCCCCTCGTTTATCGACCCTTGGATTAGGGTTAACAAAATCCGCTTCCGCGTCCTGCGTCAAGATCATAAAAGGTTTATTAGTTATGATTTTGTTTATTTATATAGATACAGATATGAAGATTTAAGTGTTGTTTCATATGTTTGTCACTTGTGTAGTTGTGTTTCAAAACTAATAAGAAATTTATATCCATGCTTAAGTTCGATTTAGAATTTGCTAAGATGTTTGTTATGTGTACTGAACAATGTTGTATGGATAGGCTCAACAACCTTCCGTCAAGCATAATATAAACGATCCTATGTCTTGTACCTATTCAAGAGGTACGAAGGACAAGTATCGTGTCTAGGGAATGGAGATATCGCTGGACTAAAATACCTAACCTCGTGTTTAATGAAAATACTATTCAAGTATCAACTATTAATGGGGCTGAATCGTCCATTCTGGATCAAACTGTTAGACGTGTACAATGATAAGATCATATCAAGTTGCATAATATTTTGTGATTAGTCATATCTCCTAATTAATGTAATCCTTGATTTTTGGGAATTAACCATAACAGTCTTGTAATTCTCCTATATATTGAAACCCTTGGTTGGCTTCAAATTTCACAAGGCATGTAGATGTGTTTAAGACTACATGTTAAATCAATCTTAGATGTGTTATTCCAAATCAAGTTGTTTCCTATATATTGTAGCCCGTTAGAGTTCTGATTGTAAATAACTACGTTGTAATTTCCCCGGAGAGCATGTTGTAGTGGAGTTGAAGAATTTCCAACTTGCTTAAGTTTTGCAGTGCTGATGGTATTGGGCCAGTAAACTTGTTACCGCTCAAGCAAAGAAAATTCAAGTTGGTTAGTCTTCCTATGAAGGTGGGAATTTCAGTTGATAAAGAATTTTTAGACAAATACAGTGATTCAAGTCTTAAGACTTCGAAGCTTACCAACTTTAGGGCTCAAACCTCCGCCGATATGATTGTCACTCAGATCAAGAACAAGATGAATCTAATTTATATATGCTTGATTAAGTCCTGTAGGATCCCGACCAGTAACGTTATTACAAATATGCTCATGGTCCAAATGTCAATTACTACTATTCAATGCTCAAGTATACATGAGCGCAACAATTTTTACCTAAAAAATCATCAAACTGAGAATAGCTAGGTACTTGATTAACAACATGATTGATGTGGCTCATGTTAAATGTACATATGAGTAAATAACGAGTGGAAAGATCATCATCGTCTAATACTAAAGAGGTCAATTTCATGGTACAACTACGATTAATAGATTACTAACTAGCTAAGACTCTCAATGAGTTATATTACCGACAATCTTACATACACGTTAACAACACATAACTTGCAAACTACATACACAAATCAGTAGCACATTAGTACATATTTTCTATCAGTTCCAAAAACGTTGATGTAATTCTAATTTCTAAAGATAGGTATCAAATACAGATATGTGGACGGAACAAGTTCTATAGTCACCTTACATGTCTAATATAGCTGCATTTTAGAAGGTATGCTAAGATGGTTTCAGTTTTGTAGACTTGTAGTATTATGAGCCAAAAATGCTCACATCCCTCTAGGGTAAGGTTGACATTATTATGCTATCGAATTTACAGCGTCGGTCCAAAGAGAAAGAGCTAATCACAGTTTGTAACTTTCTTTTGTCCTCTACCCTCGGATAAAACAAATGTGTGCATAACACAATGACTATCACCTAGAAACAAACAGCAACAATAAAATTTTGCCCCCATCTGCAAACCCTCATACTATATAAAAATGGATAAAATGTATAAAAACAAATGAAAACATATAAAAACAAATAAAAAGTATAAAAATAAATGAAAATGTATAAAAAATGCTAAAAATGAATGAAAACGGACAAAAATGGATGAAAATGTATAAAAATGTATGAAAACGTACAAAGGAAAAATATCTGCATTTTTTTAAAAAGGAAAAAAATTCACCAACTAAATGCACCCTAAAAACGCACAAAGACTTATTTTGAAAAAATCACAAGGGACCTATTTTGCAAAAGAAAAAAAATCTCAAAGCACCATTTTTGCTCAAATCACGTAGGATTCATCTTCCCCAAAAACCCTAATTTTCTCTCTTATTCCACAAGAGTTAATTACACAGGTACACTTTCATTTTTGTCATACATATAATACACTAGCTTCGCTTCGTTACATAAGAAGTTGTCTTATATATATGCATGCATGTGTTCTAACTACTAGAGACCAATCTGAAGGTTTGAAGCTGCACAACTGGTCAACTAGACACTCACAAATATGTGTTTACTGTGAATGAACAATGGGTAAAGGAAAATATGAGAGAAGGGATACGTTCATTCATAGATAAGTGGCTATATATATAGCCTTACAAAGCAACTATCAAGCATAGAAATGGTAACATACTCTACCTAAAGACTAAGAAACACTAGACAAACACTAGACCACTTCCACCCAACGTGAAACATGCACATGCATAACATTCGGTCAAAGCTTTTACCAAGCCTTTTCTATTCAAAACTAAACCAAGCATATTTATTAATTCAAATATTAAAATACTTAATTAATAAAACCCGCCTCGTCAAGATTAAACCCAGCATTCACCCCCTTAATCTTGACTCGTTTCTTCATCAAAGCAATGCCGGTTCTTCATCTTGGATCAAGTTTGCCTCTTTGTCTTTTTCATTCCACTTTGTGCACTCATAGCTAAAGTACCCGAAATCTCCACAATCATAGCACCGAAATCCACTTTTGTCACCACGAACTCTTCCTCTTCCTCGTCCTCTTCCGCCTCTTTCAGGGTTCCTTCCACGTCCACTATTTTCACCATGCTTTTGTTCACTTGCCATCATAAGTTGACTTTGCTCTTCATTATTTGTTTCAAGACTTTGAAAAATGGCATGGTTTCAAGATCGGAATACTGTTCATTGGGAGCTACAATTGGAAAGTACTTCTTTGGAACCGAATTAAGAAACTTTTTTTACAGTCACCTCCTCTTCAAGGGATGAACCAAGACTTTTGAATACCACTTATCTTGCCCGCAAAGTCATTGATTGATTCATTTTCATTCATCTTTAGCATCTCCAATTCGTTTATTATAGTTTGCAACCTTGCCTTTTGCACCCGTTCGTCTCCTATATACCGAACCTTGATTGATGCCCAAACATCTTTCGCATTCTTGTATTTAGCAACCTGCAAAAGAACATTCTTTGGAAAGGTTTGAAAAATTATACCTTTAGTGGTGTAGGTTTTCTTCTCATCAACCTAATCTTCGGTTATAGCATCCCAATGTCCATATGCCCTTAACACAGTTTCAATCATAATAGACCAAGTGGTATAATTAGTCTGTGTTAAACTAGGACATTGAAACGGTACAGTAGTACCTTTGTAATACCCTAGGAAAATCCCTCATCAGTTATGGCTTGGAGTGATGCTGGGTATATAAGTAATATCTTGACCTTACTAGACATAATGCGTTTTGTGGTCTATTGTGGGTAGAGTTCCTAGGAACTGGTAGTTAAGCGTGCTCATGTGATAGTAACACTAGTATGGGTGACCTGTCGGGAAGTCTCACATGAGGGCCACAAAGCAAAGGTGTGAGCCTGCTGGCAAAGCGGATAATATAGTGGTCTTAGTAGCACTAGTATGGGTGACCTGTCGGGAAATCTCACATGAGGGCCACAAAGCAAAGGTGTGAGCCTGCTGGCAAAGCGGACAATATAGTGGTCTTAGTAAAAGGCAAGATGTTACATGTGGTATCAGAGCCACTCTAGAGTCGTTGAGTATGGTGGGACAAACCTTATCGAGGATGATGAGTCCCTAAGGGGGTGATTGTAACACCCTAGGCAAATCCCACGTCGGTTGTGGCTTGGAGTGATTCTAGGTATATGAGTAATATCTTGGCCTTACAAGACACAACGCGTTTGAAGTTGCACAACTAGTCAATTAGACACTCGCAAATATGTGTTTACTGAATGAACAATGGGTAAAGGAAAATATGAGAGAAGCGATACATTCATTCATAGATAAGTTGCTCTATATATAGCATTACAAAGCAATTATCAAGCATAGAAATAGTAACATACTCTACCTAAAGACTAAGAAACATTAGACAAACACTAGACCACTTCTACTCACGTGCAACATGCACATGTACAACATTCGGTCAAAGCTTTTACCAAGCCTTTTCTATTCAAAACTAAACCAAGCCTTTTATCTGCTTAAAATAGGCACTTTAGGAAATATAGTTTAGGATTTCCTTTTTGTGCTTAAAATAAGCACTTTAGGAAATAAAGCTTAGGATTTATTTTTAAGCACTTGAGGAAATAGTGTTTGGATTTGCTTAAATATTTCCAGAAATCAAAATTGATCTAACCCTAATAGGAGGGGGTTCGATGTCAACTTGCGCATCATTAGATATGATATTTGTGAATCCAACCCCTAGAGTTTAACTGTTGAACCCACTAATTTTTATATGATGAACCCCCTTCTTTGAGTGTTAAACTATATTCATTAGATAATTGGATTATAGATTGAGCTAGCAACTCGTAAATTGTAATAAGTTATGTATTAAGTTAGCTACAACGTAACACTCTGATATATAGGAATTAGTTTTGGCTTTCAAGTTGTCACACCATAACAAAGTTTTACTTCTTATGTCGTAAAGGCTTCGACTTTCAATTTTTCCTTTTATGTTTTATCTTTTTTTAGGAAAGTGAAAGTGTTTTCGCTTTTAATTCTTATTAGGTTTATTTTTCTCCAAGCTATTACTTTTCCTATAAATTTAGTGCTTGCTTTCATTATTTATCAATCTTGGAATTTATTTATACAATTGTGTTTTAGAGTCTTATCTTTGTTAGGGTTTTATTCCCCGGAGGTTCACCCTCGTTTATCGACCCTTGGATTAGGGTTAATAAAATCCGCTTTCGCGTCCTGTATCACTATCATAAAAGGTTTATTAGTTATGATTTTGTTTGTTTATATAGATATAGATATGCAGATTTAACTGTTGTTTCATTTGTTTATCACTTGTGTAGTTGTGCATCAAAACTAATAAGAAATATATATCCATGCTTAAGTTCAATTTAGAATTTGCTAAGATGTTTGTTATGTGTACTGAACAATGTTATATGGATAGGCTCAACAACCTTCCGTCAAGCATAATATAAACGATCTTATGTCTTGTACCTATTCAAGAGGCAGGAAGGACAAGTATCCTGTCTAGGGAATGGAGATACCGATGGACTAAAATTCCTAACCTCGTGTTTAATGAAAATACTTTCAAGTATCGACTGTTAATGGGGCTGAGTCGTCCATTCTGGATCAACTGTTTGACGTGTACAATGATAAGATCAAATCAAGTTGCATAATATTTTGTGATTAGTCATATCTCCTAATTAATGTAGTCATTGATTTATGGGATTTACCCATAATAGTCTTGTAATTAACACTATATATTGTAGCCCTTGGTTGGCAATATCAACATCAATACAATCAGTTGCAATTCAATCGTTTATGTTTATTACACATACTATCATGGTATCAAGAGCCTTTGCCATCCGATCCTAACAAACCTAAACTCTTCCTACACGTCGGAGTTTCAGAGGGCTCTCTTTAAACCTTAACCTATATAAGTGCCATAATAAACCCCACCCATGATGTTTATTTGTGGGGTGTATCTTTATGTTTTTTAAGGGAAAAACACTCCCCGTTTGTTTGGAAGGTTCGTTGGGGGTTGAAGTTTTAGAACCAACTTTCATTTTCTTTTAGTTGTAATTTCCTTTATTTTACTGTAGGGGATACTTTGGGTTATCCCGTTTGGTCAGGATACTTTGGTTGATACTGTTTCGTTCGGATACTTTGGTTTATCCAGTTTGTTGCGTGTTTACATGTGCTCTGTTTGAAGAATTTCGCTCCAGCCTAAGCGTTCGGTGTCCTACCGCTTCGACTGCGGGGGAGTGTTAGACGTGGGCAATGATAAGATCAAATCAAGTTGCATAATATTTTGTGATTAATCAAATCTCCTAATTAATGTAGTCCTTGATTTATGGGATTTACCCATAATAGTCTTGTAATTATTCCTATATATTGTAGCCCTTGGTTGGCAATATCAACATCAATACAATCAGTTGCAATTCAATCGTTTATGTTTATTACACATACTATCACAAACACATGAACAATGAAGTAATAGGCTAACTATGGATAGGAAGAGTAAACTTATATATGTTGCATGCCAAGTTTTGATAATTCACGATGGTCCAATAAATGAGTTCACCCTTTCTCTAAGCCCATCGAAGAAACATGTGAAGATTGACCCTATACTAACTTATTTGTCGAGGGAAACTAGAGTCAATAAACTAAAATTGGACTTTGCTTGGCCGATGCACTATCTACCCTTGTCACACTACTCATTCGGGCACCTAACAGACCTATGTCTCATTCGTTGTTGTTTTGGCCTTCAACCAACATTCAGTGGATTTGATAGTCTCACAAATTTATACCTACAAGAGGTAATTATCTCTACGAGAACGCTGCAGCATCTCCTTTCCAATTGTCCATTGCTTAAGACTGTGATTCTGGTAATTTCTTATCTTGCTAAGATAGAATACCGATCATACCTTGGCTTTCATTACTTATCTCACTATTGTAAGTTACTGCAGGATATTCGTGATCCATGTATCCCTTTTTGCATTGGCAGTCCCACTTTTAGTGAGATAATAGAGTGTTTACCGATGATTGAAACTTTTTCTATATCGTTTCACCTAATTCGTGTAATTTTCTTCTCATGATATTGATGAGGCGAAAAATGAACCACTTTTAGGGGGTCTTTTAAGCCCGGAATTGAATTTATTTGATCAAATATTGCCCTAAATCGTTCCTTTTGTGATTTTAGGTACTTTAGGAAATATAGTTTAGGATTTCCTTTTTGTGCTTAAAATAAGCACTTTAGGAAATAAAGTTTAGGATTTATTTTTAAGCACTTGAGGAAATAGTGTTTGGATTTGCTTAAATATTTCCAGAAATCAAAATTGATCTAACCCTAATAGGAGGGGGTTCGATGTCAACTTGCGCATCATTAGATATGATATTTGTGAATCCAACCCCTAGAGTTTAACTGTTGAACCCACTAATTTTTATATGATGAACCCCCTTCTTTGAGTGTTAAACTATATTCATTAGATAATTGGATTATAGATTGAGCTAGCAACTCGTAAATTGTAATAAGTTATGTATTAAGTTAGCTACAACGTAACACTCTGATATATAGGAATTAGTTTTGGCTTTCAAGTTGTCACACCATAACAAAGTTTTACTTCTTATGTCGTAAAGGCTTCGACTTTCAATTTTTCCTTTTATGTTTTATCTTTTTTTAGGAAAGTGAAAGTGTTTTCGCTTTTAATTCTTATTAGGTTTATTTTTCTCCAAGCTATTACTTTTCCTATAAATTTAGTGCTTGCTTTCATTATTTATCAATCTTGGAATTTATTTATACAATTGTGTTTTAGAGTCTTATCTTTGTTAGGGTTTTATTCCCCGGAGGTTCACCCTCGTTTATCGACCCTTGGATTAGGGTTAATAAAATCCGCTTTCGCGTCCTGTATCACTATCATAAAAGGTTTATTAGTTATGATTTTGTTTGTTTATATAGATATAGATATGCAGATTTAACTGTTGTTTCATTTGTTTATCACTTGTGTAGTTGTGCATCAAAACTAATAAGAAATATATATCCATGCTTAAGTTCAATTTAGAATTTGCTAAGATGTTTGTTATGTGTACTGAACAATGTTATATGGATAGGCTCAACAACCTTCCGTCAAGCATAATATAAACGATCTTATGTCTTGTACCTATTCAAGAGGCAGGAAGGACAAGTATCCTGTCTAGGGAATGGAGATACCGATGGACTAAAATTCCTAACCTCGTGTTTAATGAAAATACTTTCAAGTATCGACTGTTAATGGGGCTGAGTCGTCCATTCTGGATCAACTGTTTGACGTGTACAATGATAAGATCAAATCAAGTTGCATAATATTTTGTGATTAGTCATATCTCCTAATTAATGTAGTCATTGATTTATGGGATTTACCCATAATAGTCTTGTAATTAACACTATATATTGTAGCCCTTGGTTGGCAATATCAACATCAATACAATCAGTTGCAATTCAATCGTTTATGTTTATTACACATACTATCATGGTATCAAGAGCCTTTGCCATCCGATCCTAACAAACCTAAACTCTTCCTACACGTCGGAGTTTCAGAGGGCTCTCTTTAAACCTTAACCTATATAAGTGCCATAATAAACCCCACCCATGATGTTTATTTGTGGGGTGTATCTTTATGTTTTTTAAGGGAAAAACACTCCCCGTTTGTTTGGAAGGTTCGTTGGGGGTTGAAGTTTTAGAACCAACTTTCATTTTCTTTTAGTTGTAATTTCCTTTATTTTACTGTAGGGGATACTTTGGGTTATCCCGTTTGGTCAGGATACTTTGGTTGATACTGTTTCGTTCGGATACTTTGGTTTATCCAGTTTGTTGCGTGTTTACATGTGCTCTGTTTGAAGAATTTCGCTCCAGCCTAAGCGTTCGGTGTCCTACCGCTTCGACTGCGGGGGAGTGTTAGACGTGGGCAATGATAAGATCAAATCAAGTTGCATAATATTTTGTGATTAATCAAATCTCCTAATTAATGTAGTCCTTGATTTATGGGATTTACCCATAATAGTCTTGTAATTATTCCTATATATTGTAGCCCTTGGTTGGCAATATCAACATCAATACAATCAGTTGCAATTCAATCGTTTATGTTTATTACACATACTATCACAAACACATGAACAATGAAGTAATAGGCTAACTATGGATAGGAAGAGTAAACTTATATATGCTGCATGCCAAGTTTTGATAATTCACGATGGTCCAATAAATGAGTTCACCCTTTCTCTAAGCCCATCGAAGAAACATGTGAAGATTGACCCTATACTAACTTATTTGTCGAGGGAAACTAGAGTCAATAAACTAAAATTGGACTTTGCTTGGCCGATGCACTATCTACCCTTGTCACACTACTCATTCGGGCACCTAACAGACCTATGTCTCATTCGTTGTTGTTTTGGCCTTCAACCAACATTCAGTGGATTTGATAGTCTCACAAATTTATACCTACAAGAGGTAATTATCTCTACGAGAACGCTGCAGCATCTCCTTTCCAATTGTCCATTGCTTAAGACTGTGATTCTGGTAATTTCTTATCTTGCTAAGATAGAATACCGATCATACCTTGGCTTTCATTACTTATCTCACTATTGTAAGTTACTGCAGGATATTCGTGATCCATGTATCCCTTTTTGCATTGGCAGTCCCACTTTTAGTGAGATAATAGAGTGTTTACCGATGATTGAAACTTTTTCTATATCGTTTCACCTAATTCGTGTAATTTTCTTCTCATGATATTGATGAGGCGAAAAATGAACCACTTTTAGGGGGTCTTTTAAGCCCGGAATTGAATTTATTTGATCAAATATTGCCCTAAATCGTTCCTTTTGTGATTTTAGGTACTTTAGGAAATATAGTTTAGGATTTCCTTTTTGTGCTTAAAATAAGCACTTTAGGAAATAAAGTTTAGGATTTCTTTTTAAGCACTTGAGGAAATAGTGTTTGGATTTGCTTAAATATTTCCAGAAATCAAAATTGATCTAACCCTAATAGGAGGGGGTTCGATGTCAACTTGCGCATCATTAGATATGATATTTGTGAATCCAACCCCTAGAGTTTAACTGTTGAACCCACTAATTTTTATATGATGAACCCCCTTCTTTGAGTGTTAAACTATATTCATTAGATAATTGGATTATAGATTGAGCTAGCAACTCGTAAATTGTAATAAGTTATGTATTAAGTTAGCTACAACGTAACACTCTGATATATAGGAATTAGTTTTGGCTTTCAAGTTGTCACACCATAACAAAGTTTTACTTCTTATGTCGTAAAGGCTTCGACTTTCAATTTTTCCTTTTATGTTTTATCTTTTTTTAGGAAAGTGAAAGTGTTTTCGCTTTTAATTCTTATTAGGTTTATTTTTCTCCAAGCTATTACTTTTCCTATAAATTTAGTGCTTGCTTTCATTATTTATCAATCTTGGAATTTATTTATACAATTGTGTTTTAGAGTCTTATCTTTGTTAGGGTTTTATTCCCCGGAGGTTCACCCTCGTTTATCGACCCTTGGATTAGGGTTAATAAAATCCGCTTTCGCGTCCTGTATCACTATCATAAAAGGTTTATTAGTTATGATTTTGTTTGTTTATATAGATATAGATATGCAGATTTAACTGTTGTTTCATTTGTTTATCACTTGTGTAGTTGTGCATCAAAACTAATAAGAAATATATATCCATGCTTAAGTTCAATTTAGAATTTGCTAAGATGTTTGTTATGTGTACTGAACAATGTTATATGGATAGGCTCAACAACCTTCCGTCAAGCATAATATAAACGATCTTATGTCTTGTACCTATTCAAGAGGCAGGAAGGACAAGTATCCTGTCTAGGGAATGGAGATACCGATGGACTAAAATTCCTAACCTCGTGTTTAATGAAAATACTTTCAAGTATCGACTGTTAATGGGGCTGAGTCGTCCATTCTGGATCAACTGTTTGACGTGTACAATGATAAGATCAAATCAAGTTGCATAATATTTTGTGATTAGTCATATCTCCTAATTAATGTAGTCATTGATTTATGGGATTTACCCATAATAGTCTTGTAATTAACACTATATATTGTAGCCCTTGGTTGGCAATATCAACATCAATACAATCAGTTGCAATTCAATCGTTTATGTTTATTACACATACTATCATGGTATCAAGAGCCTTTGCCATCCGATCCTAACAAACCTAAACTCTTCCTACACGTCGGAGTTTCAGAGGGCTCTCTTTAAACCTTAACCTATATAAGTGCCATAATAAACCCCACCCATGATGTTTATTTGTGGGGTGTATCTTTATGTTTTTTAAGGGAAAAACACTCCCCGTTTGTTTGGAAGGTTCGTTGGGGGTTGAAGTTTTAGAACCAACTTTCATTTTCTTTTAGTTGTAATTTCCTTTATTTTACTGTAGGGGATACTTTGGGTTATCCCGTTTGGTCAGGATACTTTGGTTGATACTGTTTCGTTCGGATACTTTGGTTTATCCAGTTTGTTGCGTGTTTACATGTGCTCTGTTTGAAGAATTTCGCTCCAGCCTAAGCGTTCGGTGTCCTACCGCTTCGACTGCGGGGGAGTGTTAGACGTGGGCAATGATAAGATCAAATCAAGTTGCATAATATTTTGTGATTAATCAAATCTCCTAATTAATGTAGTCCTTGATTTATGGGATTTACCCATAATAGTCTTGTAATTATTCCTATATATTGTAGCCCTTGGTTGGCAATATCAACATCAATACAATCAGTTGCAATTCAATCGTTTATGTTTATTACACATACTATCACAAACACATGAACAATGAAGTAATAGGCTAACTATGGATAGGAAGAGTAAACTTATATATGCTGCATGCCAAGTTTTGATAATTCACGATGGTCCAATAAATGAGTTCACCCTTTCTCTAAGCCCATCGAAGAAACATGTGAAGATTGACCCTATACTAACTTATTTGTCGAGGGAAACTAGAGTCAATAAACTAAAATTGGACTTTGCTTGGCCGATGCACTATCTACCCTTGTCACACTACTCATTCGGGCACCTAACAGACCTATGTCTCATTCGTTGTTGTTTTGGCCTTCAACCAACATTCAGTGGATTTGATAGTCTCACAAATTTATACCTACAAGAGGTAATTATCTCTACGAGAACGCTGCAGCATCTCCTTTCCAATTGTCCATTGCTTAAGACTGTGATTCTGGTAATTTCTTATCTTGCTAAGATAGAATACCGATCATACCTTGGCTTTCATTACTTATCTCACTATTGTAAGTTACTGCAGGATATTCGTGATCCATGTATCCCTTTTTGCATTGGCAGTCCCACTTTTAGTGAGATAATAGAGTGTTTACCGATGATTGAAACTTTTTCTATATCGTTTCACCTAATTCGTGTAATTTTCTTCTCATGATATTGATGAGGCGAAAAATGAACCACTTTTAGGGGGTCTTTTAAGCCCGGAATTGAATTTATTTGATCAAATATTGCCCTAAATCGTTCCTTTTGTGATTTTAGGTACTTTAGGAAATATAGTTTAGGATTTCCTTTTTGTGCTTAAAATAAGCACTTTAGGAAATAAAGTTTAGGATTTCTTTTTAAGCACTTGAGGAAATAGTGTTTGGATTTGCTTAAATATTTCCAGAAATCAAAATTGATCTAACCCTAATAGGAGGGGGTTCGATGTCAACTTGCGCATCATTAGATATGATATTTGTGAATCCAACCCCTAGAGTTTAACTGTTGAACCCACTAATTTTTATATGATGAACCCCCTTCTTTGAGTGTTAAACTATATTCATTAGATAATTGGATTATAGATTGAGCTAGCAACTCGTAAATTGTAATAAGTTATGTATTAAGTTAGCTACAACGTAACACTTTGATATATAGGAATTAGTTTTGGCTTTCAAGTTGTCACACCATAACAAAGTTTTACTTCTTATGTCGTAAAGGCTTCGACTTTCAATTTTTCCTTTTATGTTTTATCTTTTTTTAGGAAAGTGAAAGTGTTTTCGCTTTTAATTCTTATTAGGTTTATTTTTCTCCAAGCTATTACTTTTCCTATAAATTTAGTGCTTGCTTTCATTATTTATCAATCTTGGAATTTATTTATACAATTGTGTTTTAGAGTCTTATCTTTGTTAGGGTTTTATTCCCCGGAGGTTCACCCTCGTTTATCGACCCTTGGATTAGGGTTAATAAAATCTGCTTTCGCGTCCTGTATCACTATCATAAAAGGTTTATTAGTTATGATTTTGTTTGTTTATATAGATATAGATATGCAGATTTAACTGTTGTTTCATTTGTTTATCACTTGTGTAGTTGTGCATCAAAACTAATAAGAAATATATATCCATGCTTAAGTTCAATTTAGAATTTGCTAAGATGTTTGTTATGTGTACTGAACAATGTTATATGGATAGGCTCAACAACCTTCCGTCAAGCATAATATAAACGATCTTATGTCTTGTACCTATTCAAGAGGCAGGAAGGACAAGTATCCTGTCTAGGGAATGGAGATACCGATGGACTAAAATTCCTAACCTCGTGTTTAATGAAAATACTTTCAAGTATCGACTGTTAATGGGGCTGAGTCGTCCATTCTGGATCAACTGTTTGACGTGTACAATGATAAGATCAAATCAAGTTGCATAATATTTTGTGATTAGTCATATCTCCTAATTAATGTAGTCATTGATTTATGGGATTTACCCATAATAGTCTTGTAATTAACACTATATATTGTAGCCCTTGGTTGGCAATATCAACATCAATACAATCAGTTGCAATTCAATCGTTTATGTTTATTACACATACTATCATGGTATCAAGAGCCTTTGCCATCCGATCCTAACAAACCTAAACTCTTCCTACACGTCGGAGTTTCAGAGGGCTCTCTTTAAACCTTAACCTATATAAGTGCCATAATAAACCCCACCCATGATGTTTATTTGTGGGGTGTATCTTTATGTTTTTTAAGGGAAAAACACTCCCCGTTTGTTTGGAAGGTTCGTTGGGGGTTGAAGTTTTAGAACCAACTTTCATTTTCTTTTAGTTGTAATTTCCTTTATTTTACTGTAGGGGATACTTTGGGTTATCCCGTTTGGTCAGGATACTTTGGTTGATACTGTTTCGTTCGGATACTTTGGTTTATCCAGTTTGTTGCGTGTTTACATGTGCTCTGTTTGAAGAATTTCGCTCCAGCCTAAGCGTTCGGTGTCCTACCGCTTCGACTGCGGGGGAGTGTTAGACGTGGGCAATGATAAGATCAAATCAAGTTGCATAATATTTTGTGATTAATCAAATCTCCTAATTAATGTAGTCCTTGATTTATGGGATTTACCCATAATAGTCTTGTAATTATTCCTATATATTGTAGCCCTTGGTTGGCAATATCAACATCAATACAATCAGTTGCAATTCAATCGTTTATGTTTATTACACATACTATCACAAACACATGAACAATGAAGTAATAGGCTAACTATGGATAGGAAGAGTAAACTTATATATGCTGCATGCCAAGTTTTGATAATTCACGATGGTCCAATAAATGAGTTCACCCTTTCTCTAAGCCCATCGAAGAAACATGTGAAGATTGACCCTATACTAACTTATTTGTCGAGGGAAACTAGAGTCAATAAACTAAAATTGGACTTTGCTTGGCCGATGCACTATCTACCCTTGTCACACTACTCATTCGGGCACCTAACAGACCTATGTCTCATTCGTTGTTGTTTTGGCCTTCAACCAACATTCAGTGGATTTGATAGTCTCACAAATTTATACCTACAAGAGGTAATTATCTCTACGAGAACGCTGCAGCATCTCCTTTCCAATTGTCCATTGCTTAAGACTGTGATTCTGGTAATTTCTTATCTTGCTAAGATAGAATACCGATCATACCTTGGCTTTCATTACTTATCTCACTATTGTAAGTTACTGCAGGATATTCGTGATCCATGTATCCCTTTTTGCATTGGCAGTCCCACTTTTAGTGAGATAATAGAGTGTTTACCGATGATTGAAACTTTTTCTATATCGTTTCACCTAATTCGTGTAATTTTCTTCTCATGATATTGATGAGGCGAAAAATGAACCACTTTTAGGGGGTCTTTTAAGCCCGGAATTGAATTTATTTGATCAAATATTGCCCTAAATCGTTCCTTTTGTGATTTTAGGTACTTTAGGAAATATAGTTTAGGATTTCCTTTTTGTGCTTAAAATAAGCACTTTAGGAAATAAAGTTTAGGATTTCTTTTTAAGCACTTGAGGAAATAGTGTTTGGATTTGCTTAAATATTTCCAGAAATCAAAATTGATCTAACCCTAATAGGAGGGGGTTCGATGTCAACTTGCGCATCATTAGATATGATATTTGTGAATCCAACCCCTAGAGTTTAACTGTTGAACCCACTAATTTTTATATGATGAACCCCCTTCTTTGAGTGTTAAACTATATTCATTAGATAATTGGATTATAGATTGAGCTAGCAACTCGTAAATTGTAATAAGTTATGTATTAAGTTAGCTACAACGTAACACTCTGATATATAGGAATTAGTTTTGGCTTTCAAGTTGTCACACCATAACAAAGTTTTACTTCTTATGTCGTAAAGGCTTCGACTTTCAATTTTTCCTTTTATGTTTTATCTTTTTTTAGGAAAGTGAAAGTGTTTTCGCTTTTAATTCTTATTAGGTTTATTTTTCTCCAAGCTATTACTTTTCCTATAAATTTAGTGCTTGCTTTCATTATTTATCAATCTTGGAATTTATTTATACAATTGTGTTTTAGAGTCTTATCTTTGTTAGGGTTTTATTCCCCGGAGGTTCACCCTCGTTTATCGACCCTTGGATTAGGGTTAATAAAATCCGCTTTCGCGTCCTGTATCACTATCATAAAAGGTTTATTAGTTATGATTTTGTTTGTTTATATAGATATAGATATGCAGATTTAACTGTTGTTTCATTTGTTTATCACTTGTGTAGTTGTGCATCAAAACTAATAAGAAATATATATCCATGCTTAAGTTCAATTTAGAATTTGCTAAGATGTTTGTTATGTGTACTGAACAATGTTATATGGATAGGCTCAACAACCTTCCGTCAAGCATAATATAAACGATCTTATGTCTTGTACCTATTCAAGAGGCAGGAAGGACAAGTATCCTGTCTAGGGAATGGAGATACCGATGGACTAAAATTCCTAACCTCGTGTTTAATGAAAATACTTTCAAGTATCGACTGTTAATGGGGCTGAGTCGTCCATTCTGGATCAACTGTTTGACGTGTACAATGATAAGATCAAATCAAGTTGCATAATATTTTGTGATTAGTCATATCTCCTAATTAATGTAGTCATTGATTTATGGGATTTACCCATAATAGTCTTGTAATTAACACTATATATTGTAGCCCTTGGTTGGCAATATCAACATCAATACAATCAGTTGCAATTCAATCGTTTATGTTTATTACACATACTATCATGGTATCAAGAGCCTTTGCCATCCGATCCTAACAAACCTAAACTCTTCCTACACGTCGGAGTTTCAGAGGGCTCTCTTTAAACCTTAACCTATATAAGTGCCATAATAAACCCCACCCATGATGTTTATTTGTGGGGTGTATCTTTATGTTTTTTAAGGGAAAAACACTCCCCGTTTGTTTGGAAGGTTCGTTGGGGGTTGAAGTTTTAGAACCAACTTTCATTTTCTTTTAGTTGTAATTTCCTTTATTTTACTGTAGGGGATACTTTGGGTTATCCCGTTTGGTCAGGATACTTTGGTTGATACTGTTTCGTTCGGATACTTTGGTTTATCCAGTTTGTTGCGTGTTTACATGTGCTCTGTTTGAAGAATTTCGCTCCAGCCTAAGCGTTCGGTGTCCTACCGCTTCGACTGCGGGGGAGTGTTAGACGTGGGCAATGATAAGATCAAATCAAGTTGCATAATATTTTGTGATTAATCAAATCTCCTAATTAATGTAGTCCTTGATTTATGGGATTTACCCATAATAGTCTTGTAATTATTCCTATATATTGTAGCCCTTGGTTGGCAATATCAACATCAATACAATCAGTTGCAATTCAATCGTTTATGTTTATTACACATACTATCACAAACACATGAACAATGAAGTAATAGGCTAACTATGGATAGGAAGAGTAAACTTATATATGCTGCATGCCAAGTTTTGATAATTCACGATGGTCCAATAAATGAGTTCACCCTTTCTCTAAGCCCATCGAAGAAACATGTGAAGATTGACCCTATACTAACTTATTTGTCGAGGGAAACTAGAGTCAATAAACTAAAATTGGACTTTGCTTGGCCGATGCACTATCTACCCTTGTCACACTACTCATTCGGGCACCTAACAGACCTATGTCTCATTCGTTGTTGTTTTGGCCTTCAACCAACATTCAGTGGATTTGATAGTCTCACAAATTTATACCTACAAGAGGTAATTATCTCTACGAGAACGCTGCAGCATCTCCTTTCCAATTGTCCATTGCTTAAGACTGTGATTCTGGTAATTTCTTATCTTGCTAAGATAGAATACCGATCATACCTTGGCTTTCATTACTTATCTCACTATTGTAAGTTACTGCAGGATATTCGTGATCCATGTATCCCTTTTTGCATTGGCAGTCCCACTTTTAGTGAGATAATAGAGTGTTTACCGATGATTGAAACTTTTTCTATATCGTTTCACCTAATTCGTGTAATTTTCTTCTCATGATATTGATGAGGCGAAAAATGAACCACTTTTAGGGGGTCTTTTAAGCCCGGAATTGAATTTATTTGATCAAATATTGCCCTAAATCGTTCCTTTTGTGATTTTAGGTACTTTAGGAAATATAGTTTAGGATTTCCTTTTTGTGCTTAAAATAAGCACTTTAGGAAATAAAGTTTAGGATTTCTTTTTAAGCACTTGAGGAAATAGTGTTTGGATTTGCTTAAATATTTCCAGAAATCAAAATTGATCTAACCCTAATAGGAGGGGGTTCGATGTCAACTTGCGCATCATTAGATATGATATTTGTGAATCCAACCCCTAGAGTTTAACTGTTGAACCCACTAATTTTTATATGATGAACCCCCTTCTTTGAGTGTTAAACTATATTCATTAGATAATTGGATTATAGATTGAGCTAGCAACTCGTAAATTGTAATAAGTTATGTATTAAGTTAGCTACAACGTAACACTCTGATATATAGGAATTAGTTTTGGCTTTCAAGTTGTCACACCATAACAAAGTTTTACTTCTTATGTCGTAAAGGCTTCGACTTTCAATTTTTCCTTTTATGTTTTATCTTTTTTTAGGAAAGTGAAAGTGTTTTCGCTTTTAATTCTTATTAGGTTTATTTTTCTCCAAGCTATTACTTTTCCTATAAATTTAGTGCTTGCTTTCATTATTTATCAATCTTGGAATTTATTTATACAATTGTGTTTTAGAGTCTTATCTTTGTTAGGGTTTTATTCCCCGGAGGTTCACCCTCGTTTATCGACCCTTGGATTAGGGTTAATAAAATCCGCTTTCGCGTCCTGTATCACTATCATAAAAGGTTTATTAGTTATGATTTTGTTTGTTTATATAGATATAGATATGCAGATTTAACTGTTGTTTCATTTGTTTATCACTTGTGTAGTTGTGCATCAAAACTAATAAGAAATATATATCCATGCTTAAGTTCAATTTAGAATTTGCTAAGATGTTTGTTATGTGTACTGAACAATGTTATATGGATAGGCTCAACAACCTTCCGTCAAGCATAATATAAACGATCTTATGTCTTGTACCTATTCAAGAGGCAGGAAGGACAAGTATCCTGTCTAGGGAATGGAGATACCGATGGACTAAAATTCCTAACCTCGTGTTTAATGAAAATACTTTCAAGTATCGACTGTTAATGGGGCTGAGTCGTCCATTCTGGATCAACTGTTTGACGTGTACAATGATAAGATCAAATCAAGTTGCATAATATTTTGTGATTAGTCATATCTCCTAATTAATGTAGTCATTGATTTATGGGATTTACCCATAATAGTCTTGTAATTAACACTATATATTGTAGCCCTTGGTTGGCAATATCAACATCAATACAATCAGTTGCAATTCAATCGTTTATGTTTATTACACATACTATCATGGTATCAAGAGCCTTTGCCATCCGATCCTAACAAACCTAAACTCTTCCTACACGTCGGAGTTTCAGAGGGCTCTCTTTAAACCTTAACCTATATAAGTGCCATAATAAACCCCACCCATGATGTTTATTTGTGGGGTGTATCTTTATGTTTTTTAAGGGAAAAACACTCCCCGTTTGTTTGGAAGGTTCGTTGGGGGTTGAAGTTTTAGAACCAACTTTCATTTTCTTTTAGTTGTAATTTCCTTTATTTTACTGTAGGGGATACTTTGGGTTATCCCGTTTGGTCAGGATACTTTGGTTGATACTGTTTCGTTCGGATACTTTGGTTTATCCAGTTTGTTGCGTGTTTACATGTGCTCTGTTTGAAGAATTTCGCTCCAGCCTAAGCGTTCGGTGTCCTACCGCTTCGACTGCGGGGGAGTGTTAGACGTGGGCAATGATAAGATCAAATCAAGTTGCATAATATTTTGTGATTAATCAAATCTCCTAATTAATGTAGTCCTTGATTTATGGGATTTACCCATAATAGTCTTGTAATTATTCCTATATATTGTAGCCCTTGGTTGGCAATATCAACATCAATACAATCAGTTGCAATTCAATCGTTTATGTTTATTACACATACTATCACAAACACATGAACAATGAAGTAATAGGCTAACTATGGATAGGAAGAGTAAACTTATATATGCTGCATGCCAAGTTTTGATAATTCACGATGGTCCAATAAATGAGTTCACCCTTTCTCTAAGCCCATCGAAGAAACATGTGAAGATTGACCCTATACTAACTTATTTGTCGAGGGAAACTAGAGTCAATAAACTAAAATTGGACTTTGCTTGGCCGATGCACTATCTACCCTTGTCACACTACTCATTCGGGCACCTAACAGACCTATGTCTCATTCGTTGTTGTTTTGGCCTTCAACCAACATTCAGTGGATTTGATAGTCTCACAAATTTATACCTACAAGAGGTAATTATCTCTACGAGAACGCTGCAGCATCTCCTTTCCAATTGTCCATTGCTTAAGACTGTGATTCTGGTAATTTCTTATCTTGCTAAGATAGAATACCGATCATACCTTGGCTTTCATTACTTATCTCACTATTGTAAGTTACTGCAGGATATTCGTGATCCATGTATCCCTTTTTGCATTGGCAGTCCCACTTTTAGTGAGATAATAGAGTGTTTACCGATGATTGAAACTTTTTCTATATTGTTTCACCTAATTCGTGTAATTTTCTTCTCATGATATTGATGAGGCGAAAAATGAACCACTTTTAGGGGGTCTTTTAAGCCCGGAATTGAATTTATTTGATCAAATATTGCCCTAAATCGTTCCTTTTGTGATTTTAGGTACTTTAGGAAATATAGTTTAGGATTTCCTTTTTGTGCTTAAAATAAGCACTTTAGGAAATAAAGTTTAGGATTTCTTTTTAAGCACTTGAGGAAATAGTGTTTGGATTTGCTTAAATATTTCCAGAAATCAAAATTGATCTAACCCTAATAGGAGGGGGTTCGATGTCAACTTGCGCATCATTAGATATGATATTTGTGAATCCAACCCCTAGAGTTTAACTGTTGAACCCACTAATTTTTATATGATGAACCCCCTTCTTTGAGTGTTAAACTATATTCATTAGATAATTGGATTATAGATTGAGCTAGCAACTCGTAAATTGTAATAAGTTATGTATTAAGTTAGCTACAACGTAACACTCTGATATATAGGAATTAGTTTTGGCTTTCAAGTTGTCACACCATAACAAAGTTTTACTTCTTATGTCGTAAAGGCTTCGACTTTCAATTTTTCCTTTTATGTTTTATCTTTTTTTAGGAAAGTGAAAGTGTTTTCGCTTTTAATTCTTATTAGGTTTATTTTTCTCCAAGCTATTACTTTTCCTATAAATTTAGTGCTTGCTTTCATTATTTATCAATCTTGGAATTTATTTATACAATTGTGTTTTAGAGTCTTATCTTTGTTAGGGTTTTATTCCCCGGAGGTTCACCCTCGTTTATCGACCCTTGGATTAGGGTTAATAAAATCCGCTTTCGCGTCCTGTATCACTATCATAAAAGGTTTATTAGTTATGATTTTGTTTGTTTATATAGATATAGATATGCAGATTTAACTGTTGTTTCATTTGTTTATCACTTGTGTAGTTGTGCATCAAAACTAATAAGAAATATATATCCATGCTTAAGTTCAATTTAGAATTTGCTAAGATGTTTGTTATGTGTACTGAACAATGTTATATGGATAGGCTCAACAACCTTCCGTCAAGCATAATATAAACGATCTTATGTCTTGTACCTATTCAAGAGGCAGGAAGGACAAGTATCCTGTCTAGGGAATGGAGATACCGATGGACTAAAATTCCTAACCTCGTGTTTAATGAAAATACTTTCAAGTATCGACTGTTAATGGGGCTGAGTCGTCCATTCTGGATCAACTGTTTGACGTGTACAATGATAAGATCAAATCAAGTTGCATAATATTTTGTGATTAGTCATATCTCCTAATTAATGTAGTCATTGATTTATGGGATTTACCCATAATAGTCTTGTAATTAACACTATATATTGTAGCCCTTGGTTGGCAATATCAACATCAATACAATCAGTTGCAATTCAATCGTTTATGTTTATTACACATACTATCATGGTATCAAGAGCCTTTGCCATCCGATCCTAACAAACCTAAACTCTTCCTACACGTCGGAGTTTCAGAGGGCTCTCTTTAAACCTTAACCTATATAAGTGCCATAATAAACCCCACCCATGATGTTTATTTGTGGGGTGTATCTTTATGTTTTTTAAGGGAAAAACACTCCCCGTTTGTTTGGAAGGTTCGTTGGGGGTTGAAGTTTTAGAACCAACTTTCATTTTCTTTTAGTTGTAATTTCCTTTATTTTACTGTAGGGGATACTTTGGGTTATCCCGTTTGGTCAGGATACTTTGGTTGATACTGTTTCGTTCGTATACTTTGGTTTATCCAGTTTGTTGCGTGTTTACATGTGCTCTGTTTGAAGAATTTCGCTCCAGCCTAAGCGTTCGGTGTCCTACCGCTTCGACTGCGGGGGAGTGTTAGACGTGGGCAATGATAAGATCAAATCAAGTTGCATAATATTTTGTGATTAATCAAATCTCCTAATTAATGTAGTCCTTGATTTATGGGATTTACCCATAATAGTCTTGTAATTATTCCTATATATTGTAGCCCTTGGTTGGCAATATCAACATCAATACAATCAGTTGCAATTCAATCGTTTATGTTTATTACACATACTATCACAAACACATGAACAATGAAGTAATAGGCTAACTATGGATAGGAAGAGTAAACTTATATATGCTGCATGCCAAGTTTTGATAATTCACGATGGTCCAATAAATGAGTTCACCCTTTCTCTAAGCCCATCGAAGAAACATGTGAAGATTGACCCTATACTAACTTATTTGTCGAGGGAAACTAGAGTCAATAAACTAAAATTGGACTTTGCTTGGCCGATGCACTATCTACCCTTGTCACACTACTCATTCGGGCACCTAACAGACCTATGTCTCATTCGTTGTTGTTTTGGCCTTCAACCAACATTCAGTGGATTTGATAGTCTCACAAATTTATACCTACAAGAGGTAATTATCTCTACGAGAACGCTGCAGCATCTCCTTTCCAATTGTCCATTGCTTAAGACTGTGATTCTGGTAATTTCTTATCTTGCTAAGATAGAATACCGATCATACCTTGGCTTTCATTACTTATCTCACTATTGTAAGTTACTGCAGGATATTCGTGATCCATGTATCCCTTTTTGCATTGGCAGTCCCACTTTTAGTGAGATAATAGAGTGTTTACCGATGATTGAAACTTTTTCTATATCGTTTCACCTAATTCGTGTAATTTTCTTCTCATGATATTGATGAGGCGAAAAATGAACCACTTTTAGGGGGTCTTTTAAGCCCGGAATTGAATTTATTTGATCAAATATTGCCCTAAATCGTTCCTTTTGTGATTTTAGGTACTTTAGGAAATATAGTTTAGGATTTCCTTTTTGTGCTTAAAATAAGCACTTTAGGAAATAAAGTTTAGGATTTCTTTTTAAGCACTTGAGGAAATAGTGTTTGGATTTGCTTAAATATTTCCAGAAATCAAAATTGATCTAACCCTAATAGGAGGGGGTTCGATGTCAACTTGCGCATCATTAGATATGATATTTGTGAATCCAACCCCTAGAGTTTAACTGTTGAACCCACTAATTTTTATATGATGAACCCCCTTCTTTGAGTGTTAAACTATATTCATTAGATAATTGGATTATAGATTGAGCTAGCAACTCGTAAATTGTAATAAGTTATGTATTAAGTTAGCTACAACGTAACACTCTGATATATAGGAATTAGTTTTGGCTTTCAAGTTGTCACACCATAACAAAGTTTTACTTCTTATGTCGTAAAGGCTTCGACTTTCAATTTTTCCTTTTATGTTTTATCTTTTTTTAGGAAAGTGAAAGTGTTTTCGCTTTTAATTCTTATTAGGTTTATTTTTCTCCAAGCTATTACTTTTCCTATAAATTTAGTGCTTGCTTTCATTATTTATCAATCTTGGAATTTATTTATACAATTGTGTTTTAGAGTCTTATCTTTGTTAGGGTTTTATTCCCCGGAGGTTCACCCTCGTTTATCGACCCTTGGATTAGGGTTAATAAAATCCGCTTTCGCGTCCTGTATCACTATCATAAAAGGTTTATTAGTTATGATTTTGTTTGTTTATATAGATATAGATATGCAGATTTAACTGTTGTTTCATTTGTTTATCACTTGTGTAGTTGTGCATCAAAACTAATAAGAAATATATATCCATGCTTAAGTTCAATTTAGAATTTGCTAAGATGTTTGTTATGTGTACTGAACAATGTTATATGGATAGGCTCAACAACCTTCCGTCAAGCATAATATAAACGATCTTATGTCTTGTACCTATTCAAGAGGCAGGAAGGACAAGTATCCTGTCTAGGGAATGGAGATACCGATGGACTAAAATTCCTAACCTCGTGTTTAATGAAAATACTTTCAAGTATCGACTGTTAATGGGGCTGAGTCGTCCATTCTGGATCAACTGTTTGACGTGTACAATGATAAGATCAAATCAAGTTGCATAATATTTTGTGATTAGTCATATCTCCTAATTAATGTAGTCATTGATTTATGGGATTTACCCATAATAGTCTTGTAATTAACACTATATATTGTAGCCCTTGGTTGGCAATATCAACATCAATACAATCAGTTGCAATTCAATCGTTTATGTTTATTACACATACTATCATGGTATCAAGAGCCTTTGCCATCCGATCCTAACAAACCTAAACTCTTCCTACACGTCGGAGTTTCAGAGGGCTCTCTTTAAACCTTAACCTATATAAGTGCCATAATAAACCCCACCCATGATGTTTATTTGTGGGGTGTATCTTTATGTTTTTTAAGGGAAAAACACTCCCCGTTTGTTTGGAAGGTTCGTTGGGGGTTGAAGTTTTAGAACCAACTTTCATTTTCTTTTAGTTGTAATTTCCTTTATTTTACTGTAGGGGATACTTTGGGTTATCCCGTTTGGTCAGGATACTTTGGTTGATACTGTTTCGTTCGGATACTTTGGTTTATCCAGTTTGTTGCGTGTTTACATGTGCTCTGTTTGAAGAATTTCGCTCCAGCCTAAGCGTTCGGTGTCCTACCGCTTCGACTGCGGGGGAGTGTTAGACGTGGGCAATGATAAGATCAAATCAAGTTGCATAATATTTTGTGATTAATCAAATCTCCTAATTAATGTAGTCCTTGATTTATGGGATTTACCCATAATAGTCTTGTAATTATTCCTATATATTGTAGCCCTTGGTTGGCAATATCAACATCAATACAATCAGTTGCAATTCAATCGTTTATGTTTATTACACATACTATCACAAACACATGAACAATGAAGTAATAGGCTAACTATGGATAGGAAGAGTAAACTTATATATGCTGCATGCCAAGTTTTGATAATTCACGATGGTCCAATAAATGAGTTCACCCTTTCTCTAAGCCCATCGAAGAAACATGTGAAGATTGACCCTATACTAACTTATTTGTCGAGGGAAACTAGAGTCAATAAACTAAAATTGGACTTTGCTTGGCCGATGCACTATCTACCCTTGTCACACTACTCATTCGGGCACCTAACAGACCTATGTCTCATTCGTTGTTGTTTTGGCCTTCAACCAACATTCAGTGGATTTGATAGTCTCACAAATTTATACCTACAAGAGGTAATTATCTCTACGAGAACGCTGCAGCATCTCCTTTCCAATTGTCCATTGCTTAAGACTGTGATTCTGGTAATTTCTTATCTTGCTAAGATAGAATACCGATCATACCTTGGCTTTCATTACTTATCTCACTATTGTAAGTTACTGCAGGATATTCGTGATCCATGTATCCCTTTTTGCATTGGCAGTCCCACTTTTAGTGAGATATTAGAGTGTTTACCGATGATTGAAACTTTTTCTATATCGTTTCACCTAATTCGTGTAATTTTCTTCTCATGATATTGATGAGGCGAAAAATGAACCACTTTTAGGGGGTCATTTAAGCCCGGAATTGAATTTATTTGATCAAATATTGCCCTAAATCGTTCCTTTTGTGATTTTAGGTACTTTAGGAGAGAAATCTGGAAAAGGAAGCAATTCAGACGTTTTTGGAGCATAAAAGTGAAGAAAACGCCAAAGTCTTAATTTTCCTTGCTGGGAACAGTAGGTGACGGCGTCAAGAAGGAAATTCTGACGGCGTCAAGAGTAATTTTCATGACGGCCCAGTACTGAATTGAAGGCGTCACGAAGTAGAGCGTCAAGAGTAAAATGCGTGATGGCCTGGAAAATGTTATAACGTGACGGCGTCAAAAGTAGATCAAGGCAGTCTGAGAAGTATTTTGGCGGCGAGATGACGGCGTCACCAATTTGGTCTTGACGACGTCAGCCTTAATTTCCTATATATAGTTTTCTAATTTTCATTCATAAAAAAAGAGAAGTTTTTGAGAAACCCTAAGGCCGAACTTAATACGAATTTTACAGGTTTTTCAAGGGTTCTCAGCCCTTGATCCCTTTCATGTGTAATTAAGATAAGTGTTCTTCTAATTCAATCAATATTTCTATGTGTTGGTTGTCTATATCTTGTTCTTGTCTTAATTCCATCATGTTAGGCTAGATCTATCTTGTGTTTGCTTGGATCTAATGAAACCTAGATGTTAATTATGTGTTGATTACTTGTTTATGGTTGTATTGGATGAATGATTTCGATGTTAGGCTTAAGAAAACTGGCAGATCTCCAATTGGTAACATGCTTGAACGTCTTAGGAAACATGAACTGACATGCACTAGGTTTTATTGGTTGTATTTAATGCATGAGTAAATTCTAATGATCCCATGTTAGGAGCTTCTTAGCCGGCTCGATATAGGAGTGAAGTAGGCACTCATAGGATTGGGGAATTAAGTGCGCCACCCCATGAATGGTATTAAGGAATACAATCCGTCATCCACGCAACTATAACAAGTAATTAACGTGTAAAAGATATCTAGGGAGTAGTGAAATCTAAGTAAACACAACTTCTCCACTTATTGCTTACAACCTTAGTTAATTTAGTTTATTTTCATTTCTAGTATTTTATTTTGATTGCATCTTTAGTATTGGGTTAGTTGACTAGCAACTAATTCCGCCCAAATCCTTCAAACCCCGAGATTTTTACTTGCTTTCTGATGAGGCGAAAAATGATCCGTTTTTAGGGGGTCATTTAAGCCCGAATCCGACTTTATTTGATCAAATATTGCCCTAAATCGTTCCTTTTGTGATTTTAGGTGTTTGGAGAGTGAATTCTGGAAAAGAAGCCATTTTGGACGTTTTTGGAGCATAAAAGTGAAGAAAACGGCAAAGTATCAATTTTCCATGCTGAAGACACTAGGTGACGGCGTCAAGAGTTATACCCTGATGGCGTCAGACATCAAGAATAAAACACCGTAGTTGATGACGGCGTCAAAAGTCATCCTGACGGCGTCAAAGTACAAAGAATAAAATACCGTGGTTGGTGACGGCGTCACATAGGCCGTCATAAGTAGATCAAGGCCGTCCGAGGAAGTATTTGGCGGCGAGGTGACGGCGTCACATGGTTGTCTTGACGCCGTCAGCCCAGTTTTCCTATATATAGTTTTCTAGTTTTTTCATTAAGAGAGAGAAGTTTTGGTGAAACCCTAAAGACGAATTTGGTGTATCTTTTACAGGTTTTCAAGGGTTCCAAACCCTTGATACCTTGCATTGTAATTGAGATAAGTGTTCTTCCAATTCAATCAATATGTCTTTGTGTTGGTTGTCTATATCTTGTTCTTGTCTCAATTCCATTATGCTAGGCTAGATCTCTTTTGTGTTTGCTTAGATCTAATGAAACCTAGATGTTGATTATGTGTTGATTACTTGTCTATTCTTGTCTTGGATGAATGATTTTATATGTTAGGCTTAAGAAAACTTGCAGATCTCCAAATGGTAACATGCTTGAACGTCTTAAGAAACATGAACCGAGGCGTACTAGGTCTTTATTGGTTGTATTTAATGCATGAGCCACTGTTTACAATCCCTATAGTTGTGCTGGGTCATGGTGTAGGAGGAGATAAGAGCTCATAGAGTTGGGGAGTTATGTATGCCACCCCACGAATGGTATTAAGGAATACAATCCGTCATCCATACAAGTATAACAAGTAATTAACGTGTAAAAGATATCTAGGGAATAGTGAAGTCTAAGTAAACACAATTTCTCCAATTACTGCTCACAACCTTAGTTTAATTAGTTTATTTTCATTTTTAGTATTTTATTTTGATTGCATCTTAGTTTTGGGTTAGTTGAATAGCAACTAATTCCGCCCACTCCTCCAAAACCCGAGATTTTACTTGCTTTCATAAAAACATAAAAATACAAAAATAATCATCTCTCACCTTTAGAGCTAGTAAATTAGGCTTTCTAATCCTAGCGACACTATTCCTAAGCTGAACGATCAATCCCCCGGTACTTGTCACTATACTATACTACAACGATCAGGTACACTGCCTGGTGGGGGTTGTAAGCTTCTCGAGATCCCTCGAGAGGTAAAGCCTGTTGCGATTCCCACGCATCAAGTTTTTGGCGCCGCAGCCCGGGGAATAGTTATTGTCTAGGTTAGGATTTCTTTTTATTAGGTAACTCTTTACCATCCGACATCATGGAAGGTGGTAACATCTTTGAACCCATCATCCCACCACAACAAAACCCACCATTAGAACCCCTTAGGCCCCGAACCTTAGGAGAGTATTCCCGACCTAGCCACCAAGGCTACCGAAACACCATTGAGCTCACCGGAGACAATGTGACCCCCTTGCGATCCGACACCATCCAGTTGGTGCAAAGCGGATGTGCATTCCATGGACTTCGTTCCGAAGATCCAAACCAACACCTTAAGGACTTCCTCAAAATCGTAGATTCCATAGACCTAGGTGTTGAAACTAGAGAGACTACCCGTTTACGCCTATTCCAATTCTCTCTACAAGATCAAGCTAGTCAATGGCTTGAGCGTTTACCCGCGGGATCCATCACCACATGGGATGATCTCACCACTCGTTTCCTTGCTCAATTTTTCCCACCGGGGAGAACTACTAAGCTTAGGAATGACATCTTGATGTTCCAACAACGTCAAAATGAATCTCTTTATGAAGCATGGACTCGTTTCAAGGACTTACTCCAAAAAGTCCCTCATCATGGCATAGATCTTTGGCTCCAAGTCCAAATCTTCTATGACCATATCGACATCTCCACGAGGCGAACCATTGACCAATCGGCCGGTGGTAAGCTACGTGATCTTAGTGCGGAACAATCATGGGAACTCATAGAAGATCTTGCTCTCTATGACAACGAAAGTTGGAATGATCCCCGTGATTTTAACAAAACGGTCAAGGCAATATCTTTGCCTTCGAACAATTCTAGCACTCCCGACCGTAGGATCATGGAACTTGAGGACCAAGTCAAGTTTCTCATGAAATCTTACGAAGCTCCGAAGCATTCAAGCCAAGTGAACAAAATCACTTCTTCATGCGAATTATGTAGTGGTCCCCATGACACTCGTGATTGTGTGGAACTCCCCGGAACAGCTTTTGCGGACTACGCATCCACGCGTACCGACGAAGCGGGAGATAAGTGGTACACTTTCAAGCCTGAGCCAAACACATACGGTGATTCATACAACCCCTCATGGAAAAATCACCCAAACCTTAGGTGGAAACAAAATCAACCCAATTCTTCCAATCTGCCTAATCGTTACCAACCAAACGGTCCACCATCCAACCGTACTTTCAACAACAATCCTTCTAACAACTATGGTAGTACCAACAATCTTGAAGGATTGATGTCAAAGTTCATGGCATCTCAAGAAGCTCGCATATCTAAGTTTGAAGCCGATTTCAAACAAAAGCAAAGCGAGATGACCACTAGAATTGATGCATTGTTGAAAGTTCTCAATGACCGGGAAATGGGAGCACTCCCAAGTGACACGGTCAAGAATCCGAAACTAACCGTTAATTACATATCATCCGTTTCGTCACCCACTTCGTGTCCACAATATTACTCGGTCAAATCAACGAGCACGTGTTTCAAACAAAACCAAGTTCCCCAAAAGGACCAATCAAATAAAACACCCACTATAGAACCGGTCAAAAGCATTGTTGAAACACCTCTTACGCAAGACCTTGACGATGAATTCAAAGAACTTCACCTAGAACGCCCCGTCATTGATGTCTTAGCGCGTGCTCCCTACTATAGTGCCCTCCTAGAAAAATATGAGAAGTGTAAGCTAGGCAAAAATGGGACCGCCTTCGTTCAAAATAAGTTGCCTAAAAAGCTTGATGACCCGGGTATATTTGTTTTGCCTTGTAATATAGGAAGATCCGAAGCTTTCGACACATTAGCCGATTTAGGGTCAAGCCTCAACTTGATTCCCTTATCCTTATTCACCGCTCTTAAGCTAGGAAAGTTAGAGGAAACGGAGGTATTGATAGGACTAGCGGATGGGAGTATTGCACACCCGGTTGGAATGATTAAGGATGTAGTTGTTCACGTAGGGAAGTTAACTATATTAGCGGATTTTCACGTCCTAGACATGGTTAGTGACACTACATGCCCATTATTGGTAGGAAGAGGATTTTTAGCAACTGCTAGTGCCATGATAGATTGCAAGGAATCAAAGATAACGGTAGGTGAAGACGATACTTGGTCGGTGTATGATGTTAAGAAGCATAGTTATGATTGTGATGAGGAACCAACACCGTATTGGGTAGAGATGAATAGGAGACCATCTAGATATGGACCTTGGATAGAAAGGAACTTTATAGGACCTCAATGCCCATTCTATCTAGAAAAGGACTTTGTTGAGAAGACACATTCGGTAGAACAACTCATAGCTAGAGATGAGGAGCTAGACCCCTTTGAGGACCCCTTAGTCTTTAGGAAGATGATTGAGTTATTAAGCGTAATGCCCATCAACATAGAAAGGAATAAATGGAAAAGAGAGGGAGATAAGTGTAAATGGAGGTGGGACAAGCCACCTAAAGAAGGTGACGGGTCATGGCATATTAGAATGACTTTGTATGATCCGGATGGAGAAAAGTTTGAAAGGTCATACCATACTAAGGAAACCGATAGAAAGTTGAAACCTAAGTTTGATCCCAAAGATGTCCTCAACGAAGAACACACCCGAATCACGTAGTAACCCATGACTTTGAGTCTAGCTACAAGACTCGTAAATAAAGAAAAGCGCTTCTTGGGAGGCAACCCATGTTTTGTGTGATTTTATTTGTTTGATTGTTATTTGCTTCCGTATGCATGTTTTATTTTTATTGTTGGATGATCATGTTTCTCAATTGAAATGTGGAAATACTTTATTATGTTGTTTGGCCTAGTCTTAACTTCAACCTAAAGGTATTTTTGCAAAAGATAAGTGTAAGGGGAAACCCCAAATATGTTTTTAAGAAACAAACCGATCATGATTCTCCACGATATTAAATGAACGTGTATATTCGTATTTGTTAGAGTCAAATGCTTGTATTGAGTCATAATGAAGTTTTGCAGGATTTTCCAGGAAGTAGGACAAAGTTTTTCCAGAAATTTTCCGGAAACTTAACATAAGAATTTCTGCAGGTCCATTCTGACGGCGTCAGAGTATTACTCTTGACGGCGTCAGGAGTTAAAAATCTGGAAATTTTACCGGTTTTGTTTTTCTAACGGAGTCTTATGGTTTTTGTGAATTATTAAGTTTTATAAGCTCCAGGATATCTGCAAACTTCATTCCACAAGCATTATATCTTACTTTGTTTTCTAGGATTTAGTAACTTATATAGGATGCCGTCGATTTTACGCGAGGTTGTCTTGTCTATTGTTGTCAGGATTTACAGGTTATTTTTGACAAGAAGATGATTTATATTCTGGAAGGGAAGCTTTGATTGTTCATTTTTCTTGGAGGAAGATTTAACCTGGCCAACCTATAATCCATACCGAGCGAATCAGGGGAGTATTTGATTTCATTCTCTTTACTTTTTTTCTTTTACAATCTTTACTTGAACATTGGGGACAATGTTCATCTTAAGTGTAAGGGGAGGGTAAAAAGATGATACCTTACATATGCACTTTCGCTTGAGTTTGTTTTGTTTGATAGTAGATGTGTAATAAATCTATGAGAAATACTTGTTAGTGTAATTTTAGCGCCAAATTTAAAATTTTTTACAACATTTAGGAGTGAAACTTTAGCCATAGCAAGCGTCTCATGGATAGGAGGTTGTATGACTAGCACATAACCGTATATTCAGAAAAATTTTCCACCCAAATATGTGAGGTTCGCCTTTAGATTTGATAGGAAAATCATTTACTATTAGTGCTTATGAGTGTACCGGTAGCATTTAGATTCTAGAACTTGCGTTAGTGATGCATCCCGAGACCGCTAGTGAGACTACATTCGTGTGGTAGGATTTACTACATGATAAGAGGCATTAGGATCACCCTTGTGTTAAACCCGTATCATGATTACTTGACCATTTAAGTCATATTACTTGGCTAGTTAAGTCAACTAATTTTTCCCACACCCTTAGCGTTGTACTCATTTTTAGTACACGAAACCCCTAGTACACCCCTCCGAGCCTATCTTTTCGTTTCTAACTTTAAGCATCTTACTTAAAGGAAGAATTTGTTACACCCCACTTAAATGTACACCCAAATCGCCTTAGCCTTCCGTGTATGCGCTCATTTTTAGTGCATTATTGTTATTTGTTAAACCCTAAGTTAACTTTCTAATTGATTACATGGTTGCTAAGTCGAGTCATATCCTTGTACATATTGTTTTGGGACGATTGGGACTCATGGGTAAGTACTTATTTTATGGAGTAATGGGGAAGAACATAATATTATTACCCCCATATGTGCGTTAATCTTAAAAGTGCTCCAAGTGTTTTGATTTTCTTAATTCGAGTCATTAGATTAGTTAATTGTAAAGTATGTAAAGATTCAAGTGTAAGGGGAATGCTTATACCCCTATGATGTATTATTTTGGATGGTAGGGTAAGAGTGTATGCAAAAAAAAAAAAAAAAAAAAAAAAAAAAAAAAAAAAAATCGAAAAAATCAAGAAAAAAAAGAAAAAAAAAAATAGAAAAGAAAAAGAGAAAAAAAAACATACGGACTACCATCCCGTTTTTATTCTATGTTCATTTTATGTTTTTGTTATTTTTGATTTGTTAGCTTAAGTCGAGTCTAGTCTTGGCTTAGCAACGCCATCTTGTACATGTAATTAACCAAGATTGTTAACTAGCCACCAGTAAAACTTCCTTTATCCAACAAAACCGTGTAATTCATATCCCTATACCTAACGTTACAACCCTTTAAAAGACCTCTTTGATAGTTTATCCTAGGTGCTTACGCCATGTGGTGGAGGTTTGATCCTTTCCCAAGCCTATGGTAATCTATTTTGCTATGACAGGTAGTGAGAGATATCTTCCATTTCCATAATGTTATATTACTTTATTACACCTGAGAGATGTGAGTATCTAAACACTATTTGTGAGGTGCTTGTGTATGACCTCCGTGCTTGTCTATTGGTCTTTAGTGGAACGATTATTTGTTGTAATTACTTTTATATTAGTGTTAAATGACCCATAACTTGTCTTTTGAGTAGAATAAAAGCTCATTTGCTTGAGGACAAGCAAATCTCAAGTGTAAGGGTATATGATGAGGCGAAAAATGATTGGTTTTTAGGGGGTCATTTAAGCCCGAATCTGACTTTATTTGATCAAATATTGCCCTAAATCGTTCCTTTTGTGATTTTAGGTGTTTGGAGAGTGAATTCTGGAAAAGAAGCCATTTTGGACGTTTTTGGAGCATAAAAGTGAAGAAAACGGCAAAGTATCAATTTTCCATACTGAAGACACTAGGTGACGGCGTCAAGAGTTATACCCTGACGGCGTCAGACATCAAGAATAAAACACCGTAGTTGATGACGGCGTCAAAAGTCATCCTGACGGCGTCAAAGTACAAAGAATAAAATACCGTGGTTGGTGACGGCGTCACATAGGCCGTCATAAGTAGATCAAGGCCGTCCGAGGAAGTATTTGGCGGCGAGGTGACGGCGTCACATGGTTGTCTTGATGCCGTCAGCCCAGTTTTCCTATATATAGTTTTCTAGTTTTTTCATTAAGAGAGAGAAGTTTTGGTGAAACCCTAAAGACGAATTTGGTGTATCTTTTACAGGTTTTCAAGGGTTCCAAACCCTTGATACCTTGCATTGTAATTGAGATAAGTGTTCTTCCAATTCAATCAATATGTCTATGTGTTGGTTGTCTATATGTTGTTCTTGTCTCAATTCCATTATGCTAGGCTAGATCTCTTTTGTGTTTGCTTAGATCTAATGAAACCTAGATGTTGATTATGTGTTGATTACTTGTCTATTCTTGTCTTGGATGAATGATTTTATATGTTAGGCTTAAGAAAACTGGCAGATCTCCAAATGGTAACATGCTTGAACGTCTTAAGAAACATGAACCGAGGCGTACTAGGTCTTTATTGGTTGTATTTAATGCATGAGCCACTATTTACAATCCCTATAGTTGTGCTGGGTCATGGTGTAGGAGGACATAAGAGCTCATAGAGTTGGGGAGTTATGTATGCCACCCCACGAATGGTATTAAGGAATACAATCCGTCATCCATACAAGTATAACAAGTAATTAACGTGTAAAAGATATCTAGGGAATAGTGAAGTCTAAGTAAACACAATTTCTCCAATTACTGCTCACAACCTTAGTTTAATTAGTTTATTTTCATTTTTAGTATTTTATTTTCATTGCATCTTAGTTTTGGGTTAGTTGAATAGCAACTAATTCCGCCCACTCCTCCAAAACCCGAGATTTTACTTGCTTTCATAAAAACATAAAAATACAAAAATAATCATCTCTCACCTTTAGGGCTAGTAAATTAGGCTTTCTAATCCTAGCGACACTATTCCTAAGCTGAACGATCAATCCCCCGGTACTTGTCACTATACTATACTACAACGATCAGGTACACTGCCTGGTGGGGGTTGTAAGCTTCTCGAGATCCCTCGAGAGGTAAAGCCTGTTGCGATTCCCACGCATCACTTTCTAAAAAATATAAAAATACAAAAATAATCATCCTTCACCTTTAGAACTAGTATTTAGGTTTTCTAATCCTAGCGACACTATTCCTAGCTGAACGATCAATCCCCCGGTACTTGTCACTATACTATACTACAACGATCAGGTACACTGCCTGGTGGGGGTTGTAAGCTTCTCAAGATCCCTTGAGAGGTAAAGCCTGGTGCTATTCCCACGTATCAAGTTTTTGGCGCCGCTGCCTGGGGAAATAGTTATTGTCTAGGTTAGAATCTATTTTTATTAGGTCTACTTGCAAGATTCCTTTCTAGTAAGATTTTATTTTTATTTTTAGGTTTTCTTTAGTCTATCTTATTTCTTTGTGTTTTTGTTCGTAACTCTTCACCACCCGACATCATGGACGATGGGAACATCTTTGAACCCGTCATCCCACCATAACAAAACCCACCACTAGAACCTCTTAGGCCCCGAACCTTAGGAGAGTATTCCCGACCTAGCAACCAAGGCTACCGAAACACCATTGAGTTCACCGGAGCCAATGTGACCCCCTTGCGATCTGACACCATCCGGTTGGTGTAAAGCGGATGTGCATTCCATGGACTTCGTTCCGAAGATCCAAACCAACATCTTAAGGACTTCCTTAAAATCGTAGATTCCATAGACCTAGATGTTGAAACTAAAGAGACAACCCGATTACGCCTATTCCAATTCTTTCTACGGGATCAAGCTAGTCAATGGCTTGAGCGTTTACCCGCGGGATCCATCACCACATGGGATGATCTCACCACTCGTTTCCTTGCTCAATTTTTCCCACCGGGGAGAACTACTAAGCTTAGAAATGACATCTTGATGTTCCAACAACGTAAAAATGAATCTCTTTATGAAGCATGGACTCGTTTCAAGGTGTTGGAACCTAAGTTTTTACTATTTTGTAAAGTCTCGGTCATTTGTAATAATAGGTTGCTTAAGTTATTTATTACTTACAATATTGATTAAGTTACATGTTTACTAGGCCTAAGTAATATGACCCATGGGCTTTAAGCCCACACGTTTTATGTAAAGGATGGAGTAGGGATGTTGCCCTAGCTCCTTTCCTATAAATACTAGTCTTAGGCCTCATTTGTATTTGGTTGGTTATTTGAAAACATTAAGGAAACTCTTGCAATTCATGTTCTCAAATTTCTCATAATCATCCCACTCTCATTCTCATCTCATTTCTACCTTTGTTGTGCTTGTGTTTACTAAATGGTGACCTAACAAGTGGTATCATTCGCTAGAGGAAGGTGTAGTTATTGTTTTCATTGATTTCTATCTTAAAAATCGTTTTCTTTTATCGAGTTTTTTTTGTGAAAATTTAAAACTTTTTTGTTAGTTTCTTGGTTTTTCTCACATATTTGCTTACAAACTTGTGTTTAAAATCAAAACAAACCAAAAAGTTCCAAATTTTTTTTACAAAACTATTCGATTTTGCTTATTTGTACTTTTATCGAGATTTTATTAAGTTTGAAAAATTTCTTAAAGTTTTCTACTTTCTTTAAGATCTACTCATTTTATACACAAAAGTACAAGTATCTTGAAATAAAAACGAGTTTTAGGATTGCTTTCTTTGTAAAACAACAACTACCAAGTTATCGAGAACTTGCTTAACCCCAATTTCGAGATCTTCTCTAAGTGCACTACCTCGACTTCGTTTGTGTGGACTCGGTATTTTCTTTCTTGTATAAGAAAGTTATGTACTTCGACTTTTGGGAAAGTTTTCGTAATTGTATAATTTCGAAAACTGTGTTTCGCAATTTGGTGTTTTTTCGCAAAAAACATACATTTTTTCGAAATCACAAAGTTATCGAAAACTTATTAAAGTTTCGAAATCTATTATTTCGATAACCTAACAGTTTCGCAAAACTTGTGATTTTTTTCGAAATCTTAAGTTTTTTTCGAAATACTGCAAAATTTTCGCAAACCTTGTTTCTCGATAAACTCACAAGTTTCGCAATCCTTATCGCAATCATTGTTGGACCGGTTTTTCGAAATCATTTGAAAGTTTCGCAATCCCTGTCAAAGTTTCGCAATCTGAAGTTGTGCTAAGTTTTTCGATACTTGGTTACTTCTACACTTTCTACAAGATCCATTTCTACACAAGTGTTCTAAGATGTCTTGTAACACCCCCAAAATACCGCAGCGGAAGACTGTGTCATAGGGATGCTACTTCAGGGCACAAAGTACAAGCTATAGAAAACGAACTCTAAATGAGACGTTTTTAAAAAGTTACCATTCGAATAGATAAAAGTCATAGTTTACAAACCAAAAGATCCCAAATTAGAATAGTACATAAGTTTTTAAAAAGTATCGAATGGTAAAAGATAAAAGCGAAAGTCTTCAAAATGCATGCCCTAAGACTCTCCGCTCCACAAACCTGCTATCGCCTTTCTAACCTGAGATAAACATGCTTAAAAGTGTCAACACAAAGGTTGGTGAGTTCATAGAGTTGTTTAATGAATAAAGTTTAAAGAAGAATGGTCACACAGCAAAGGCATCGTAAATCCACTCAGTTACAAGTCCCGCCATAAGAGACTTGTAACCTGTGTGTTCACAACCCACTGCTACAATATATAGTATGAGTAAAATGTGTATAAATTTATCACAACAATTAAACACTTAGTCCTGAGTCTACACTTCATCTCCGAAGACCTCACGTTATATGTATGTTTCAATGGTTGTGCCCAGCAACTTAATCTGGGGCCATTGGTAGTGTCAATGGTTGTGCCCAGCAACTTAATCTGGGGCCATTGGTAGTCTCAATGGTTGTGCCCAGCAACTTAATCTGGGGCCATTGGAAGTCTCAAGAATACACCATCACAGTTTAGTATAACACAGTTAAGTATAGTACAATCACGTATGTATGACATCAAGTATAAGTGTTATCTAGTATAAAAGTAATCAAGTATAAATGTTTTAAATGTTTGTACAAGTAAAAACAAGTAGTTGAGCATGTATCTCCCCCAAAGAGTTAAAACAAGTATAAAGAGTAAAAGTGGGGCTATGACTCACCTGGAGTGAAGATACAAATATGCGTAATGATAAGGACAACAGGGAGCGAACACTATCCGCGACCTAAAATGAATGATAGTGATCTAACTTAGATCAAGCCGTAATGAAATGAATGCACATGCACATGATACTCATACCACTCGTAATTTGGAAATACTAGTTATCGTCATAGTAAAATAGTTTCCGTACTTAGGAAAATATATCCATATATAGGAGTATATAACTTGTCATATTAACTCGTACGAAAAAGTTAGCGTTATAATCCTAGTATCAAAACCTTAGAATGATGTCGTCATGTCGTATAAATATTCTCTCGGGTCGTACGTATTCATTTGTTAAGAAAATAGTCATTAGTAACGTTGTTAGAAAATATACCATTTAGTACGTACGTTATTATTTTTATTTGTGACTATATATATAAATATAGTTTTGACAATGTTAAAACGGGTATAACTCGGTCGTTTTAGGCTCGTTTTCCTTGTTCTTTATGTCCACGGATTCGTCTTTGTGTATACTAGTATATTTTTGATGACTCGGCTCTTTTAGGTTACGTTTAATGCCTCTAATTACCCGTCGTATTCTGCCAAACAGCAAGCAGTCTTTATAAGAAATAGTTTTCGTCGTTAAATTTGCAAAAATCATATCTCCTTCGTTATAAACTCGTTTTAATCCGTTCTTTCGCCTAAAGTTTCGTTTTTGAATGTATTTTCTAAATCTTTGGTCAAAACTTGGCCACTATTTACTGATTTTCCCACGAAATGAAAATAGGGACAGTAGGTAATTTTATTGTTTCAAAAACCATTTTCAAGTCTCCAAACTAGTTCCATCCTCCATCAAACCACTTTCAAACACCACAAAGCTAATCTAATCCTACCATACACCTTCTTAGGGTGTCATGGGTCCTTAAACATCATCAATCCACTAGATCTAACAAGGGTTACTCATGTGTTCATTTCTAGGGCTCAAAGTTAAATATATACAAAAATGGAGTGGTATGAGTTAATGCATGTATGAGATCTTGTAAGAAAAGTATATAAACATAATAATAACTTGTAAAAATCATAAAAATGAGTTTGTTTACTTACTTGATGGTTTAGAGAGTTTAGATGATGAAAAACCTACTAATCCTTGAGTTTTTATTTCAAAACTCTAACAAGGATGATTATATAAACTAGTTTATGACAAGATCTTGTAAAAATTATCCTCCTTGCTCCTTGATCACCCTAGTTCGATCCAACCTAAAGAGAAAAGAGAGAAAAAGTTTTCTAGTTGCAAGTAAAAGTGATTTTTGATAAATGGGTGAAAAATAGTTTAATTTATATATGGAGACAATTGTTTGGTGAGTAATTAAGAGGGTTGGTGTAGTTTTAATGAATGAAGACCATGGGGGGGGGGGGGGGGGGGGTTGGCCGGTTCTAAAGGAGGAAAAGGGGGGAAAATGTTTGGTGATTTATTTTAGAAAGTTAGTGGTTTTAGTGTAGTATTATTAGTTTTAAGTTTAGTCGGGTACCGGGTTAACTAAAAATACATTTTATTGAAGTTATTCGGGTCATAATAAAGTTATAAAAATTGCAAAAATATGTCGGGTACAAGTACGGAGAGTTAGGGTGATTATTGTTTAATTTTAGTGAAAACCGTCGTTATTAAGTTAAACGTACGATACGTAATAGTTAAATTTCCAAAATACCGGGTAAGTTAATATTATAGTTTTTATATTATCAAAATGAGTGTAAAAATGTATTGGGACAATAGTCGGGAGTGTCGGACATGTTAGACACATTTATAGTTCGCGTATTAGCGTTTATTTAAAATAAACGTACGTAAATTGTTAATTATACCAAAAGTATAAATTTAGTTATCCTACGAGTGGAATAGTATGCAAGTGCCCTAATGATAATATGCGGACTATTCCTAGTCCGTATGAAATGTCCCTGATAATAATGTATGAATTCGCTCCTAAACCAATATGGTTACGCGAATTTAAACACTCGTAAACTAAATTTACGATGACATGAATGATGCACGTGAATAGTGGTTTTCTCTCGGAAATGAATAGTGTCAAGTGAATAATAAATTTTTTTGAATGTTCTCGGAATGTCAAATTGACCTCAAAAATGGTGAATAGTAAAACGATGAATAGTGGTCGATGAATAGTAATTTGTGAATAGTAAATTGTCGAGGTTTGGAAAAATGACCTAAAATTACGGGTTGTGACAGTCTCTACCCCTTAAGGGAACTTCGTCCCGAAGTTCAGCTCATTCATTCCACATATGTTCCTAGTGTTCAGTTCATTCCTTCCCAAACTCGTTAGAGTTGCTTACACCAATCAAATCATCTACTATCAATATAACTAGGTTAATGATGCTAGGTCTCAGATTAGTCGGGGTTGGGTATAAGTTCTATGCCAAGACTTAAGTGCTACGAAAATAATATAGTTGTTCAAGAGAATGTACCCGTGATGCTATCTTGGACATGTTGGGTGATAGGATTTCCTAGGAAGTAAGCTCTGCCACGCGCGGGTGGAATCTCAACGGCCTCATCTTGTGGCCCTTCAATTGCTGCTGCTAATTTTGGACGATTTCCTCCTTGGTTAAGATTCCTTTTTAACTTAGGACAGGTGTTCCGAAAGTGATCTGGGCTGTTACACTCATAGCATGTCTTTTGATTGTTCGTCATATTGCCCACATTCACTGGTTCTCTACACTGGTTTGCATAATGACCAGACTGTCTGCAATTAGCACAAATATGGCAGGGCACATTCTTTTGGTGATGAAAATTACATTTCGTACACTTAGGTTGCGAGCCTAAATACTCTCTTTGACCAGAACTAGTCGCCGCAAAGGTCCTTGCCCTTTTGTTGTCAGCTATCGCGCCTATATGCTTGTTCGACTCACTTGTTCCCTTCCTTTTATCACTGTTCTTCAAGCTTCCATTTCTAACCATCTCATCTGTCAGAGTCCCTGCTCTCAATATTGCACTCTAAATTGTAGAAGGCTCAGTTGCTTTCACAGTCCCACGAATTTCTAGGACAAGACCATATATGTACCTCTCGATCCTCTTGGACTCAGGGGTAACCAGGTGTGGAACTAGTCTGGCTAATTCATGGAATCGATCTGTATAGGCTGCATGTCCAGCCCCTATCATAGAGTGATGATAAAGTTCATCCTCTAGCTTCTGCATTTCATTGTCCGGGCAGTATTCCTCCTTCAGTAATGCCTTAAAATCATCCCATGTCATACCTACAGCTGCCTCTCTACCCCTAGCTTGAACCTGCGTATTCCACCATGTCAATGCCTTTCCTGATAGCAAGCATACAGAGTACTTCACCATTTGATGTGGTGCACAGTCACTAATGTCGATCACCGACTCCATCTTTTCAACCCATCGAGTATACCCTAACGCGCCTCCTATACCATCGAACTCAATTGGCTTACATGATGTGAATTCCTTATACGTACATCCAGTCCTAATGTTGTTGTTGCCATTACCATTCTGGCCTATACCATTGGTGTTGTTAATTCCGCTTTCGTGATTTGCCAAGTTATTCATATGATCACCAACTTGAGTGACAATAGTGGGGAGAAAGTTTTCAAGTTGTCGAGCGATGATGGCTTCAAAATCAGTATTTCCACCTTCGTTGTTATCATTATTTTCAACGCCGTGACCACCTCCTCTACCTCCACGTCTACCAGTTCTTCCACCATCGTTACTTGGGTTACTAGTGTCATGAGCAGCTCCTCTACCTCCTCTACCTCCACGTCCACCAGTCCTTCCACCCCTTGGTGTTGCGCCTCCTCGACCAGAGCTACGAGTCACTCTCCTTGGTGCCATGATTTCCTGAGAGGAAGGACATTTAGTGAACGTCAGAGTTGAGGGAAAACCGTTGATTAACCAAAGTCTATACTTAACATCCTCATATATAATACCGTGCCACCAATTGTCTCCTAAGTCGTGCCAACACCGATCTACATATGCATAGTCATATGTCCACGTGTGTCGTGAAGCACTTATAATTATGTTGGCCACCACAATTATAAATGTTTCCTTTCACAGGTGTACATATCACCAGGCACACATATCTCAGTGGTAGACGTTGCTTAAATGGGTATCTAGGGAATGTCACGCTCAGTACGAAGGAACAAAGGATTCTCCCTTAAGTGCTAAAGTCACTAGGTAGTCTAGTTTCTAACGGCTTCTAAGGAGTAACCTCAAGAGAACTCCCATCCTCGGACAAATCATCAAATCTCTACAGCTAAGTAATAACCTTCATTTAACTTAGTCTCATGTCTCATCAAACAAGAACTGTCACAAGATTAAGTTAAATGATCAGTTATTACCGAGCTCCATATTTCTGATAACTTGCCTAGATTTTGGGACTTCCCCATCGGTACCACAAAATACCTAATAGTGTAGGTCTAAGAAAATTATCAGCAAGCGTACGTGTATGAAAAATGCAAGGCGATAGGGAGGAGAGTCTAAATGTATGTAGTTATAGTCTAGACTCTAAAAACAACCTAGTTCTCTATAACCAAGGCTCTGGTACCAATCTGTAACACCCCCAAAATACCGCAGCGGAAGACTGTGTCATAGGGATGCTACTTCAGGGCACAAAGTACAAGCTATAGAAAACGAACTCTAAATGAGACGTTTTTAAAAAGTTACCATTCGAATAGATAAAAGTCATAGTTTACAAACCAAAAGATCCCAAATTAGAATAGTACATAAGTTTTTAAAAAGTATCGAATGGTAAAAGATAAAAGCGAAAGTCTTCAAAATGCATGCCCTAAGACTCTCCGCTCCACAAACCTGCTATCGCCTTTCTAACCTGAGATAAACATGCTTAAAAGTGTCAACACAAAGGTTGGTGAGTTCATAGAGTTGTTTAATGAATAAAGTTTAAAGAAGAATGGTCACACAGCAAAGGCATCGTAAATCCACTCAGTTACAAGTCCCGCCATAAGAGACTTGTAACCTGTGTGTTCACAACCCACTGCTACAATATATAGTATGAGTAAAATGTGTATAAATTTATCACAACAATTAAACACTTAGTCCTGAGTCTACACTTCATCTCCGAAGACCTCACGTTATATGTATGTTTCAATGGTTGTGCCCAGCAACTTAATCTGGGGCCATTGGTAGTGTCAATGGTTGTGCCCAGCAACTTAATCGTAGTGTCAATGGTTGTGCCCAGCAACTTAATCTGGGGCCATTGGAAGTCTCAAGAATACACCATCACAGTTTAGTATAACACAGTTAAGTATAGTACAATCACGTATGTATGACATCAAGTATAAGTGTTATCTAGTATAAAAGTAATCAAGTATAAATGTTTTAAATGTTTGTACAAGTAAAAACAAGTAGTTGAGCATGTATCTCCCCCAAAGAGTTAAAACAAGTATAAAGAGTAAAAGTGGGGCTATGACTCACCTGGAGTGAAGATACAAATATGCGTAATGATAAGGACAACAGGGAGCGAACACTATCCGCGACCTAAAATGAATGATAGTGATCTAACTTAGATCAAGCCGTAATGAAATGAATGCACATGCACATGATACTCATACCACTCGTAATTTGGAAATACTAGTTATCGTCATAGTAAAATAGTTTCCGTACTTAGGAAAATATATCCATATATAGGAGTATATAACTTGTCATATTAACTCGTACGAAAAAGTTAGCGTTATAATCCTAGTATCAAAACCTTAGAATGATGTCGTCATGTCGTATAAATATTCTCTCGGGTCGTACGTATTCATTTATTAAGAAAATAGTCATTAGTAACGTTGTTAGAAAATATACCATTTAGTACGTACGTTATTATTTTTATTTGTGACTATATATATAAATATAGTTTTGACAATGTTAAAACGGGTATAACTCGGTCGTTTTAGGCTCGTTTTCCTTGTTCTTTATGTCCACGGATTCGTCTTTGTGTATACTAGTATATTTTTGATGACTCGGCTCTTTTAGGTTACGTTTAATGCCTCTAATTACCCGTCGTATTCTGCCAAACAGCAAGCAGTCTTTATAAGAAATAGTTTTCGTCGTTAAATTTGCAAAAATCATATCTCCTTCGTTATAAACTCGTTTTAATCCGTTCTTTCGCCTAAAGTTTCGTTTTTGAATGTATTTTCTAAATCTTTGGTCAAAACTTGGCCACTATTTACTGATTTTCCCACGAAATGAAAATAGGGACAGTAGGTAATTTTATTGTTTCAAAAATCATTTTCAAGTCTCCAAACTAGTTCCATCCTCCATCAAACCACTTTCAAACACCACAAAGCTAATCTAATCCTACCATACACCTTCTTAGGGTGTCATGGGTCCTTAAACATCATCAATCCACTAGATCTAACAAGGGTTACTCATGTGTTCATTTCTAGGGCTCAAAGTTAAATATATACAAAAATGGAGTGGTATGAGTTAATGCATGTATGAGATCTTGTAAGAAAAGTATATAAACATAATAATAACTTGTAAAAATCATAAAAATGAGTTTGTTTACTTACTTGATGGTTTAGAGAGTTTAGATGATGAAAAACCTACTAATCCTTGAGTTTTTATTTCAAAACTCTAACAAGGATGATTATATAAACTAGTTTATGACAAGATCTTGTAAAAATTATCCTCCTTGCTCCTTGATCACCCTAGTTCGATCCAACCTAAAGAGAAAAGAGAGAAAAAGTTTTCTAGTTGCAAGTAAAAGTGATTTTTGATAAATGGGTGAAAAATAGTTTAATTTATATATGGAGACAATTGTTTGGTAAGTAATTAAGAGGGTTGGTGTAGTTTTAATGAATGAAGACCATGGGGGGGGGGGGGGGTTGGCCGGTTCTAAAGGAGGAAAAGGGGGGAAAATGTTTGGTGATTTATTTTAGAAAGTTAGTTGTAACACCCCCAATTTACCTGAATGGCAGCGGAATGGAATACCTGGGGGTGACTGTCATAGCACCATAGTTACAGTTATATTGAACGACCTAAAGTGTCGTTTTGAAAATACAGCGTTTGATCATTAAAACATTCAGAGTTTACAAAGCTTAGGTTCCAAAAGAGTTTACAAAACATAGGTCCCAAAAGATGTTGCCATTTTAGTTAAAATAAGTTCAACAAGATCAAACGTTTCATAAGTGCAGAAATTATAGTGAGACGCGTCGACTCCGCGACTCCATGAAGGTCCAAATGTATGCATCATGAGCTACCTTAACAACCTGAAAATACATGCTAAAGTGTCAACACGAGGTTGGTGAGTTCATAGATTTAGAGAACAAATAGATATGGTAAAACATTTGAAGAGAAGAATTTCCCAGTAAAATCATCGTAAATCAGTATTAAAGCTGATGCAAAGGCATCATAAATTAGTAATAAGAAATCAGTAATAAGAAATCCGAAATAAGAACTCAGAACTTAGTAATCCGAAATAAGAACTCAGAATTTAGTAATCCGAAATAAGAACTCAGAATTTAGTAATCCGAAATAAGAACTCAGAATTTAGTAATCCGAAATAAGAACTCAGAATTTAGTAATCCGAAATAAGAACTCAGAATTTAGTAATCCGAAATAAGAACTCAGAATTTAGTAATCCGAAATAAGAACTCAGAATTTAGTAATCCGAAATAAGAACTCAGAATTTAGTAATCCGAAATAAGAACTCAGAATTTAGTAATCCGAAATAAGAACTCAGAATTTAGTAATCCGAAATAAGAACTCAGAACAAGATTTATAAAAACCATTAGTATTTAGCTTTAATCGTATGTACCATAGCCCAAGTATAAAGAAATAAGTTTTTCAGTCATAAAACTACATTGTCTCTTAAGCTCATGAAACCGAAGCTAGACGATACTTGGCCCCAAATGAGTGTTTACCAGACACTCGAAATAATAAAGACATGAAATGCATTCGCTCCATTTGGAGCAACCCAAACACGAATGGAGGCGTCACCCTCGATAGATCTATCCACTCACTCTTCGCTTAGTACTAGAAATTAACGGTTCATGATAATAAAGGGGACTTGAAGTGGTAGTACTAACAACTTAAGCAATGTATGGAATTCAATACTTGGCATTGTACAAAAATAATTAAAGCATCGTATTCTTTCAAAAGTCATTCAAATCGTATAAAAGTATAAAACAAGTATTTAAGCATGTATTTCCCCCAAAGAGTTTATAAACAATTTAAACAAGTAAAAGTGGGGCTATGACTCACCTCGAAATGATAGTACAAAGTGATGGAATGATCGGGACAACAAGGCGCGAACACCAGCCGCAACCTAAATGAATGAATGTGATCTAACTTAGATCACGCCGTGATGAAATGAATGCACATGCACATGATACTCATACCACTCGTAATTTGGAAATACTAGTTATCGTCATAGAAAAATAGTTTCCATACTTAGGAAAAATATGTCCATATATATAGGAGTATATAACTTGTCATATTAACTCGTACGAAAAAGTTAGCGTTAAATTCCTTGTATTGAAAACCTTGAAATATGTCGTTAAGTCGTATAAATATTACCTCGGGTCATACGTATTCGTTTGATAAGAAAATAGTCCTTAGTAATATTTACTAGAAAATATACCGTTTAGCGCGTACGTTATTATTTTTATTTGGGACTATATATATATATATATAGTTTGACGATGTTAGAATGGGTATAACCTTGTCGTTTTAAGCTCGTTTTCCTTGTTCTTTATGTCCACGGATTCGTCTTTGTGTATACTAGTATATTTTAGATAATTCGGCTCCTTTAGGTTACGTTTAATGCTTCAAAATACCCATCGTATTCTGCCCAACAGCAAGCAGTTTTCTGGAAAAGTAGTTTTCGTCGTTAAGTTTGCAAAAAATCATAACTCCTTCGTTATAAACTCGTTTTAATCCGTTCTTTCGCCTAAAGTTTCGTTTTTGAATGTACTTTCTAAATCTTTGGTCAAAACATAGTCACCCTTTACTGATTTTCCCACGGATTTAAAATAAGGACAGTAGGTATTTCAAAAGTTTCAAAAATCATTTTCAAGTCTCTAAACTAGTTCCATCCTCCATCAATCCACTTTCAAACACCACAAGACTAATCTAATCCTACCATACACCTTCTTAGGGTGTCATGGGTCCTTAAATATCATCAAACCACTAGGTCTAACAAGAGTTTCATATGTTTCCATTTCTAGGGCTTCAAAGTTAATATATACAAAAATGGAGTGGTACAAGTTGATGCATGTATAAAATCTTGTAAGAAAATTATATGAACATAATAATAACTTGTAAAAACCATAAAAATGAGTTTGTTTACTTACTTGATGGTTTAGAGAGTTTAGATGATAAAAAGCCTACTAATCCTTGAGTTTTTATTTCAAAACTCTAACAAGGATGATTATATAAACTAGTTTATGACAAGATCTTGTAAAATGTTGTTGTTCTTGCTCCTTGACCACCTTGGTCGATCCAACCTCAAGAGAAAAGAGAGAAAAGAAAAGTTTACTTGCTTGTAAAAGTGATTTGTGATAAAGTGGATGAAAAAATTTAACTTATACTTGGAGACATAAGTTTGGTGAGCCATTAAGAGGTTTGGTGAGATTTTTAATGTTTTAGGACCAAAAGGGGGGGGGGGGGGTGGCCGGTTCTAAAAGGAGGGAAATGGGGGGCTTTGTCCTTGGGTTTAAGTACAAAATTAGTATTAGTAGTTTGTAGTTAAGTTAGGTTTAGGTTTAAGGTTTAAATCGGGTACCGGGTTTGTTAGAAATAAATTTTATTGAAGTTATTCGGGTCATAATAAAGTTATAAAAATTGTAAAAATATGTCAGGTACAAGTACGGAGAGTTAGGGTGATTATCGTTTAATTTTGGTGAAAACCGGCGTTATTAAGTTAAACGTACGATACGTAATGGTTAAATTTCCAAAATACCGGGTAAATGAATATTATAGTTTTTATATTATAGGAATGAGTATAAAAATGTATTGGGATCATAGTCGGGAGTGTCGGACATGTTAGACACATTTATAGTTCGCGTATTAGCGTTTATTTAAAATAAACGTACGTAAATTGTTAATCGTACCAAAAGTATGAATTTAATTATCCTACGAGTGGAATAGTATGCAAGTGCCGTAATAATGATATGTCGACTATTTCTAGTCCGTATGAAATGTCCCTGACAATAATGCATGAATTCGCTCCTGAACCAATACGGTTACGCGAATTTGAACACTCGTAAACAAAATTTACGATGACATGAATAATGCACGTGAATAGTGGTAATTCTTCCGGAAATGAATAGTGTCAAGTGAATAGTAAATTTTCTGAATATGTCTCGGAATGTCAAATTGACCTCAAAAACGATGAATAGTGATCGATGAATAGTAAATGATGAATAGTAACTTGTGAATAGTAAATTGTCGTGGTTTGGAAAATGATCGGAAATTACGAGTTGTGACAGTCTTCCCCACTAACAGGAACTTCGTCCCGAAGTTCAGTTTTGGTTGGTCTCTGAAGTATATTTGGTAAAAAGACGTGGATACTTAAGTTGCATTTGGTCTACCCGTTCCCAAGTAAATTCGGGTTCTTTTCAAGAATTCCAGCGAACTTTCACGATAAAGATTCGACTTTGCTTCGACCGTTCGACCTCACGGTCCATGCATTTAATGGTTCTATTACCAAGTTTACGTTTGTCTCAAGGTTGGATTCCCTTCCAAATGGGATTTTAATTGACTAATCTGAAAGTCATTTCCTGGATTCAAATAGGTGAAACATAGTTGTGTAATCCGGCTGTTCTTTAACAAGGCTCAAGTCTGAAGGCCACTAGGCCTACTCTGTCCGAACTATTAAGTGTTCCAGTGTATATCGGCTTTAACTTTTCAAATATTTCCGAATAATATCATGCCTTTCCTAGGCAGAGCTTTCAACGTAATCTGGCTACCATCTTGAAGTTTTAGTGGTTTACAACTTATAGAATTTGTAATTGATCCTTGACTTGTAGGAAATTTCTGGTTATTTCATGAATGCCTATTGGAATAGTGAGTGTGGCTTTTTCCGAGTTCGGTTCGTCAATAGATGATCAGTGCTTCTTCAGGTTTATAATGTAATATGGATAATGTATGTTGCTGAACTCTGTCAGAACTCAAATCTTATATGTCAGCTGGTCGATTCTATCATGAATCTGAAATGGTCCAATATACTTAAAAGTTCAATCTCTCGTGTTACCAAAATCGTATCATGCCTCTTCAAGGCAAAGCTTTCAATTTAGTTCGTTCTTTCACGTGAATCTAGTAAATTTGCTTGTTCAAGGATACCCAATCCGTATGATGTGCGTCATGCACCAACCCAACTTCTACCAGTCTCTTGTTGCTTGTAACTGGTTCTTGACTTGTGAAATTCCCTTTGTTGTTCCATAGTTTAGTTCTAGACCAGTGAATTTAACTTTCCGATTTTGGTCGATATATGGGTAATTGATACTTCGATCATAAAGTGCCTCAATTGATGTAGTCTTTATGCTCGCGCGATAACTATGGTTGTAAAAGAATCCGATTTATGGTAAATGGTTAATCCAACCATTTCTAGAGTCGATCACTCAAACTCTGAGTATAAATTTCCTATGTTCGAATCGTTCTCTCGTTGTGACCATCGGTCTGAGGATGACAGGCGGTGTTTATATCTTAATGAGATTCCGAAGGAAGCCTTAAAATGATTGTTAGAAGTCTGAGGTGATTCGATCACCTTTATCCGGAATAATTGAAATGGGTACAATAAATCTTGTGACTAATTCCTTAACATTACGTCTTTCGAACTTGGCGTTATCTGAATGAGATAGAACATGAGTAGCAGTTTTGATTCCTTGTCTCTTGGTCTAGCGGATGATAAGACATATGTCTTTCCTTGCCTTTTGGTGGTTGTCAGGCAACTACAAGCCTAGGTATTCAACCAACTTAAGTCTTGAGATAGATTATCGTGAAATTGTCATCATGTTGTCAAATGTATATTCGGGTCTAATTCCTTTCTTGATATGGTAATGAGGTTATCTGACATATCTGGAGAACACGATTCCTTGAGGGAATCCATATCGATATCCATAATTCGCATCAATCATTCTTGGCGTAAAACCCACCGTAGGGAAGTTTGCATTTAGATAAGGTCATGTTTAATCAAATCACTTTACAGTATCGGTTAGGAGGCTTGGTTTATTCCCATGGTGTTGCTTAGCGTACCTTCACAATGTGTTCGATCCTGTAGCTCCATCCAGTTAGTACCTTTGAATCAATAAATTGGACAACTAGGTCAGAGATGGTGGTTCGGATGGTCTCGTGGCATCTTAGAATCGTTGTTGAGCTATAAATTGTCTTGGTGTGTATACTTCTAGTCTAGGTTTAGTAGTTCTGTAATCCTTTCATTGTTTTTCTGGTATCGAGGAATCCTACTCGTAATTGATATGGAAAGTCTCTCCTAGAGAAGTCAATGGAACAATCCAACTTAATGGCTAAGTAGGTGATAGGTGGGATAAGTATCCCAAGGGAAAGTTTGTCAGAAACAGCCATTTATAAAAGAGTTTATTTGTTTAAAACGCTTTTGGATGAAGATTGTTATTAGCAATACTTTAAAAAGTAACTATTTCCTTCATGGCATAATCTTTCCTGAAGTATACATAGGTGATCAGGCTATGTATAGTTGAGGACTAATGATGCGATGCTTGATTTAATCAAAATAATATTATTTTTCTCAAAAGCTTTAGATGGTGTTCAACGTTTTGTTTCGAAGAATGGTATTCTAGTCATTTCCTTTCAAAGCAATATAAAAATTGTTTCGCGTAATAATAGTAAATATTTGGCGTAATATCGGAAAAATCAGTTTATAGTACGGTAACAAAACGACTTATTTTAGAAATTCGGTAAAAACAATTTCCCCATAAGGTAGTAAAATAGTTTGAAATCTCGTTGAATGGTTTATTGGATACATGGGTAAATACTATGGATTGGTAATAATCTACTAATCCGTCAATTACGAAATCGGTCAAATCCTTAATAAAACAATGGCATAATGTTACGAAACGATTGAAAATTGAACGATTGGGATAGAAAGCGGAGTAAACGAAGGTTATGGTTATCATAGAGGTAACAAAAGATAGTCATTACATTGGATAGGAAAGTGCTTAATACAACTAGGTTACATCAACGTTCTTATGGAAAGTACCAAAAGAAAGTACAACCCTAGAGGGCTCGAACTATGGTTTTAAAACATGAACTGCCTCCTCCAGTCCCGGTCTCTCAACACCGGGCATTCACTCTTGAAGTGTCCCACTACTCCACATTCACGGCAGATTACCGTGAGTTCCTGATGCTTTGTGAGGGTGGGAATCTTGCAATCCTTGGCTTTGTGTCCGATTTTCTTACAGTTGCCACATGGTTCCGGGCAACGTCCTTTGTGATGAAACTGACACCTGTTGCACTCGGGTAATTTACCTACACATCCTTTCTTTTGGCTTGACCCAGCAGTAAAGGTCTCCACCACTTGTTGTATCTTAAATGGTCGTTGAGTAGTATTAGCATCCTGATTACCGACCCATTTCTCTTGTTGTTATTATTGTCTCCCGATGTCTTGTCGCGAACTATGAGTTCCTTTGTTTCGATTGCCATCTGGATAGCTTCAGACATGGTATTGGGTTCGCATGCTATGACCATCCTACGAATTTCAGGAGAAAGTCCTCCGATGTACCTTTCGAGTTTCTTGCTTTCCGGTTCATCCATTGCAGAGCCTAGTCGAGCAAAATCATAAAAATAAGCAGTATACTTGACAACATCATCTCCTTCCATGGTAAGGTTTAGTGTTTCTTGTTCAATTGCTTGCAATTCGCTTTTCATACAGAACTTCAAACTCATTATTCTTTTTAGTTTCTCCCAAGAGTGTGAGTAAGCAGCATCAACTCCTACTACTTGGACATACTTAGTCCACCATTTCTGGGCATGCTTCTGAAAAGTGCAAGTGGCGAACTTAACCTTGTCTTCCTTACGACAGTCACCACTTTGAAAGATTGTTTCTAATTCTTCGAACCATTTGAGAAATTCTTTTGTGTCTACACTTCCGCTAAAGAAGGGGGGGTTTCAACCCATAAATTCCACGTGAGTAAGTTCCTTGGTGAGGACGGTAGTTGCGTTCCTGGCAATGAATTGTCCAACAGCGGCTTGCGTCATGCTTGGAGTGGTTTGCTTAAATCTATTTCCATCAAATCATGAGAGTCCATGAGAATTTATCGGTAATAACAATCATCATATTCATAACACATGAATATAATACATGAAGGTTTCGGTCTATATGGGCCAATATCATAGATAGCACAACCATTCCCCTATAGTAGAGTCAATACTTGGTGATTCCGTTCGTACATCAATCAAAATACTACAAGTTTCTTCGAACTATGCCACACCTCTCATGGCTAGGATAATAGTAAAAGCTAGTAAAGACATAAGTCTAGTCTAGAGACTTCTTGGCGTTGCGGAGGTTCCTGTTGAGTCCGTAATCTTGGTATTATCCACAAGGTGTTATCTAATTCGTGGCAAATGGAAATGGAAAAGGAAACTGACAATGGTGGTATTCTAAAGGATGAGAATAACATTGATGACGATGAAATCCCAGTGATGAGTTAGAAGATAATGGTGATAATAGTGAATGGGATACTACCCTCTTTCGCGCTATCTCGCGACATCCAAGAGGTAAAGTTGAAGTACGCACTATGGGACGACCAATAGTGAAATAAGTAACTGACGGTGGTGGTAGTACCTGAGTAGTAAGCGTCCTACTAGTGGAGGAAAGAAAACATGCTATCTCCCTTGTAATAAGCATCCTAATAAGTCCATTAGAATTAAGTCTGAATACTTTACCAAACGGCATTCTATGTATAGGCTGAATGATAGGAAAACCTTATTCCTATAACAATTCAATAGTGCTAACGGTGGTATACGTGCAACTGGTGGTATAATGGTAGTGGAAGATGACAAGGCATCTTCAATGTCGGAATCCGACGAAAGGATAACAGCGTGGGTATCTGAAGACATGTCACTTGTGAACCAGGTCAATATAATCATATATATATATGAGTATGGTTATGAATAACTTGCACAATGTGTGCGTAAAACAACATGTATAGTGAATATGCACCTATGATGAAATGATGAGATGCTATGATGATGTGGTTATAGTCTAGGGTCCAAGATACATCCTAGTTCGCTATAACCTTAGCTCTGATGCCAATCTGTAACACCCCCAATTTACCTGAATGGCAGTGGAATGGAATACCTGGGGGTGACTGTCATAGCACCATAGTTACAGTTATATTGAACGACCTAAAGTGTCGTTTTGAAAATACAGCGTTTGATCATTAAAACATTCAGAGTTTACAAAGCTTAGGTTCCAAAAGAGTTTACAAAACATAGGTCCCAAAAGATGTTGCCATTTTAGTTAAAATAAGTTCAACAAGATCAAACGTTTCATAAGTGCAGAAATTATAGTGAGACGCGTCGACTCCGCGACTCCATGAAGGTCCAAATGTATGCATCATGAGCTACCTTAACAACCTGAAAATACATGCTAAAGTGTCAACACGAGGTTGGTGAGTTCATAGATTTAGAGAACAAATAGATATGGTAAAACATTTGAAGAGAAGAATTTCCCAGTAAAATCATCGTAAATCAGTATTAAAGCTGATGCAAAGGCATCATAAATTAGTAATAAGAAATCAGTAATAAGAAATCCGAAATAAGAACTCAGAACTTAGTAATCCGAAATAAGAACTCAGAATTTAGTAATCCGAAATAAGAACTCAGAATTTAGTAATCCGAAATAAGAACTCAGAATTTAGTAATCCGAAATAAGAACTCAGAATTTAGTAATCCGAAATAAGAACTCAGAATTTAGTAATCCGAAATAAGAACTCAGAATTTAGTAATCCGAAATAAGAACTCAGAATTTAGTAATCCGAAATAAGAACTCAGAACAAGATTTATAAAAACCATTAGTATTTAGCTTTAATCGTATGTACCATAGCCCAAGTATAAAGAAATAAGTTTTTCAGTCATAAAACTACATTGTCTCTTAAGCTCATGAAACCGAAGCTAGACGATACTTGGCCCCAAATGAGTGTTTACCAGACACTCGAAATAATAAAGACATGAAATGCATTCGCTCCATTTGGAGCAACCCAAACACGAATGGAGGCGTCACCCTCGATAGATCTATCCACTCACTCTTCGCTTAGTACTAGAAATTAACGGTTCATGATAATAAAGGGGACTTGAAGTGGTAGTACTAACAACTTAAGCAATGTATGGAATTCAATACTTGGCATTGTACAAAAATAATTAAAGCATCGTATTCTTTCAAAAGTCATTCAAATCGTATAAAAGTATAAAACAAGTATTTAAGCATGTATTTCCCCCAAAGAGTTTATAAACAATTTAAACAAGTAAAAGTGGGGCTATGACTCACCTCGAAATGATAGTACAAAGTGATGGAATGATCGGGACAACAAGGCGCGAACACCAGCCGCAACCTAAATGAATGAATGTGATCTAACTTAGATCACGCCGTGATGAAATGAATGCACATGCACATGATACTCATACCACTCGTAATTTGGAAATACTAGTTATCGTCATAGAAAAATAGTTTCCATACTTAGGAAAAATATGTCCATATATATAGGAGTATATAACTTGTCATATTAACTCGTACGAAAAAGTTAGCGTTAAATTCCTTGTATTGAAAACCTTGAAATATGTCGTTAAGTCGTATAAATATTACCTCGGGTCATACGTATTCGTTTGATAAGAAAATAGTCCTTAGTAATATTTACTAGAAAATATACCGTTTAGCGCGTACGTTATTATTTTTATTTGGGACTATATATATATATATAGTTTGACGATGTTAGAATGGGTATAACCTTGTCGTTTTAAGCTCGTTTTCCTTGTTCTTTATGTCCACGGATTCGTCTTTGTGTATACTAGTATATTTTAGATAATTCGGCTCCTTTAGGTTACGTTTAATGCTTCAAAATACCCATCGTATTCTGCCCAACAGCAAGCAGTTTTCTGGAAAAGTAGTTTTCGTCGTTAAGTTTGCAAAAAATCATAACTCCTTCGTTATAAACTCGTTTTAATCCGTTCTTTCGCCTAAAGTTTCGTTTTTGAATGTACTTTCTAAATCTTTGGTCAAAACATAGTCACCCTTTACTGATTTTCCCACGGATTTAAAATAAGGACAGTAGGTATTTCAAAAGTTTCAAAAATCATTTTCAAGTCTCTAAACTAGTTCCATCCTCCATCAATCCACTTTCAAACACCACAAGACTAATCTAATCCTACCATACACCTTCTTAGGGTGTCATGGGTCCTTAAATATCATCAAACCACTAGGTCTAACAAGAGTTTCATATGTTTCCATTTCTAGGGCTTCAAAGTTAATATATACAAAAATGGAGTGGTACAAGTTGATGCATGTATAAAATCTTGTAAGAAAATTATATGAACATAATAATAACTTGTAAAAACCATAAAAATGAGTTTGTTTACTTACTTGATGGTTTAGAGAGTTTAGATGATAAAAAGCCTACTAATCCTTGAGTTTTTATTTCAAAACTCTAACAAGGATGATTATATAAACTAGTTTATGACAAGATCTTGTAAAATGTTGTTGTTCTTGCTCCTTGACCACCTTGGTCGATCCAACCTCAAGAGAAAAGAGAGAAAAGAAAAGTTTACTTGCTTGTAAAAGTGATTTGTGATAAAGTGGATGAAAAAATTTAACTTATACTTGGAGACATAAGTTTGGTGAGCCATTAAGAGGTTTGGTGAGATTTTTAATGTTTTAGGACCAAAAGGGGGGGGGGGGGGTGGCCGGTTCTAAAAGGAGGGAAATGGGGGGCTTTGTCCTTGGGTTTAAGTACAAAATTAGTATTAGTAGTTTGTAGTTAAGTTAGGTTTAGGTTTAAGGTTTAAATCGGGTACCGGGTTTGTTAATAAATTTTATTGAAGTTATTCGGGTCATAATAAAGTTATAAAAATTGTAAAAATATGTCAGGTACAAGTACGGAGAGTTAGGGTGATTATCGTTTAATTTTGGTGAAAACCGGCGTTATTAAGTTAAACGTACGATACGTAATGGTTAAATTTCCAAAATACCGGGTAAATGAATATTATAGTTTTTATATTATAGGAATGAGTATAAAAATGTATTGGGATCATAGTCGGGAGTGTCGGACATGTTAGACACATTTATAGTTCGCGTATTAGCGTTTATTTAAAATAAACGTACGTAAATTGTTAATCGTACCAAAAGTATGAATTTAATTATCCTACGAGTGGAATAGTATGCAAGTGCCGTAATAATGATATGTCGACTATTTCTAGTCCGTATGAAATGTCCCTGACAATAATGCATGAATTCGCTCCTGAACCAATACGGTTACGCGAATTTGAACACTCGTAAACAAAATTTACGATGACATGAATAATGCACGTGAATAGTGGTAATTCTTCCGGAAATGAATAGTGTCAAGTGAATAGTAAATTTTCTGAATATGTCTCGGAATGTCAAATTGACCTCAAAAACGATGAATAGTGATCGATGAATAGTAAATGATGAATAGTAACTTGTGAATAGTAAATTGTCGTGGTTTGGAAAATGATCGGAAATTACGAGTTGTGACATTAGTGGTTTTAGTGTAGTATTATTAGTTTTAAGTTTAGTCGGGTACCGGGTTAACTAAAAATACATTTTATTGAAGTTATTCGGGTCATAATAAAGTTATAAAAATTGCAAAAATATGTCGGGTACAAGTACGGAGAGTTAGGGTGATTATTGTTTAATTTTGGTGAAAACCGTCGTTATTAAGTTAAACGTACGATACGTAATAGTTAAATTTCCAAAATACCGGGTAAGTTAATATTATAGTTTTTATATTATCAAAATGAGTGTAAAAATGTATTGGGACAATAGTCGGGAGTGTCGGACATGTTAGACACATTTATAGTTCGCGTATTAGCGTTTATTTAAAATAAACGTACGTAAATTGTTAATTATACCAAAAGTATAAATTTAGTTATCCTACGAGTGGAATAGTATGCAAGTGCCCTAATGATAATATGCGGACTATTCCTAGTCCGTATGAAATGTCCCTGATAATAATGTATGAATTCGCTCCTAAACCAATATGGTTACGCGAATTTAAACACTCGTAAACTAAATTTACGATGACATGAATGATGCACGTGAATAGTGGTTTTCTCTCGGAAATGAATAGTGTCAAGTGAATAGTAAAATTTTTTGAATGTTCTCGGAATGTCAAATTGACCTCAAAAATGGTGAATAGTAAAACGATGAATAGTGGTCGATGAATAGTAATTTGTGAATAGTAAATTGTCGAGGTTTGGAAAAATGACCTAAAATTACGGGTTGTGACATGTCTCAACCACCTAATCACTACTTTCCTCATGTTCAACAACATTAGATCATTCCTCAACAACAATCATATCAAGTGCCACAACAAACCACTCAGTTTTCCTCCAAACAACCTCACTGGTTTGACAGAATGTGTGAAGTTATTACAACTCAACAATCCCGACATGAGGCAGGATCACTTGAAACACCTCCAATGCTTACACCTGGGAACTATGTTCAATGGTCAAGTCGATTCTTACGATTTGTTGAGCTAAAGAAACCTCATGGGAAATTCTTGAAGCAAGTGATACTTGAAGGACCATTTGAGTGGCCAACTAGATTTGAAGCTGGTGATCCACATGCTGATCCTCCACGTCCTCCTAGTGATAGACCCCTTCTAGAATCTGCACTCACTGAAGAACAGAAACTACATCGTGAAGCTGATCAGTATGCAATGGCTTATATACTTCAAGGTATACCTAATCCGATCTATCGAAGTGTCGATGCTCAGAAAACAGCCAAAGCTATGTGGGAACACGTTCATCTCCTTATGGAAGGCACTCAATTGAACAAAGATGACATGGAATCCAAGCTATACATGGAATACACTGACATCACAATTGAACCTGGAGAGTCACTTGAATCCTACTATCATCGTTTCACAAATGTGGTTAATGATCTGGAACGTCACAAAATCACAGTACCAAGGATCGCTGTGAACTCCAAATTTGTTGGTAGTCTTGGCCCTGATTGGCATAAATATGTGACACTTGTTCGTCAAACAAAGAATTTGCATGATGCTCCATATGGTTTGTTGTATGATTTTCTGAAACACCATGAACCTGAAGTGGAAAAAGATCGAGCTCTACGAGGAGGATACACACCAACTTCTACACCAAATTCTTTGGCTCTCGTAGCTCAGTCTTCCTACGCTCCACCACCAATGTCTAATCATGCATATGTTCAAGAGCAGAACTACTTCAGTTATCCACAATCTTCGACCTCGAACCAAATGGTCCCTTATGATTCATCTCTACAGAATACTTCTACTCAACTTGTTCCGTTAAACAACAATGATTCTGTGTACTACTCCAACTCCAATGAGGATGACGATGATGACTTTAATACGTTGAATCAGGGACTTGCTCTTATTGCTCGTGCTTTCAGCAAATTCTCCAACAAAACAAACAACCGTCAACGGTCATCTTCGAATACAAGGAATCAAGCGGTTGTCCATGATGGAAGAGTGGAAATTCAGAATCGCAATTATGGTCGATTTGGTTCAGGAAATTCTTCCGGAAATTATGGGAATGATCAGAGGTTTAGTAACAATACGGGGTTCAAAAACAACTCCGGATCTTCTCAACAAAGGTCTGACTCAATTGCAACAAGGAACTCCAACTCAGGGAATGCAGTTTGGTGCTACAATTGTAATGAGCAAGGTCATATAGCTACAGCATGTCCCAAACCGAGAACTCGCGGTAGTAAGTTTCACAAGCAGGCATTACTCATGGCTCTTCAAGATGAAAAAGACGGACATTTCCCTGAACAAGATAACAACTTCATGGCAAATGTGAACAATGATGATGACATGGAACATCTGGAAGCTAATGCAGCTGTGATGCTTATGGCCAACATGCAGGAACTTAAGCTCAATGATTCAGGTCCAGTGTATGACACTGACGGCTTGTCTCAGGTACATGACCTCAATGAATGCTTTATTAATGAAATAGTCTCACCTTTTGCTTATGAATCAGATATGGCGCAAGTTGTTCCATCTAAATCATCTTCATCATCTCAAAAAGATGAACAAATAAGCACAGTTGCCATATTCGATGATGACACAGTTGTTTCATTTGATGATCCTATTGAGAATGATGAACATGATAATTTAGAACAACATGAACCATCATTTGATCCAGACCCTGACCTAATATTGTTATCTAAACAACTGGATGCTCAACAATTGCAAATAATAAAATGCAATGAAATAAATAAAGTTTTAAAAGAACAAAATGCGTCACTTGCAAGAGATATTGAATGTTATAAAATTCAACTTTCAAATCAGGAAGAAAAGATTAAAAATGCAAAAAGTTTTGAAAATGCTTTTCAGGATTCTTACAATAAAGAACAAGATCTTCAACGCAAAATGCAAGATTTAATTGAGTCAAACGGAAAGTTGATTTCGAAACTTGAAAGTGAAAAGTGTGAATTGAAAATGCAAGTTGAACGTCTTCAAACAGAACTTTCAAAAACAGAAACAAAATTGTCAAGTTGTCAAAAAGATTTTTGTGAACAAAAAATACGAAAAAGGAAGTATATAGATGACTTACTCGGTGATATTGTTGATCTTGAAAAACAACTCAAAGAATTTCGTAACATTGTTTACAAACACGGGAACTCTGTCACAACAATTCAGAAATTTACTTTAAAACCGAGACCCAGTACAGGATTTGCACTTGGCGATTACAATTCGATGTTTCTTCACATAGCATTCAAAGAAATTCCTAAAATTTACAGTATGGATTATTTGCTTGATGATACAATTGTGCGTGCTGTTGTTTTTGATACTGAGGAAGAAGAAGAACTTGAAGATGAGAGTCGGTCAAAAATGAGTAATGTTCAATATTGGACACCATATGACTATTCAAAAGCTCCAATTAAATTTGTTACTCAAAAAGACTTACCTGAGAAATCATGGTTTATCAAAGAGTCATATGTTTCATCTTCTAATGCAGCCCCTGTCCAAACTGTAGCACAAATAAATGGTCCTTTACCATCATCCGGTGAACTTTCACCCTTACCAAAAAATGTTCGTGTCTTAAATTATTTCAAAACCTTTATGGAAGACATCGAAATTTTGGAGGAAACAATTGAACGTAATTCTGAAATAAAAATTGAAACTTTTCAATCCGCTTACGAGCGAGAAAACAGAGATATTTTTCAAAAACAAATGAAGCCAATTGTTCAACACCTCTGTCTATGTGCTACACGTTGGGATCAGGAACTTCAAAAGGAGGTCAAACATCTGATAAACGTTTTCAATGAAACTGACAAAGAAATTTTGGTTCAAAAGCAAAGAACTAGAGTTTTCAAAAATGATGCTGATCGACTCTTGGAACAAGTTCTCAATGCTGATATTTTGTCTGTTATCATGAATGATCTCTATAAATCTGGTACTTCTATGCTTATGGATGATCTTTGTGTTGATAATAATTTGTTGAATGAGGAAATTGAGACACTTAAACAGGAAAATGATAAGTTGAGGAAAAAGAATGATGATGTGACAAAACAGTTTTCAAAAGAAATTTTTCAACTCAAACAAAAGCTTGATTGGTGTCAAGCTCAGAGTCTTAATAAGGAATTGAAACTTCAAAGTCAAAATGTTTCTAACTCTTGTCAGCTTTGCAAAAACATTGAGTCTTTCAAAAGTTTGTGTCTCAAATATGAAAAAGAAATTGCGGACTTAAAAATTGAAAACGCCGAATGGCAACAAAACGGCGATGACATCAAATATTGCAATGGTTTACTCGAGTCTGAAATTCAGGATAAAAATCACATCATCATCGATTTAAAAGAGAAAGTTAGGCTACTTCAAAAAGGAAAGATGGTTGACACCACGGTGATAGCACCAGGAATGTATAAATTAGACAAAACGGAAAAAGGAAAGGTTGTTCTTAATACTAATGTTGATACCTCCACTTCTACAGGACTAGTCTCCACTACTAGCGTTAGCAGACCCAAGCGGAAAAGTAAAAAGAAGAATAGGATCTTGCAACGTAAGAGAGGACACCTAGACGCTCAAGAAGTAGAAGACCAACTTAGGAATTTGAATAAAACTCATGTTGCATCAGATTTAGATTCTAATATGGCAAATTGTAATCAAAATCTAAATGTAACGAATGATGAACCTTTGAATGTTTTGAATATTAATGCATCTTGTGTGTTTTGTCGTAAAAGCGTATCATCTGGTGATCATACAAAATGCTTAGCTAATTCTCTTCTAAATCGTCATAAGAAACGTAGGACAAGCATTCCTCCTAGGCCCACTATTGCCTCTAAGTCTAACTTAGGAAAGCCGTCTTCTACGGTTTCTAATGAAGCTGAAGTTACCCCCATAGGTGCAAAGAACAAATCTAGGAATGAGCCAACGACTAGTGCATTTAACATTAAGAAAGCACAAACTAGTTAGAATTGGCAACGTTGGTTACAACACAAACCAGACTTTAAATGGATTCCTAAATTGTTGAATAAATGTGTTTCTAACCAACAGGAACCCGCACTGTCTTTGGGTTCCACCCTTACTTCTGTTCCATCTGTGTCTTCTTCTTGTGATGCAGGTGGTACAGATCATTCTCTGGATTGTTGATAGCGGATGCACCCGACATATGACAGGCAATCTCAAATTGTTGAAAAACTTTGTCTCAAAGTTCATTGGTACTGTCAGATTCGGGAATGATCATTACGCTTTAATCATGGGATATGGTGACTTTGTAAGTGGGAACATCGAAATAAGCCGTGTTTATTATGTGGAAGGCCTTGGACACAACCTTTTCTCTGTTGGTCAATTCTGTGATGGGGATCTAGAAGTTGCATTTCGTGAGAAAACTTGCTTTGTTCGTGACTTACAAGGAAACGATCTTATGTCTGGCTCACGCGGCTCCAATCTTTATACAATCTCAATGTCAGATATGATTGCAAAATCTCCGATATGTCTTCTCTCCAAAGCTGAATCGACTAAATCTTGGTTATGGCACAAACGTCTCTCACACTTGAATTTCAGAACCATGACTGACCTTGCTCGTTATAAACTTGTTGATGGATTTCCAAGATTCTGTTTTACCAAAGATCACTTATGTTCAGCCTGTGAACAAGGAAAAAGTACTCGTGCTCATTTCCCTTCTAAACCTGAACACAGTACGAATCATGTTCTGCAACTGCTTCATATGGATTTGTGTGGACCAATGCGTGTTCAAAGTATCAACGATAAATGTTACATTCTTGTAATTGTGGATGATTATTCCAGATGGACTTGGGTTTATTTCTTACGAAGTAAAGATCAGGCTCCTTCAATGATCATCACCTTTCTCACTAAAATTCAAGTTCAGTTACGCAACACAGTACGAATCGTCAGAACTGACAATGGCACTGAATTCAAAAATCAGACACTTAGGTCTTATTATGAGAAAGTGGGAATTGAACATCAGACATCTATTCCTAGAAGCCCAGAACAAAATGGTGTGGTTGAAAGACGCAACAGGACGTTAGTGGAAGCTGCTAGAACTATGTTGATTAATGCTCAATTACCAGATTACTTGTGGGCAGAAGCTGTTTCTACCGCATGTTATACTCAAAACCGTTGCATGATCACAAAACGCCATCGCAAAACACCATATCAAATTGTTCACAAAAGGAAACCGAACATCGATTACTTTCATGTATTTGGAGCACTTTGCTATCCGAAAAATGATCGTGATGATTTAGGTAAACTCAAAGCTAAGGCTGACATCGGTGTGTTCGTTGGATATTGTGAAAATTCCAAAGGTTTTCGGATATGGAATCGTCGAACAAGAGAAATTCAAGAAACAATTCACGCTAATTTTGATGAACTCACTCAAATGGCTTCTGAGCAACACAGCTTAGGACCCGAATTTAACCGTCTTAACTCTCCGGCATCTTCAGCTGAACCATTGCCACTTAACCGCAAAGAATTAGAAACCTTGTTTGCTCCACTATTTGATGACACAATTGAATACCGTCCCACTGAGGTCTCACCTAATTCCGCTGCTCAACCTGATAACATTCCAGTACCAGACTCACCTCAACAAACTACTACAAGTGTTGAGAGAGACGGTCCTCCAATTGTATCACCATCAACAGCAGTACAAACTGGTTCTACTTCCCGCCATCCAGCTGAAGATCCATCACCTCTATCAGTTCCACAATCCGCAGAGCATGATCCTGATGCGTTCTTTAATCCGTTTGCACCAGCTACTACCGTTCCTGATATAGCTGAGTCGTCAACACGCAATTTGGATCCTGCCAACATGCGAGACACGTATCAACTACACCCTTCAACACATAAATGGACCCGAGACCATCCACTAGTTCATATTATTGGCCATCCAGATGCACCGGTTATGACAAGACAACGACTTCACACAGATGGAGAAACTTGTATCTATGCTCTCACAGTTTGTCACGAAGAACCTAAGAACATCAAAGAAGCAATGACTTATGACAACTGGATTGAATCTATGCAAGAGGAATTTCAACAGTTCATACGATTAGAAGTCTGGGAATTAGTTGAAAGACCTGACGGAGTCTTTGTTATCGGGTTAAAATGGATCTGGAAGAATAAGCTTGATGCAGAAGGGACAGTCATCCGCAACAAATCACGTCTGGTAGCAAAAGGATACTCCCAACTTGAAGGTCTTGACTTTGCAGAATCCTTTGCTCCAGTGGCAAGACATGAAGCTGTTCGGATCTTTTTGGCTTATGCTGCACATAGGAATATGGTGGTTTACCAAATGGATGTGAAAACAGCATTTCTGAATGGAGAACTCCGTGAAGAAGTTTATGTCAGCCAACCTGAAGGCTTCGTTGATCCTAAGCATCCTAATCACGTCTACCGACTCAAAAAGGCTCTATACGGACTCAAGCAGGCCCCACGGGCGTGGTATGACAAACTGTCCACTTTATTACTGGCCAATAAATTTTCTAAAGGATCGGTGGATCCAACACTGTTTACAAAAACCTACGGGGAGGACTTACTTGTTGTTCAAATATATGTCGATGACATCATTTTTGCCTCAACAAAAAGAAGTTACTCTAATGATTTTGCAAAATTAATGAAAGATAATTTTGAAATGTCCATGATGGGTGAACTTTCGTTCTTTCTAGGACTTCAAGTTCATCAATCACCCCGTGGAATTTTTATAAATCAGTCTAAATATGCTCTTGAAATTTTGAAGAAACATGGAATGATGTCTTGTGATACTTATAATACACCAATGGGCTATACCACAAAACTAGATGCTGATTTACATGGGACTCCAGTTGACCCTACCAAATACCGAAGTATGATTGGGTCCCTCATGTATCTCACAGCTAGTAGACCTGATATAGTTTTTGCTGTCTACATGTGCTCTCGCTATCAGTACAGACCAACTGAAAAACACCTCAGTGAGGTCAAGAGAATCCTTCGATACATAAAGGGAACCATTAACTTGGGGATCTGGTATCCGAAGGATTCTGGTTTTGAACTAATTGCTTTTTCAGATGCTGATCATGCAGGATGTTTAGACACACGCAAAAGTACATCTGGTGGATTACAGTTTCTCGGAGACAAACTTGTGTCATGGCAATCTAAGAAACAGGACTGCACGTCACTGTCATCTACAGAATCTGAATACGTAGCCATGTCTGCTTGTTGTGCTCAAGTCATCTGGATGAGATCACAACTTAAAGATTATGGCTACCTATTCAACAAGATTCCTATTTACTGTGATTCAAAGAGTGCAATTGCTATCTCCTGCAACACTGTACATCATTGCAAATCCAAACACATCGATCTCCATTATCATTTCATCAAAGAGCATGTGGAAAGGGGTTCAATTGAACTTTATTTTGTTGGAACTGAGTACCAATTGGCGGACTTACTTACCAAATCCTTGGCACCATCAAGGTTTGCTAGTTTAGTTCACCAAATTGGTATGAGATGTTTGACACCAGAGGATCTGGAAAAGTTTTTAAAATACAACTGATCGTCAAACATCACAACTATCTTTGTATAATATTTTGTTTTCTTTCTTTACGATAAATTAATCAAAACACAAAAAGATTTTTTTTCACATTTTATTTTTCTTAAAAAAAAAAAAAAAAATGCAAGTATATCGCTTCAATTCAACACTTAGTCCTTACTTTACAAGTGTTGAGGGGGAGTCACGCTTAAATCTTTTACCAATTTTAATTGGTATACTTGCATGTTTCTCGTATTTTACGGTTCTTCAGAATGTGTGGACGATTTCTTTTACATCACTTTGTCTCATTTGTTTTAAGTCTTCATAAGTTAGGTTAACTAATGCATATCTCAATGTTACTTATGTTTGCAAGAAACTTGAGGACACAAGTTTGTTTTTTTTTTTTCTCTAAAAGTCTAAGGACCTAAAGTGACCAAAACTTAAAAGTATCAAAAATAAATGAATAAAACAAACAAACCAACAAATCGTATAACTAAAACCCACAAGATTTAAAAACCTCTTAAACCCTTCTTTCTCAACCAACGGCCCTAAATCAATTGAGTAATCCACGACCTTGATCAACAATTTGTAAGTTCCTATGTCATCACTAGGATATTACACAAAATAGGATCTTGGTTAATTGAATTTTCAATGGCTCGATCTCCTTATTTCGCAATTTCGAGAACTAGGGTTTAGGATTTCGAAATTGCTCTTAACATGTTGTGATGTTTAATTCTTGATGGGGTTTAGTTACTAAGCTTGTTTCTAACACATCCTCATCATTTATTTATACATTCCATCATGTTTGCCTCGATCTAGAAATCTAGGGTTTGAGTCGAAGTGAGTTTATAAGGTTCAGTGCTTATTTGTTTGATTTTATTGCTGGGATTAGTTTCTAAGGTCTCAAATATGCTTGTTAGTATAAATGTTATGAATCTACTCCTTGGTTTGGTGGTTCTCGATATGATAAAATGCAACGTTAATGACTATCTCGAATCTAACTGAGTCCTACGTGTTGAGTACTGTCATTATGTGTCATTATAAGCTTAATACATGTATTTGTGATATACTTGATTCTACGATACTCAGTTTACTCATAATTAGGTCATTTTCGAAAAACATGTTCTTGGAAGTTATCGAAATCTTCATGATTCTGTCTAAATAGTGTTTGTCTATCCTGGTGACTGGCCAAAATCATTGGAAAAGTTCTTTGTGAAGGAAATGTACGTGTGACTTCAATAAAATTCGATTTAATTCTTGTATAAGAATTTTTTTCGAGAACCTGAGTTTTATCGCAATCTTTCTCAAACCTATCGAGAAACTTAAGTTTTCGATAAATATTGTTCAAAGCTCAGATTTTTTTCGAAAATATCATTTTTTTGAAATCATTCTGTGAACTATATTTTTTCGAAATCATCAGTTTCTCGAAAAGTTGTTTTATCGAAAAAGATGTTTTTTCTTTTTTCGAAAACTTCGATTTTTTTAGGAAAGATCTCGATAAAAGATCTCGATAAAACTTCAATGTTTTAGAAGACACTTTCTCGATAAATTTTCTCTATAACATTTTTCGAAATCTTTTCTATACTCAAGTTTGCGATAAAGGTCCATGATGTATTTTTCAAAATCTTGTTTTTGGCCCTGTCATGTTATATCTAGGTAACATTGTTGTGATTCATTTGTTGTTGTGTAATGTGAAATAACTGTGAATTGTGAATATCAATTGTGCTTATTTGCGAAACGTTGCATTGTATAGTTGATTTCATGATTCTTCAAATATGCATTATGTGACACTTCACTCATAACAAAATGACACATTTGTGCTTAACTGTCTCAAGTAGATATCTGTATCCAAACTCTAAACTGTGCTAACACATAACAAATTTGGATGTTTGGTTTATGGTGATACTTTTCAGATTAACATGGCTGAACACAATGAGAACGTCGCTGAACAAACTCTTCCATTACTCACCATGGATGACATCACTCCTGAAAACTACAATGTCACGATTGGCAATAACAATCCCCGAGTGGACTTCAACAAATTGAATATCACAGAGAAATCGTGCATGATTGTGAAAGATATCTTACTTGCACATCCATGCAAACCTCTACTCACCTGTTCTACTTCAGTTCCGCTGTTCTACCTTCATCAATTCTGGCTTACCGCTCAGGCTAACTTGGATGATGAGTCTTTCACTGTCACATTGGATAGCCAAGAATACACTGTAGATCATGACGTTCTTAGAACCGCCCTTCTCATGCCACAAACTGACAACGAATTTGCTCCTGTACTACCTGACCTGGATCTACTTGATTTCTTCATTGAATTAGGATATGAGGTTGATGATGATGTACCGCTAGTCAAGATTTCCCAATTTAATGCCAAGTATATCCCTCAGCCTTGGAGCAAGTGATCTTCAGGAGCAAGTGAACAAACTCACCAACATGGTTACCAATCTTACCAAACAAGTTGAGGACTTCCAGGAGTCAAAGCAGCTGATCGACAAGTTCTTGAACTCTGATTATGAAGGATTTATCAGAACTGCAACACATGATTTTCTCACTGAAAATCTGGTTGATATGATCACTCCTACAGTAGCAAACCTCCTTGAACCAATCAATGACAACTTGGATCACAGAATCAGAAGTGTTACAAGGAAAATGTTGTCCACTACACCATTCACTCTTCACACCGCAAAACCTTCTACTGTGGCTCCAACCGTCCCTGAATTGTCCTTCAATGACATGCTTACCAAACTCTTTGACAACATTGCCTCCAAAACCACACAGACTGCAGAAGAAAAAGCACTGTATGATGCTATGGTGGCTTACATATCAAAGGAGTCATGCAAAGAGGCTGCTGGAACCCGAAAACGGACAAGAAAAGATGACGATCCTGACCCAAACTCCAAAGGCAAGAAACCTAAGTCTGGAACAGGTCCCTCATCCTCTCTACAACCACAAAAGGACTCAACTCCTCCTGGAAATCAACAACAACCCTCAACTACTAGTAAAGGTCACACTGAAGATGAAGAAATTTTCATGGAACACACTGATGACTTCCAGGATCAACTTGACACCGATTACCGTGCTCCACCTACTCATGATTCTCATGCTGGACCATCGTCACCGTCCAAAGCTAAAGACAAAGATGCTACATCTAAGTCTACGAAACCCAAGAAGAAAAAACGTCATACATGGCTCGACAATGACGATACTCCTCTTAATGACTGGTTGACAGACATGGTTCAGGCACAACCTCCTCTAGAAGATGAAGAACCCCTTCCGGGCAATACTCTACAGTTCGCCCAAGTTATCATGAAGGATCTTCAGATCAACAAACTTACAAAGACGGAGCTAAGAAGAATCAATAAGGACGCACAAGAGTTTCTCAAGAAAAGATCTGGAAACAAAGTTGAATACGAATTTCATTTGCAGAATATAGCCAGTGCAATGTCTGCCGAATTTGACTGGCTAAATCCTGAAATGAATATCGATTTCAGTTCCAAGAACCATGAAAAACCTTACTTCACTGACTGGACAAAACCATTACCTTTGACAGGATTTCCAGATAAGCCCAAGTTACCCTACAGCTATTTTTTCAACAAAGATCTTCAAAATATCAAACTCACCCAAGTGAATACCAAGAAGAAATATGCTTCATCACTCACAATCTCCGTACCAGCCGCCAGATACGAAATTCCTGCCATCGAAGAAACAACTCGTGTTTTCAGCAACTCCATCGTAGCTTACGACAGAGATGCCCTACACGGCATTCAACACTGGCCAGAACGTCGTCGTCTCGGTTATACTAGCAGATTGGGAGAGAAATCTTTGGAAAATGTGAAGCATAAATCTAAGACCATCGCCATCTTGGAGATCCACGAGTCGCAACGTTTTAACTACAAATTCATGCATGAAATTGTTGTTAAACGACAAGATGAAAAGAAGTACAAGTTCTCTGAAGCAGACTTTCCTGACCTTAATCTGAATGATATCGAAGATATGTATCTCGAAAAGGTCAAAGGAAGAATGCGGTTTTTCGACAGAGATGTCCAGTACAACTTTATGGCATCACTACATCTCTACATCCGACGACTAATAGTTCAAGAAATGGTGGAAGATCTTCAACTGGGTGTGGAAAGTTATCAACAGAAAATAAATTTGACAAAGCCGCAATTCACGTTTGATGGAATTTATCAAACGTCACAGTTTTCTCTCAACCAAGATCCTTTTGGTTTCTCCTACATCAACAGCAAACAGCTACAAAGTTTCATGAGATTCGATGAGGTGCACAAATTCTGTGATGTTACACTCAAATCTGTTCGTGATGGGCTGGTCAAAAGGTTGAATGATGATCGACGAAAGATAGCTAAGGGGGAACAACCGAGATGGAAATCCAGCACGAGAAGACAAGTTCGTAATTTTGTCTTAAAGATTGAGGAAAGGTTATTTCGACGGGAACAGATCAGACGACTGGAATGCTACATCGGCGTCAGACCATCGTTTCCTGTCAGAAACTTCGAAAGACCTGAACCCAAGTTCACTGACTTGGATGCTCCACTTCCTGACGAAGAGTAACTTGGTACATTTGATTATTTCCTTTGATTGAATGAATTTTTTTTTCCATAATGGCTTGTGCACGCATTACAGTGCACAACCCGATCTTGTAAAGAAAGGACCCTGAGGTACGCTTCAGTGCCTCAATCCTAATATAAGGAGCGAAGGCTTCTTACTTTTGAGTAGAATTAATCAAACATTTATGATTTTTTCATAATTCTGCTCAAAAGGACAAGTATTTCACCTCAATAAGACCTAATCACTTGTTGAGGGGGAGCACTTGTCAAAACAAAATACTTTGCTCTAAATCAAAAGTTCTTGGTGAATCTCCCCGTAAGACTCAAAAGGCATATTTTAATCTACAAGTTTGTCAAAAACACCATTTTATATGCTATTTTTGAGGGGGAGAAAATGAAAAAGTGATTAAAATATACGAAGTCAAAGCTTTAAGTTGTATCATGTGCGAGCTAGACTCAGTATTGACCCAGGAATTGACGAGATAATACAAGTTAGTAACATCGAAAGGACTTATCCTCGACGGGTAATAACATCAAGTTAGTTACTAGAGCTAGTTGTCACCTAAAAGCTGACAATGTATCTCTTTAACTAACCACGTAAGCGTGTCTCGAAAAGGATATGTCTTAGTAGAAATGTACCGTCTCGAGAAGCTTTCTGTGAACTTGATCAGGCCGGGTAATAACTTCAAGCTAGTCTAACTAGTGATGTAAGCGTGTCTCGAATCGGTCTTGTTCACGGAAAGTGGATCAATTCAAAAGTGCTTGCTCCTCCCGCATGTGCAAATTTATTAAACACTTATGAGCACATGTGCAGGGGGAGCCCTTCAAAAGTGTACACAATAACTCTCAAAGTGTTAACCAAAATATTTGATTATCACAAACACTTTGAGAGATTTTCAATCAAAGGTTTCTTGGCTACTGTCGGAGTTATAAGGTGATTAAGATAGGAATATCCGTCCTATGATCCGCCAGAGCCGGAGGGATCTACCCAAGGACATCTCCCATAGTTAGAATTAGAAAGTCCTTAGGTATGATACGAAAAAAGGAGAAATGAATGAAAGGGAAAGAAGGAGTTGAAGAATTAAAAAGAAAAGTAAAGTAAAGGGTGAAAAGAAATAGCCCTCCATATGTTCAACCTTAGGGCAGACACCGGGTTCAATACGTATGCTACTGGTTGTTGCAACAGACAACACCGGTATTGAAGACAAAGTCGTCATGGACCCAGTGACACAATGCACTAAACCTTCTTAACCACTCAAGTTCTCTTAAAAGGATTTATTTCATTCTCACGGGGAACCCGCATAACCTATCGATCTATCTCTTAGAGACGGTTGATATTGAAGCAGGAGACACCTCCCCAGTCTCCGCATAGGAAACCTAGGTGTGCACTTATAGAGTCTAGAGCCTTGAGATACATCAAAGATCTCTTAGGAACACTTAGTATTTCTACGACTGATGTTCTACATCAATGGGCATCAGTTGTAAACTATCGAGTCCTTCGCAGATCTTAGCAATCTGCCTAGAACGTTTATGAGAGGATTACTTAGGTATTTCTCAATGATTGAACGGAAATCCTGCCAGGGTCAACATCAAACAGCCCTGACAGCAGGTCACTTCGGTAACCCCACAAGGGTTACGCTTAGTGTTTGCGGTGGTTCCATTACGGTCTACAGTCGTGGAGTGATCCCCAGCGACTCACCCAGTCATTGAGCTACATAGTAGGTCTAGTAAGCTCCCTCGGGAGTATCTGATATGGGAACGGCCTGGATAAGGATTAGAAGGAGTCTTCACACTATGCTGTTGACGAGCTCTAATTCCTTATCCGTAAGTACCGGTTGTTTTATTGCTAACTGTTTACTCGCAGGTACCTCACTTCCATGATGGTAGATTCCAACATGCTCATACATACATCTTGAAGTCAAAGAAAGCTCCCCCAAAGATCTTAGCAACACAAAGTTCAAAGAAAGATTCTACAACAATAAAGAAGAATCTACAAAGTTTAAAGACTAAAGATCTCAATGTATGATAAGGAACTTCTTATACGTGAAAGTCTAAATCCAAAGATGTATGAGTATGTTGGAATGGCGGACAACCACCACAGACGCAGGAGTGACGAATGGCAGATTACTTCGTAAAGCAATCACTACAACATCATCAAAGAACAAAGACAAAAAGCAACGTATATCCATCATTATTCTAGTCATTTCTGAAGACGTCTGAAGCTATGAAAGTCAAAGATTACGACAAAGACGTCAAGCAACCATGATGACCGACCCTTAGGGGGAGATTGTTGGAACCTAAGTTTTTACTATTTTGTCAAGTCTCGGTCATTTGTAATAATAGGTTGCTTAAGTTATTTATTACTTACAATATTGATTAAGTTACATGTTTACTAGGCCTAAGTAATATGACCCATGGGCTTTAAGCCCACACGTTTTATGTAAAGGATGGAGTAGGGATGTTGCCCTAGCTCCTTTCCTATAAATACTAGTCTTAGGCCTCATTTGTATTTGGTTGGTTATTTGAAAACATTAAGGAAACTCTTGCAATTCATGTTCTCAAATTTCTCATAATCATCCCACTCTCATTCTCATCTCATTTCTACCTTTGTTGTGCTTGTGTTTACTAAATGGTGACCTAACACAAGGACTTACTCCAAAAAGTCCCTCATCATGGCATAGATCTTTGGCTCCAAATCCAAATCTTTTATGACCATATCGATCTCTCCATGAGGCGAGCCATTGACCAATCGGCCGGTGGTAAGCTACGTGATCTAAGTGCGGAACAATCATGGGAACTCATAGAAGATCTTTCTCTCTATGACAACGAAAGTTGGAATGATCCCCGTGATTTGAACAAAACGGTCACGGCAATATCTTTGCCTTCGCACAACTCTAGCACTCCCGACCGTAGGATCATGGAACTTGAGGACCAAGTCAAGTTTCTCATGAAATCCTTCGAAGCTCCTAAGCCTTCAAGCCAAGTGAACAAAATCACTTCTTCATGCGAATTATGTAGTGGTCCCCATGACACTCGTGATTGTGTGGAACTCCCCGGAACAGCTTTTGCGGACTTCGCATCCTCGCGTACCGACGAAGTGGGAGATAAGTGGTACACTTTCAAGCCCGAGCCAAACCCTTACGGTGATTCATACAACCCTTCTTGGAAAAATCACCCAAACCTTAGGTGGAAACAAAATCAACCCAATTCTTCCAATCCGCCTAATCGTTATCAACCAAACGATCCACCTTCCAACCGTACTTTCAACAACAATCCTTCTAACAGCTATGGTAGTACCAACAATCTTGAAGGATTGATGTCTAAGTTCATGGCATCTCAAGAAGCTCGCATAGCTAGGTTCGAAACCGAATTCAACCAACAACAAACGGAGATGACCAACAAGATTGACAACTTGTTGAAGGCCCTCAAGAACCAAGCGTTAGCCACACCTAGGAAGGATACTAGGGACACCAATAACGGAATCCAAATTAAGGACCCCTCATCATCCAAACATGTCCACTTTGTCAATGTTGTCACCATTAAACCAATAGATAAGGAGATAGAAGAAAGTGACAAGGATGAAAGTAGGGAGGTTAAGGTTAATAAAGAAGAAGGGTTAGATGAAGTAGAAACTATAGAGAAATACTTTGATAAGATGCCCACCAAGGAAGAACGGGAATACCATAAGGATTTATTCGATAGTCCCGAGAGACCATATATCCTTGGCACACCCCTTATCAAAATGGGAGACCCCTCTAACATTAACATACCATGCAACATAGGGCATATGCATATATGGAAAGCTTACATCGACCCTAGATCCCCCGTAAACATCATGACTAGGACTTATTACAATTGTGTGATGAAGAAAGAACTTGATTTTAGGATGATGCCCAATAAGAATCTGAAAAGTAATTTTGCAGGAAGAGTGAAGGGATTACATGTGATTATAGGCAATCTCACTTATGAGATCGATTTTATGATAGTAGAAGACACTCGTCCAGTGATTGATGATTGCCTAAGCCAAGTAATATTTGGAAAACCATTTGTTGAGGCCACTAGTATGAGTTATGACCCGACTCTAGGGATAGTTAGATTCAAGGAAGAAAATGATGAGGTTGCCTATCAAATGCCTTACAAAATTGAACAATACCACCTCCTCTCTAATATAGAAAAAGAACACAAGCAAGCGGCTTATTATAGGAATGAGGAGGATAGACGTAGAGGAGTAGAGTATGTGAAGAGTGGGATGCTTGGTTTCTACAAAGAATGCTTGCAACTAGGTCCGGAATACAAAACTGGTTTAGAAGACAACCTAGAGAGTGGAACCGACGATGAGGTCACGTAGTAACCCATGACCTTGAGTCTAGCTACAAGACTCGTAAATAAAGAAAAGTGCTTCTTGGAAGGCAACCCATGTTTTGTGTGATTTTATTTTGTTTGTTTGTTATTTGCTTTCGTATGCATGCTTTATTTTTATTGTTGGTAGATCATGTTTCTCAATTAAATAGTGGAAATACTTTACTTTGTTGTTTTGGCCTAGTCTTAACTCCACCTAAAAGTATTTTTGCAAAAGATAAGTGTAAGGGGAAACCCCAAATATGTTTTTAAGAAACAAACTGATCATGATTCTCCACAATATTAAATGAACATGTATATTCGTATTTGTTAGAGTCAAATGCTTGTATTGAGTCATAATGAAGTTTTGCAGGATTTTCCAGGAAGTGAGACCAAGTTTTTCCAGAAATTTTCCGGAAACTTAACATAAGAATTTCTGCAGGTCACTTCTGACGGCGTCACGAGTTAACTCTTGACGGCGTCACGTGTAAAAATCTGGAAATTTTACCGGTTTTGTTTTTCTAACGGAGTCTTATGGTTTTTGTGAATTATTAAGTTTTATAATCTCCAGGAAATCTGCAAACTTCATTCCACAAGCATTATATCTTATTTTGTTTTCTAGGATTTAGTAACTTATAATAGTTGCCGCTGATTTTATGCGAGGTTGTCTTGTCTATTTTCTCAGGATTCACAGGTTATGTATGACAAGAAGATGATTTATATTCTGGAAGGGAAGCTTTGATTGTTCATTTTCTTGGAGGAAGATTTAACCTGGCCACCTTATTATCCATACCGAGCAAATCAAGGGAGTATTTGATTTCATTCTTTTTACTTTTTCACTTTTACATTCTTTACTTGAACATTGGGGACAATGTTCATCTTAAGTGTAAGGGGAGGGTAAAATGATGATACCTTACATATGCACTTTCGCTTGAGTTTGTTTTGTTTAATGGTAGATGCGTAATAAAACTATGAGAAATACTTGTTAGTGCAATTTTAGCACCAAATTTAAAATTTTGTACGACATTTAGTAGTGAAACTTTAGCCATAGCAAGCGTCTCACGGATAGGAGATTGTATGACTAGCACATAACCGTACTTTCAGAAAAATTTTCCACCCAAATATGTGAGGTTCGCCTTTAGATTTGATAGGAAAAGCATTTACTATTAGTGCTTATGAGTGTACCGGTAGCATTTAGATTCTAGAACTTGCGTTAGTGATGCATCCCGAGACCGCTAGTGAGACTACATTCGTGTAGTAGGATTTACTACATGATAAGAGGCATTAGGATCACCCTTGTGTTAAACCCGTATTATAATTACTTGACCATTTAAGTCATATTACTTGGCTAGTTAAGTCAACTAATTTTTCCCACACCCTTAGCGTTGTACTCATTTTTAGTACACGAAACCCCTAGTACACCCCTCCGAGACTATCTTTTCGTTTCTAACTTTAAGCATTTTACTTAAAGGAAGAATTTGTTACACCTCACTTAAATGTACAACCAAATCGCCTTAGCCTTCCGTGTATGCGCTCATTTTTAGTGCATTATTGTTATTTGTTAAACCCTAAGTTAACTTTCTAATTGATTACATGGTTGCTAAGTCGAGTCATATCCTTGTACATATTGTTTTGGGACGATTGGGACTCATGGGTAAAGTACTTATTTTAAGGAGTTATGGGGAAGAACATAATTTATTACCCTCATATGTGCGTTAATCTTAAAAGTGCTCCAAGTGTTTTGATTATCTTAATTCGAGTCATTAGATTAGTTTATTGTAAAGTATGTAAAAATTCAAGTGTAAGGGAAATGTTCATTCCCTATGATGTATTATTTTGGATGGTAGGGTAAGAGTGTATCTAAAAAAAAAATAAATAAAAAAAAAAATAAAAAAAAATCGAAAAATCAAGAAAAAAAAATAGAAAAAAGGAAAAAAGAAAAAACATACGGACTACCATCCCTTTTCATTCTATGTTCATTTTATGTTTTTGTTATTTTTCATTTATTAGCTTAAGTCGAGTCTAGTCTTGGCTTAGCAATGCCACATTATACATGTAATTAACCAAGATTGTTAACTCGCCACCAGTAAAAACTTCTTTTATCCAACAAAACCGTGTATTTCATATCCCTACACCTAACGTTACAACCCTTTAAAAGACCTCTTTGATAGTTTATCCTAGGTGCTTACGCCATGTGGTGGAGGTTTGATCCTTTCCCAAGCCTATGGTAATCTATTTTGCTATGACAGGTATTGAGAGATATCTTCCGTTTCCATATTGTAATTTATACTTTATTACACCCGAGAGATGTGAGTATCTAAACACTATTTGTGAGGTGCTAGTGTATGACCTCCGTGCTTGTCTATTGGTCTTTAGTGGAACGATTATTTGTTGTAATTACTTTTATATTAGTGTTAAATGACCCCTAACTTGTATTTTGATTAGAATAAAAGCGCATTTGCTTGAGGACAAGCAAATCTCAAGTGTAAGGGTATATGATGAGGCGAAAAATGAACCACTTTTAGGGGGTCATTTAAGCCCGGAATTGAATTTATTTGATCAAATATTGCCCTAAATCGTTCCTTTTGTGATTTTAGGTACTTTGGGAGAGAAATCTGGAAAAGGAAGCAATTCGGACGTTTTTGGAGCATAAAAGTGAAGAAAACGCCAAAGTCTTAATTTTCCTTGCTGGGAACAGTAGGTGACGGCGTCAAGAAGGAAATTCTGACGGCGTCAAGAGTAACTTTCATGACGGCCCAGTACTGAATTGAAGGCGTCACGAAGTAGAGCGTCATGAGTAAAATGCGTGACGGCATGGAAAATGTTATAACGTGACGGCGTCAAAAGTAGATCAAGGCAGTCCGAGAAGTATTTTGGCGGCGAGATGACGGCATCACCAATTTGGTCTTGACGCCGTCAGCCTCAATTTCCTATATATAGTTTTCTATTTTTCATTCATAAAAAAAGAGAAGTTTTGGAGAAATCCTAAGGCCGAACTTAATACGAATTTTACAGGTTTTTCAAGGGTTCTCAGCCCTTGATCCCTTTCATGTGTAATTAAGATAAGTGTTCTTCTAATTCAATCAATATGTCTATGTGTTGGTTGTCTATATCTTGTTCTTGTCTTAATTCCATCATGTTAGGCTAGATCTATCTTGTGTTTGCTTGGATCTAATGAAACCTAGATGTTAATTATGTGTTGATTACTTGTTTATGGTTGTATTGGATGAATGATTTCAATGTTAGGCTTAAGAAAACTGGCAGATCTCCAATTGGTAACATGGTTGAACGTCTTAGGAAACATGAACTGACGTGCACTAGGTTTTATTGGTTGTATTTAATGCATGAGTAAATTCTAATGATCCCATGTTAGGAGCTTCTTAGCCGGCTCGACATAGGAGTGAAGTAGGCACTCATAGGATTGGGGAATTAAGTGCGCCACCCCATGAATGGTATTAAGGAATACAATCCGTCATCCACGCAACTATAACAAGTAATTAACGTGTAAAAGATATCTAGGGAGTAGTGAAATCTAAGTAAACACAACTTCTCCACTTATTGCTCACAACCTTAGTTAATTTAGTTTATTTTCATTTCTAGTATTTTGTTTTGATTGCATCTTTAGTATTGGGTTAGTTGACTAGCAACTAATTCCGCCCAAATCCTTCAAAACCCGAGATTTTTACTTGCTTTCTAAAAAATATAAAAATACAAAAATAATCATCCTTCACCTTTAGAACTAGTATTTAGGTTTTCTAATCCTAGCGACACTATTCCTAGCTGAACGATCAATCCCCCGGTACTTGTCACTATACTATACTACAACGATCAGGTACACTGCCTGGTGGGGGTTGTAAGCTTCTCAAGATCCCTTGAGAGGTAAAGCCTGGTGCGATTCCCACGTATCAGATATATAGTTAACTAATTCTAGCTTGGGAATTTTTTTTAATTTTTTTGCTTATTTATAACCTTTGTTTTAGGCGTTCGGGGATTTTTCTGTTGACAAAGTTCCAAGAGAGCTTTCAATCACATTAATCCACCTGAAATACTTATGTATAGTTGGCGTATACTTCAATAACAAAACTCAGTTATCTTCTCATGCTCTTCTTATCAAAAGCTCCCCAAACTTGGAGAAACTTAAGGTAAGGGTTATAATATATATCCATCTTGTTCTCTGTTTTTCATTATTCTTATTATGTCAAATACACTTACACAAGACACTTGATGTAGGTTTTCGACAATTCAAAGTTTGAGATGTCTAAGAGAGGGGACTACTTCAGAGTTGAAGATTATTCGGATATAATGTTGGAGCATCTGAACGAACTAGAGATTACATCTTTTATCAACGCCAAGAATCAGTTGAATTTTGTGAGGCTTATCTTGGCCATGTCACCTGTGCTAAAGAATGTGAGGATATTCCCACACTCTAAAATTCCGAAAAAGAAAAGTTGGAGATAAATTCGCAGATTTTAGGGGCTTCCATTACCTACCCATGTGCATCACCGGAGGTAGAAATCATTGTTACAGACTAAATGCACTTCTAGAAGCATTCAAACAAACAAGCTTTGTGATTGTTAATAGTATCTACAGCTTTGTGACTTCTAATTGTATCCTGCGACTGCAAATGCACTTGTGAGTTCAGAGTGGCTTGTTACGTATATTCAGTTTGTCAATATTTGCTCAGTAAGAGCATGCGCATCCATAACGTTAGAGGCGCGTTAAATGTATTTTTGGCCTGCGTTAACGTGCGTTACTGTCACAACTCACCATTTCACGTCATTTACCATTTCAGGTCATTTTCCCAAACTTCGACTTTTTACTATTCATAAATCACTATTCATCAAAACACTATTCATCGTTTTACTATTCATCGTTTTCGAGGTCAATTTGATATTCTGAGAAACTTTTGGGAAATTTACTATTCACCAAACACTATTCATTTCCGGAAAAGTTTTCACCATTCACTTGCATTACTCATTTCATCGTAAATTTAGTTTACGGGTATTCAAATTCGCGTAACCGGATTGGTTTAGGTGCGAATTCATTTCATTAGTGTTAAGAACACTGCATACGGACTGGAGATAGTCTGCATATCATCATATCAGCATTTTCATGTTATACCACTCTCAGTATTTTCAAATTACTATATTCAGTACATTTAACGTTTTTACGTATAAGTATTTATAGTAAACGTTAACACCCGGTTTATACACGACGAATATATCTAAATATTCCCACAATGGTTCCGACATATTTTTATATACATTTTAACATCATAAAAGTTATAACATTCAGTTACCCAATATTTTGGAAATTTATTTTATTTATAACGTACGCGTATGAATATAACGACGGTTTTCGTGAAAACTAAACAATAATCACCCGATCACTCAGTAAATGTACCCAACATATTTCTAATATGTTTTTAACATTATTATGACTTTATTTCATCCCGGTAAACTTCGTGAACGTTAATTTCTAATAAAACCGGTACCCGATCGTAACTGAAAACACAAACTAGTGCAAAATTCATACAAGTTTTCTAATTAAATACCAAGTACCCTAACCCCCCCCCCTTCACCCTTTGAAAAACCGGCCATGTGCCACCCTTTTAACCCTTGGCATTAACTCCTAAGTTTTAATACTAATAAACCTTAAATCCTAACTTTACCAAATATTACAAGAATCATAATTCACAATTTTGGCTAAGATCAAAACTTGCTCATCCTCTCCATTCTCTCTTCAAACCCACGACCCAAATAAATCACCAAGATCAAGTGATCATTTTCCATAAATTAAAACACTAAACTTGTTCATTTTACATGCCTAATCAAGAATCAAGCAACAAAAACACAAGAACATCAAGCATAATCATCCTATAATCATCTCATTTTATCAAGTAAGTTTTCATCTTTATTTTTTCATGGATCATCCTATTTTTACATGTATTTCATAAGTATCATGCTAAAAACCATGTACAAGTAGCTATACCACACTTTATTTTGGCTAAAAAGAAACATACAAACCCTAACTTTTTAGTTATGAATCCCCTTGCTCTAATAACTTGGTTAGGAGTCCATGGCACCCTAAGAAGGTGTATGGTAGGATTAGATTAGTCATGTGGTGATTACAAGAGGTTTGGTGATGGTAGAAATTAGTTTTTAACCTTGAAAACTTGATTTGGAACCTATTTTAGACATGCTGTCCCGTTTTGTAAAAATCTGGAAAATCAGTAAACACCAAGGGAACTTTGGCAAAATTTTTAGAAAATACTTTCAAAAACGAATCCGTAGGCGAAAGAACGGATTAAAAAGAGTTTATAACGAAGAAGTTATGATTTTTGCAAGATTGTAGACGAAAAGTATTTTTTCTGAAAATGTTGCTGTTGGACGTTTTTCATTGGACAAAAAGAGACTTTAGACGTAACCCGGAGGAGCCGAGCTTTCCAAAATATATTACTACATACTAAGACGTAACCGTGGATATAAAGAACAAATAAAACGGACAAGTAACGACAAAGATATTCACGTTTGAATATCGGCTAAAACCATTTTATATTTGACAGCTTTTAATAAATTTGGACACAAAAACTACGAAGTACATTTATAAGCTAGAAGTAATATTAAGTACCGAGCTTTATAACTAATGTAGTATTAGTTATTACGAGTATATTTTCATCATTTCAAGGATTACAACCCGAGTATTTCAACGCTAACATGGAAACATACGATATATATATATAAGTATATATATATTACAACTAGCTATTTATATTTTCTAATAGCAATATTTTTCCAAATTCTTGGATTATATATTTTTGATAACACAAGTGTTTTTCCAAAGAGTAGAGTGGTATAGGAACATGAGCATGGTCATTCATAACATCATTTGGTGATCTAAATGAGATCGTTCATCATTCATATTAGGTTGCGGCAGTTAACCAATCATTGTTGTTCATTTCATATCATCGCAGTATCATCAGTTGAGGTGAGTTTTCATAGCCCCGTTTACAATTACTTATTTGATTTCAAATCCCACGGGGGAGAATACATTGCATCAATTACTTTCGTACATGCCCAAGTATTACAAATTCCATACATTGCTTAAGTTGCCTTTATACCATATCATAACAAGTCCCCTTTTCAATATCATGGACCGTTAATTTCAAGTACTAAGCGAGAGTGAGTGAATAGATCTATTGAGGGTGACGCCTCCATTCGTGTTTGGGTTGCTCCAACGGGAAGAATGCATTTCATGTCTTATCAAGTGAGTGTCTGGTAAACACTCTGTTGGGGCATTACAAAGTCTAGCTTCGGGGTCATGAGCTTAAGGGACAATGTAGCATTTTGACATTTATGTCGGTTTACTTTATAATTGTGGCTTATGTACATACGATTTAACCTACAAACCTATGATTATTCACCAACATTCGTGTTGACCGTTTTCGCAATGTATTTTCAGGTAACTAAGAGCATAAACTTCATGGCATGCATGGAGTCATTTTAGTGAGGACCTAGGATGACGCGTCTCACTTTGACACTTTCATGCACTTATGTATAATTATCGTTTGACATGTCTAAACTTATTTCTGTAAACCTTTCATGACTTTTGGGACCTATGTATTATACTCTGAATGTTTTAATAAATCAAACGATATGTATTTTCCAAACAACACTTTAAGTCGTTCAATATTTCCTTGTTATGGTGCTATGACAGTTACACCCCCAGGCATTCCATTCCGCTGCAAGTCAGGTAAATTGGGGGTGTGACAGATTGGTACCAGAGCTAAGGTTATAGAGAACTAGGATGTATCATTGACCCTAGACTATAACCTCATTATCATAGCATCTCATCATTTCATCATAAGTGCATGTTCATTGCTTTTGGTGATTTCATTACGAGTTATTTATTTTATTTCACCTTGATTATCACAGAACCATGTCTGCAAACCCAAATTTTATACTGTACACCATCACAGACTCCGATGTCGAAGGCTCTATGTCTTCTACTGCCCGTTCACCATTACCTATTTCTCATGTTGCCCCTATTGCACCACCCGAGATTACCTGTACACCCACTGATACATCATCCCCTGCTACCACTGTTCCATCAGAACCTAGACTTATGTTTCCACGCAGTAAGACTACTATAGGTCCTAGGAAGAGAGTTTGCCCTATTACATCTACCTTTAAGGTACCCACTATTCCTATGTTACCTACACCACCACCAGCCATACCTGCTACTACATGTATATCGACTTCACTATTACCGCTTAGGAAGCGTGCTAGGTTTACTACACCAGATTCCCCTACTACAGAGTCAGAATCAGCAGAACCACCACCAGTATACCATGTAGGGGAGTGTTCGAGAGCAGCTGCTGCTAGGGAGCCTACTGCTGCTAGGGAGTCTACAGTTGCTAGTGAGCCTACTGATACTAGGGAGCCTGCAGGTGTTACATTGGAGGGTCAGCTAGGGGCTCATCAGGATCAGATTGATAGTTTGGACTACAGGGTTGATGAGGATATCACTCCTCGACTAGAGGCGGCTGAGAAGCAGATCGAGGGTTTGCTGTTAGGTGAGAGTTCTAGAGCGGCTGCGGCTGGGAGCCCTACAGCCGTCACATTAGAGGATCAGATGGGTGCTCAGCAGGAGCAAGTAGATAGGTTGGGGTATAGAGTTGATGAGATCATTACTACTCGACTTGAGACTGTCGAGGAGCAGGTAGATCAGTTGGCATTGCTTCGTGAGAGGTTGACAGTGATGGAGTGCAGGGATGTTTCTTCTCAGTTACGAGTTCAGCATCTGGAGGAGATCGTGGTTGCGATGGATCGTGAGATTCGCCGCTTGAGGGGAGAGCCTGGACCATCTGGAGCACCTGGAGGAGCATAGACATAGACTAGTATTATATTAGCTTTTACTATTTCCTAGTCCCGAGGTGTGGGACGTAGTTCAAGAACTTGTAGTCTTTTGGTTGTTGTACAAACAAATATATCAAGTGCGACTCTACTATGTTGGAAATGTTGTGCTATATATATATCGGCCTACGTCGACCGAAATTTTCATGTATTATATTCATGTGTTGTGATTATATTTATGATGTTTCATGGTTGCTCCTTATGGTTAGCGTATTTATTACAGGTTGTGGTTGTACTCGTACATGTCGTGGTTGTATTTATACTTGTTGCGGTTGTATATATACATGTTGTGGGCGTATATTTTTGTACGATGACTATTTCTATTATAGTTTTCTCATGGTTGTTGTCGATTATTATTTATCAGAAGTATGGCACCAAAGAAAGCAAAGGCTACATCAGAAACACTCGCTATGACACAGGCAGCTATCCGCAAGTTGGTCAGGGATAGTATAGCAGAAGCTCTGGAGACTGAGAGAGCTGAAGTTGCTGCTAGGAATGCTGAGGTTCCACCTACTGCTGAAGTGGTTCAACCCACTACTAGGCGTGAATGTACTTGGAAGGATTTCAAGATTAGTGATCCTATCAAGTATAAAGGCAATGAGGGAGCGGTTGCTTTAATCCGCTGGTTTGAGAAGACTGAGAACGTTTTTCTTATGTGTGGTTGTCAGGAGGTTAACAAGGTAAAGTTCGCTACAGGAATGCTGCTGGATGAAGCCATGTCTTGGTGGAATTCGTATGCTCAGCCTATTGGTATGGAGAATGCTTACAAACTCACTTGGGCTGAATTCAAAAAGCTGATGACCAAGAAGTTTTGCCCTCGTACTGAGGTGCAAAAGTTGGAAACAGAGTTCTACCAGTTAGTAACTAAAGGAGATGATATTGAAACTTATATCAGGAAGTTTCAGGAGTTGGCTACACTGTGTCCAACTATGGTTCCGGATGATGAGAAAAAGATGGAGAATTTTACTGGAGGACTACCCGAAAGCATCCGAGGGGATGTGATGTCTTTCGACCCACAATCAATGGAAGAGGCCATTCGTATAACTCAGAAACTTATGGTCCAAGTGTTGAAAGGAAAATCTGCTGCAAATAACAACAATAACCGAAACAACAACCCAAACAACAATAACAACAACAAAAGGAGGTTTGACGGTAACCAAGGTGGAAATGCCATCCAACCAGCACCTAAGAGGCAAGAAGTGGCAAGGGCCTATGCTGCAGGACCTACTGAAGGGAGAGGGTATGCTGGAAATCTACCCAAATGTGATAAGTGTCAGAAACACCATAACCCAGGACGTTGCCCAGATATATGTGGCAACTGCAAGAAGGCTGGTCACTACACCAGGGATTGCTGGAATCCAAACTTGGGTGGAAATCAGAAACCACCAGTAACATGTTTCGACTGCGGAGAAATTGGACACTATAGGAGTGAGTGCCCAAAGAGGAAGAATCAAGGAGCTGGAAATCAAGGAGGAGTAGCTCGAGGAAGGGCTTATGTTATGGGAGGAGATGATGCCCGTGAGGACCCGAATGTTGTTGCGGGTACGTTCCTCGTTAATAATCGTTATGCATCCATTTTATTTGATTCAGGAACGGATAGAAGTTTTGTTTCTATTGCATTTGCACCTTTACTTAACATAGAACCAACTACTTTAGACATTCCCTATATTGTTGAATTAGCCGATAGGTCTTTAGTTAACACCAACACCGTTATCCGTGGTTGCACCATCAATTTCCTAAATCACCCATACAATATAGACCTTATGCCCGTAGAACTTGGAAGTTTTGACATTGTTATCAGAATGGATTAGATGTCTCAAACCTTAAGAAATGCCTTTCAGATGAGTCATCCGTTATACCATTAGAAGAGATTCAGTTAGATGACAAACTTAACTTTGTGGAGAAACCAGTTGAAACCATGGACCGAGAGGTCAAACAGTTAAAGCATAGTAGAATTCCGATCGTTAAGGTTCGCTGGAATTCTCGAAGAGGAACCGAGTTTACTTAGGAACGAGAGGACCAAATGCAACGCAAGTATCCACACCTTTTCACCAAACCTATTACCGAGACCAACACTAGCTGAATTCAGGGACTGAATTCTTATTTGGGTGGGTGGATGTCACAACTCACCATTTCACGTCATTTACCATTTCAGGTCATTTTCCCAAACTTCGACTTTTTACTATTCATAAATCACTATTTATCAAAACACTATTCATCCTTTTACTATTCATCGTTTTCGAGGTCAATTTGATATTCTGAGAAACTTTTGGGAAATTTACTATTCACCAAACACTATTCATTTCCGGAAAAGTTTTCACCATTCACTTGCATTACTCATTTCATCGTAAATTTAGTTTACGGGTATTCAAATTCGCGTAACCGGATTGGTTTAGGTGCGAATTCATTTCATTAGTGTTAAGAACACTGCATACGGACTGGAGATAGTCTGCATATCATCATATCAGCATTTTCATGTTATACCACTCTCAGTATTTTCAAATTACTATATTCAGTACATTTAACGTTTTTACGTATAAGTATTTATAGTAAACGTTAACACCCGGTTTATACACGACGAATATATCTAAATATTCCCACAATGGTTCCGACATATTTTTATATCCATTTTAACATCATAAAAGTTATAACATTCAGTTACCCAGTATTTTAGAAATTTATTTTATTTATAACGTACGCGTATGAATATAACGACGGTTTTCGTGAAAACTAAACAATAATCACCCGATCACTCAGTAAATGTACCCAACATATTTCTAATATGTTTTTAACATTATTATGACTTTATTTCATCCCGGTAAACTTCGTGAACGTTAATTTCTAATAAAACTGGTACCCGATCGTAACTAAAAACACAAACTAGTGCAAAATTCATACAAGTTTTCTAATTAAATACCAAGTACCCTAACCCCCCCCCCCCCCTTCACCCTTTGAAAAACCGGCCATGTGCCACCCTTTTAACCCTTGGCATTAACTCCTAAGTTTTAATACTAATAAACCTTAAATCCTAACTTTACCAAATATTACAAGAATCATAATTCACAATTTTGGCTAAGATCAAAACTTGCTCATCCTCTCCATTCTCTCTTCAAACCCACGACCCAAATAAATCACCAAGATCAAGTGATCATTTTCCATAAATTAAAACACTAAACTTGTTCATTTTACATGCCTAATCAAGAATCAAGCAACAAAAACACAAGAACATCAAGCATAATCATCCTATAATCATCTCATTTTATCAAGTAAGTTTTCATCTTTATTTTTTCATGGATCATCCTATTTTTACATGTATTTCATAAGTATCATGCTAAAAACCATGTACAAGTAGCTATACCACACTTTATTTTGGCTAAAAAGAAACATACAAACCCTAACTTTTTAGTTATGAATCCCCTTGCTCTAATAACTTGGTTAGGAGTCCATGGCACCCTAAGAAGGTGTATGGTAGGATTAGATTAGTCATGTGGTGATTACAAGAGGTTTGGTGATGGTAGAAATTAGTTTTTAACCTTGAAAACTTGATTTGGAACCTATTTTAGACATGCTGTCCCGTTTTGTAAAAATCTGGAAAATCAGTAAACACCAAGGGAACTTTGGCAAAATTTTTAGAAAATACTTTCAAAAACGAATCCGTAGGCGAAAGAACGGATTAAAAAGAGTTTATAACGAAGAAGTTATGATTTTTGCAAGATTGTAGACGAAAAGTATTTTTTCTGAAAATGTTGCTGTTGGACGTTTTTCATTGGACAAAAAGAGACTTTAGACGTAACCCGGAGGAGCCGAGCTTTCCAAAATATATTAATACATACTAAGACGTAACCGTGGATATAAAGAACAAATAAAACGGACAAGTAACGACAACGATATTCACGTTTGAATATCGGCTAAAACCATTTTATATTTGACAGCTTTTAATAAATTTGGACACAAAAACTACGAAGTACATTTATAAGCTAGAAGTAATATTAAGTACCGAGCTTTATAACTAATGTAGTATTAGTTATTACGAGTATATTTTCATCATTTCAAGGATTACAACCCGAGTATTTCAACGCTAACATGGAAACATACGATATATATATATAAGTATATATATATTACAACTAGCTATTTATATTTTCTAATAGCAATATTTTTCCAAATTCTTGGATTATATATTTTTGATAACACAAGTGTTTTTCCAAAGAGTAGAGTGGTATAGGAACATGAGCATGGTCATTCATAACATCATTTGGTGATCTAAATGAGATCGTTCATCATTCATATTAGGTTGCGGCAGTTAACCAATCATTGTTGTTCATTTCATATCATCGCAGTATCATCAGTTGAGGTGAGTTTTCATAGCCCCGTTTACAATTACTTATTTGATTTCAAATCCCACGGGGGAGAATACATTGCATCAATTACTTTCGTACATGCCCAAGTATTACAAATTCCATACATTGCTTAAGTTGCCTTTATACCATATCATAACAAGTCCCCTTTTCAATATCATGGACCGTTAATTTCAAGTACTAAGCGAGAGTGAGTGAATAGATCTATTGAGGGTGACGCCTCCATTCGTGTTTGGGTTGCTCCAACGGGACGAATGCATTTCATGTCTTATCAAGTGAGTGTCTGGTAAACACTCTGTTGGGGCATTACAAAGTCTAGCTTCGGAGTCATGAGCTTAAGGGACAATGTAGCATTTTGACATTTATGTCGGTTTACTTTATACTTGTGGCTTATGTACATACGATTTAACCTACAAACCTATGATTATTCACCAACATTCGTGTTGACCGTTTTCGCAATGTATTTTCAGGTAACTAAGAGCATAAACTTCATGGCATGCATGGAGTCATTTTAGTGAGGACCTAGGATGACGCGTCTCACTTTGACACTTTCATGCACTTATGTATAATTATCGTTTGACATGTCTAAACTTATTTCTGTAAACCTTTCATGACTTTTGGGACCTATGTATTATACTCTGAATGTTTTAATAAATCAAACGATATGTATTTTCCAAACGACACTTTAGGTCGTTCAATATTTCCTTGTTATGGTGCTATGACAGTTACACCCCCAGGCATTCCATTCCGCTGCAAGTCAGGTAAATTGGGGGTGTGACAGTTACGGTTGTGTCCTCCTGCGTTAGAGGTGCGTTAACGCACCACGTTAGCGTGCTAACGCTGTGTTAAGGCTAAAACGGGTATAAAAAAAATTTTGTTTTACCCCCTCCAACATTCACTTTTCTAGCCGTTTGTTTTCAAAAAAAAATTTCACTTTCACCCCCTCAATAATTAAAAATGGCTAGTTTTCAAAAGTCACCCAAAAAATACTTTTAAGACATTTAAAACAACTATAAATACCAACTTAACACACATATATTTTTCACACATCCACTACTAATTTTCTACTCTTTTATACTTCCTTTATAAGAAAAAAACCTTCCTCATTCATAGTGGATGAATACTCAAGATATACTTGGGTTTACTTCCTGACCAAAAAGAGTCAGGCAGCTGAAACCATCATGTCATTTGTCAAGAACATTGAAAATCAAAATGATGTCAAAGTTAAACAGATCAGGACTGACAATGGCACTAAATTCAAAAACCATGACCTTGAGTGTTTTTGTGATGAGAAAGGAATTTCTCAAAATTTCACTTCTCCCTATACTCCTGAACAAAATGGAGTAGCTGAAAGGAGAAATAGAACACTCATTGAGGCAGCAAGAACAACGTTAAATGGCTCAGTCCTCTCTAAACACTTTTGGACTGAGGCAGTTAAAACAGCCTGCTACACTCAAAATAGGTCAATCATTGTGAAAAGGCATAACAAGACTCCTTATGAGATATTCAAAGGAAGGATTCCTGACATCAGCTACTTTCATGTATTTGGGTGTCCTGTGTTTATACATAACCACAAGGATCACTTAGGTAAATTTGATGCCAAAGCTGATGATGGATACTTCCTGGGATATTCCCTGGTCTCTAAAGCCTTCAGGGTGTTCAACACAAGGAGACAGAAAACTGAGGAAACTTATCACATTACTGTTGATGAGAGCACTGAATCCATCAGGTTCTCAAATTCCTCAGTAGAAGAGATTGGTATTGATGTCTCATCAAGATATCCTCCTGATGAGTATCATCCTGAGAACAATCCCTCAACTCAATACCAAGCTGATGCTGATGTCTCCTATTACATCATCCCTCACAACCTATCCCAACCACCTATCGGTGAGTTCATAGAAAATCAGCCTGTCTCAAATGAGACTGACACCATTGAACAAAATGTTCAGGAACCCACAGAACAAACTATTCCTACAGTTGTCACTGAAGTACATATTGATGAGTTACCTCATGTTCCTGAGTCTAAACCTAATCAGGCTCCTACAAGCTCAAATTCCTATCCCAAACCCCAGGATAGCTGGCCTAGATCCAAAATCATTGAGCTTGTGAACATCATTGGTGAACCCACTGAAGGCATGCTCACAAGAAGCAAGGCTGCCAAACTCAAGGCTGCCACTGCCAATATATGTCTTTATGCTGACTATCTCTCAGAAATTGAGCCTAAAAATGTCAAAGAAGCCCTGACTTATGAAAGTTGGGTTCAGGCCATGAGAGATGAATTGGAACAATTTGACAGAAATGATGTCATGACCCTTGTTGAATGCCCCCAGGGTGTTTTAATCATTGGTATGAAATGGGTCTTTAAGAACAAGACTGATGAGAATGGCACAGTCATCAAAAACAAAGCAAGACTGGTTGCCAAAGGATATAATCAACAGGAAGGTATAGACTATGAGGAAACCTTTGCACCTGTTGCTAGAATGGAAGCCATCAGGATCTTCCTTGCCTATGCAACTTACATGAACTTTAAAGTTTACCAAATGGATGTTAAAAGTGCATTCCTGAATGGTAACATCAAAGAAGATGTTTATGTGCAACAGCCTCCTGGTTTCGAAAGTAGTGAATACCCTAACCATGTCTACAAGCTTAACAAAGCCCTCTATGGACTGAAACAAGCACCCAGGGCATGGTATGAAACTCTTTCAGCCTTCCTGATCCAAAACAAGTTTGTCAGAGGAAGAATTGACAACACACTGTTCATCTACAGAACAAAGGATGATGTCATTCTTGTCCAAGTGTATGTTGATGACATCATCTTTGGCTCAACAAGTTACAAACTTTGCAAACAATTTGAAAAACTTATGACCACAAAGTTTGAAATGAGCATGATGGGTGAACTCACATACTTTCTTGGACTACAAATTAAACAAACTGAAAAAGGAATATCCATTTGCCAGGAGAAATACCTCAGGAACCTACTAAAGAAGTATGAGCTCACTGACTGCTCTTCAGTAAAAACTCCTATGGTTCCTCCAAACAACCTTGGTCCTGATCTCACTGGAAAGTTAGTGAATCAAACCCAATACAGAGGAATGATTGGCTCCTTGATGTACTTACTTGCCTCAAGGCCTGATATCCAATTCTCAGTCTGCCTATGTGCAAGATACCAGGCTGACCCTAAAGAATCACATCTCACTGCTGTCAAGAGAATCATCAGGTACCTGAAGGGTACTCCAAACCTTGGTTTGTATTACCCAAAATGTTCAGGATTTGATCTCAAAGGGTACACTGACTCTGACTATGCAGGATGTAACATGGATAGGAAAAGTACCTCAGGATCCTGCCAATTTCTTGGTGGTAAACTTGTGTGTTGGAGTACAAAGAAACAACAGTCAGTGGCCATGTCCTTAGCTGAAGCTGAATATATGGCTGCTGCAGGATGTTGTGCAAATGTACTATGGATGAAAAGCCAACTGAGTGACTATGGCATTCAGTATAAGATGGTACCTATCTTTTGTGCTAATACAAGTGCCATAGCCATCTCAAACAATCCAGTGCTTCATCAAAGAACCAAACACATTGACATCAGATACCACTTTATCAGGGACCATATATCAAATGGAGAAATTGAACTACATTTCATCCCCACTGAGTATCAGCTAGCTGATATCTTCACAAAACCTTTGGATGAACCCACTTTCACAAGATTGAAAGCTGAATTGGGCATGTTGGACATAGAATCAGGAAACTGATCAAAAGTGTTCCAACCTGATGTAAATTCTCTAGGTCCCTGATCACACCCTTCCTGAAATTTTTTATAACAATCCATTCAGGGGGCTCAGGATGAAAAATGGCATTAAATACCCTAACTAAATGCTCTAAGTATTTAGTCAATTAATGTCCCAGGTAGGTAACTGAATCCTATTAAATATAAGAATATATGTCACTTACACAACTGGCATCCACTCCTTGGGCCCCCACATCCCTCTCACCAAACATCACTGAGCATTAAATGCTCCCTCACACACAAAAGTTGTGATAATTTCTCTCTGCAAAAGTGCATTATTTGCAGAGCCGCACAACTATTCATCCACGAAGTGAGAGAAAATAGGGTAATGGGAATCGTGATATTTAATGCGGATATCAAACCAAAATTATTATGCCGTTTCGGTTAAATAAATTAAACTTTTGGTATCCGCAACATCACCACCCAAATCCTTACCCTATAAATACCCCCACAAAAAGGGAAACACACACACGCTTTTATAATCTTAACAAAACTCTTGCAAATTATTTTCAAAACTGCGTGTGTTTCCTCACTCATACCCATTTTCAAACTAAAACCAGGCTTTTTATCAAACCAAATGGCTTCTTCTAAGGTCATAAAATACGCACCCAATGTGGATTTCCAAATGGAAAGCGTAGACCTCACCAAGAATAATGTGGTGGGGAACTTTGCCTACCCTGAAGGGTTCCCTGAATACAGGGAAGTGGTGAAGTTCCTTCAGAACTGCTTTCTGACCATCGCATTCACAAAAACCCCCTCAGTCATCTACCCTGAATATTTGAGGGAATTTTGGTGCACAGCAGTGGTTGAAAGCCCTGATGTGCCCAAAGAGGCCAAAGTAAAGTTTATAGTCAAGAATGGAACTAAGTCCCTAACTCTTGACTATAAAACTTTTGTCAAAGCCACTGGGCTTGATTACACACAGACCTTTGTTGTCCCACCATCTGATAAAGATGTGAAGGAGGTCTTTCTGACTCTAGGGCCTTATGACAAACTTCATCCTGAAGTGTCACCTGGGGCCCTACTATCCAAAGCCCCAATCATCAAGACCTGGTTCCCAGCTCCCTGGAGGATAATAATGACCTTTGTCATTCAGGTCCTCGGGGGAAATAAATCCTCTAATGAGGAATTGAACAATACTCAAGCAATGATATTGTTCAGTCTCATTGAGGGTAGATTTATTGACCTTGGAGAATTGATCTTCAAGGACCTCATAGCAAAATTAGGGGGGAAGTCTAGGCAAAAACTTATGTCATACCCTAGATTCATTTCCTGTGCCCTACAAGACTTGCTTGGGTCTGAGTATGTAAAGCCTGATGCAATAGGTTTTGAGCCTGAAGTATTACACAAGGCTAATTACTCTCGTGACCCTCTAGAGGTTACACCAGTCACCCTGACCCAATATATGCGTACTGCTATCCAGGGTGACAATATTATATCACCAGTACCCTCTCCCACCAAAAAGGTGAAGAGGAAGAAGGGACAGGGGTCCAGGAAGGTGGCTCAACCCAAGTCACTCGACACTGAGACCTCTAACCTTAAGGCTGCCCAAAAGGGGCATGAATTACCTCCCTTGACTGCGGACACCCTGAAAATAATTACCCAGTCACTAGGCCTGCAACAAAAGCCATCGGAGGGCACTGAGACATCACACTCAGTGTCCTCGGGCATACCCATTTCCAAAGACTCTACTGTCATAAACAAGACAGTTGAGCCGAAACAAACCAAACCTTCACATCCTGCTAAAGGCTCTGGCAAATCACAACCAGAGTCTCAGGGAGTAAGGGATCCTAAATCCTCGGTGGGGCAGCACTACTCCACTGAGAAGGGGGTCCACAAACAATCACATCCTGCTAAAGGCTCGGGTAGATCAAAACCCAAGCATCAGGGAGTTCATGTCCCTAAACCTTCGACAGGCCAGAACAAGCCTGTTGGAAAGGGGGACTCAACCACTCATCTGCCTGATGAGGACATTCGCAAAACAACGCTTTTGTCTGAGGGCACAAAAACTCATCCCCAAGACTCAGTGGGAAACATACAACCCGCTGATAGGGACACAACATTCACGACTCCTCAGGATGACATTGAGAAAAACCCATCAGTGTCTGAAGGGGTCACGGGGGACAAAGATTCAGAGGGATATAAACCACCCGCTGTTATGGAACCCAAAACCACTCCCGGAGGTGCGCATTACTTGGGAACTCGCCTTAAAGACCAGGTAGGTAAAACCCAACCTACCGGATTTGAGGGGTCAGGACCTGGCCAAAACGAAGGCAAATCTTCTTATGAAGAGGAGCCGGATAACCTCCAAATGTTGCAGATTACCTCCCTGGCAGATGCTCAGGTGTTCTTATTTTCTGGTGATGAATTTAACAGTGACGAGGAAGTCTTCACGGCCGGAGATGATATGGAGGATGAGGAGACAGTCCCTGAACCAGTTACTCAGTCTCCTCAAACCTCTAACCATGATGAAGATGAACAACATTCCGAGCCGGAAACCTCAGAAGACGCTTCAACTCCTCTCACTGAAAGAGCCTTCCAAAATGTCACACCCCCAAAATCGGGTCCAGCGGAAGCATACATGTAGCTGGGGTGCAACTCAATTGGTATTACAACACAAGTTCAAAACTGGTTTTCACTTCAATCATTTAGAATAAAACCATTTAACCAAAAGTATTGAATTTACATCGTTAAAATATAGTGCGGAAGTAGGCCCGTAAAATAGTTTAAAATGGTCCCCAAGTGAATATCAGAGTCTTCTATGACCATGCCATGCCCTGCCAAAACCTCCAGTAGCGTGCCATTGCTTAAAACCTGAAAATACGTGCTAAAGAGTGTCAACACGAGGTTGGTGAGTTCATAAGTTTGTATTAAAACAATAGTGTTGTGAGTACAATAGAGAGTTTTGTGACCATTGTGTAACTCACAATGTCATAAAAATAAAGTTTACCTTACAGTAAAATCAGGATTGTGGACCATGAGTAGAGTATGTGATCATTACAACAGATATAATATCACATAGAAAAATAGTCTATTACGCTAGCGCTAAGTTCATGCAACCGAAGCTATAACAGTGTGCATGCTCTAGAAGCATGTTAAATATAAAGGCCCGGCAAGTGTTTATCCCGTTACACTTGTAATTCGACATGTTATACGCTCGCGTTTGCCTATCCGGTCAAACCGAACGGGGGAGTCACCACCAATAGATCTATTTATAACATTCGCGCTTCCCAGCAGGAATTGACGGTTCATGAGTTTGGGCATAGTGGGATTCAAGGGCTTAGGCTAATCCGCGTAATAGTTTAGATAAAACATAAGTTTCAGTATGGTCCATAAAAGTGTTTGCATAAAAGCAATAGTTCACAAAGTGTGTTGCATAAAAGCAAGAGTTCATAAAGTGGGTTGCATAAAAGCAAGAGTTCATAAAGTGTGTTGCATAAATAGCAAGAGTTCATAAAGTGGGTTGCATAAAAGCAAGAGTTCATAAAGTGGGTTGCATAAAAGCAAGAGTTCATAAAGTGTGTTGCATGTTTATAAAACGCTTGTGTATGCGAGAAAATAATCACGTATGCAACCGATATACACATAGGTGCATTTGAATAATCAATCAAGCCTTCAAAGAAACAGTAGTGTTTAAGTAAACAATTGCGCATTCAAGCATTGAGTTTAGTCAAAAACGAGCATGTATTCTCCCCCAAATCAGTTATAAAAACAAGTAAAAGTAGGGGGTATGAACTCACCTGGTGCGATAGCTATGATGACAAAAGTGGATACACTGAAATGAGGCACGATCTCTAATCGCAACCTAATATGAATGATAGTTTCTAATGTAAGAAACGAAATGATGCTACACATGCAAGTACGTATGTTATCGATACCACTCGTTAGTTTTGAAAATAGTGTTTATCGTCAAAAATACATCTTTGACGTCTCGTTAAGTTAATAACCACTTTTCATGTAGTTGTGTTGAAAAGGTACTCCACGATCCTTGTTTGGTGTTTTATCGGTAAATATAAGGTTTTCGTCACAAAAATAGCATTTTCATAACTTGAAAATATGCCCCAAGTGGCCTCGCAAAACAAGTCGCGAAATGTTGTACGTTAGGGGTTAATGGTCAAGCTCGGCGTTTTTGAAAACCTTGTAACAATATCTTGAAGTCGTGTTATTTAACTTTTGGCTATACGGGTCTTGATCAATGAGAGAATCGACTCTTATTGTTGCTATTTGAAAATATTATGTTCAACACTTAGAAAATTTCATTATAGCAAAAGCTGTCAAAATATATATAGTTTATCGGTTATATAGATGAGATCATAGTTTATTCGTTACGAGTCCAATGATCAAACGGCCAATTGATTTGAAAAGCTTGCTGGGAGATCTTGATTTCATAAAACTACGGCTCGGACTCAAACTGATCCGATCATAAAGAAAAACAGCCGTGAAAGTGGTGTCTCGCAAAGACAGTTTACGTCAAAACTCTATTAGTGTAAAAAGCTGATGGAAATATATATATATCGTCGGATTTCAAACACTTGTATCTTTTTCGTTATAAGCCCGTTTTCTATGTTCTTTATATCCCCGCGAAGGTATTCAAGTATACTTTAGGTTTTTCAAGGTCTCGGCTAGTCAAGATATCATTTAATCTCAGTTTTCCTTAACTAGAAAGTCGGGACAGATTCAATTTTTCAGAAAATATAGTTTTCGTCGTAAATCTTGAAAATAGCATATCTTTTTCGTCGTAACTCGGATTTTATCCCCGTTTTCGGCCATAGTTTCGTCTTGGAATGTATTTTCTAAATCTTGGGTCCAAAGTTACACCCTAGACCCTGAGTTTCCCACGTTTTATAGAAATGGACAACAGCTTTGAAAGTTTGTCAAAATCAACTTTTCTAGTTCAAGGGTTGTTCAAAGCTTAACCAAACTATCTCAAATCAACTCCACAAGTACCCAATCCTACCATACACCTTCTTAGGGTGTCATGGGTTCCTAGTCTTCACCAAAAATGGTGGATCTCATGAGATTGTTAATAAAATTTATAGATCTATGTTTATAAAAACAAAATGAGTAATAAGTGGTATGGATCTTACATACTTGCATGTTTTACCAATATATCTTGAAAATACATAAAAATATAAAGTAAAAGAAAGTATGAAAAGATCAAAAGTGTTTTTGAAGCTTACTTGAAGATTTGAGGTGATTTGATGAGAAATTGATTAATAATCTTGGGTTTTTACCACAAAACCCCAACTAGATCTTGATTAGGACTTGATTCAACACTTGATCTTGAAAATTTTTATGGATTCTTCTTATGGTTGTTTCTTGGTCGATTCATATAGAGAGGAAGAAAGGGATGAGAATTTTTCTAGTGTTGGTATAAAATGAGAAGTGTAAATGGGATGAAATATGGTGGAAAGGAGTATATATATAGCAAGATCAAGTCAAGGTCAAAAAGTTGGTCATAGGGGGGGGGGGGGGGGGGGGGGCGGCACCAAAAAGGAGGGAAACATGGGTTTGTGTTGGTGGCTCATTAATGCTCTTGTCTAACACATGTGTAGTTATTAGTTGGTTTTGTTGTGTATTAGGTGTTACCGGGTACCGAGTTAACTAAAAATAAATATTAACGAGGTGAAATAAAATACGACGAAATTGTAAAAGTTGTAAAATAATATTCCTGATGAGATTCGGGTGTTGAAATAATTATCGAATTGAAATAACGCAAACCGACGGAGTAATAAGCTCCGACCGTAGAATGTAGCCATTGGTTTTAAAACACCGGGTAAATTAATAATATAATTTTTATATCATTATTATGAGTATGTAAATATGTTAGGATCATAGTCGGGAGTATTGAGTATACGTTAGTAGTAAAACTGAGTGGTATCGTTAATTACCAATTAAACATACGTAAATGGAAATAATGCATATCCGTGTAGGTTCTCAAGTGATGATGATAATGTGTAGACTATTCTAGTCTATATGAAGTGTCATTAATGAATGATACATGAATTCGCAGCTAAACCTAACTGGTTACGTGAATTTGACGACTCGTAAACTCAGTTTACGAAATGACGAACGATGGTCATGAATAGTGATTTCCCTTCGGGAATGAATAGTGTCACATGAATAGTAAAATTTTTGAACGCTTCTCGGAATCACAAACTGACTCCGAAAATGATGAATAGTAAAATGATGAATAGTGACCGGTGAATAGTAATCGATGAATAGTAATTGATGAATAGTGGATAAGAGAAATGTCCCGAAAATGCGGGTTGTTACAGTCTCACCCCCTTAAAAGGAACTTCGTCCCGAAGTTCAGTTTGTGTTGGTCTCTGAAGTTATATTGTTGAAAAGATGATGATTCTTATCGTGTAAGCTATTGAGCTCTAACAAGGTTCAAGTCTGACGGCCACCAGGCTTACTCTGTCAGAAATGTTGAATGGTCCAGTGTATATCGGGTTCATGAATGTTTACTGGACTAGTGAGTTGGGCTTTTCCAAATTTCAATCCTTCAATGGATGTTGGCACTTCGGCCATAGAGTGCTTCAAATGGTGTAGTCTCTACACTCGTGTGGTAACTAAGATTGCAACTGAATTTGATTTATGGCAAATGGTTAGTCCAACCATTTCTAGTGTCAATCACACCCGATTTGGGCATATCTCCCTATGTTTGAATCAACCTCAAATTCTGACCTTTGGTCTGAAGATAATAGGTGGTGTGGTTCCAAAGAAATCTTAATGAAATCGCTAGGAGTTCGAGGTGAATCAAATGCCTCTATTAGAAATAATTGAAATGGATATCATGAATCTTGTTTTGAAAGACTTACCAGGTTAAGTCTGTCAAAGGGTGTTGTTGAAAATAATAGACTAGGATAAGGTTGTGATCCTCCGCAGGATGTCATGGATTGAATCTTTCTCCACCTACAATGCTTAGTCTCCATTACTAAGATTTTCCCCAAGTTATATGTCATCGAATCACAAACTCCTAAAGGTATAAGAGATGTACTATAGTGATTGATTTTCAAAGTTTGTTTTGAGATTGTGTGTTTTGTTCATAAACCTTCCCTTTACAACTTTAAGCAAACGGCTTTTTAAAGTAACGTATTTCTTGATGTTTCAAAATTTAATAGTTATGCAAGATAGGACAATTTTCAACATAAGGTGGATAATATGGTAGACCAAAGATTGATGTTTAAAATTTTCTAATCATTCAATAGTTTTGTGAAAGATTAACCAAAAGGAATTTGCTTGTCAAAATAAGTGCCTCAGAAAAGTGTTGTGTATAACGGTAGTTTTGAGAAAAAAATCCATTTAAAGTGAACGTATCAAGAGGATAAAAATAGCCAGGTATGTATGTCTGCACAAATGCATAGGTGTCTAACATGTTTGAATAAAGTCTATTGGTGAGGACATGTTCAACTGAAGGTTCTATAGTCTTGGTTAGGAGGTTGGATGTATCTCTATAGTGTTGCTTAGCGAGCATTCGCATCGAAGCTAATCTTGTAATTCAGTCAAACCAATACTTTCCAGATGGGGGATTTGTGGAAATCAGGCCAGTGATAGTGGTTCGATTGGTTTTGTGGTATCCTGAGATTTCTGTTGAGTTTTGAATGGTTTCCATGTACCGAGAGATCCTCCTTATAGATGGTATGGAAAGTTTTTCCTAGGGAGGTCATTGATAATATCCACTTATCAATATAGGGAGTAGTGATGGATGAGTGACATCGGAGTGTATAGAGTGTTAGCTAATTCCTTATATATGGGGATGGGGAAAGGAAATGATAATGAGGGTGAGAAGGGGAAAGATTGTGACAACTGCACATAATAAGATTGTGTTGAAAGAAAACACTGTGATGTAAGTGTATCGTGCATGGACGTGAATGTTCATGAAATGAAATGACCAGTTGGCGTGCTTCCAATCGGTGGTTAACGAGATGGTGAAAAGTATGGATGTTCTGCCAACGAGTGTTTACACACACGTAAATGAAACATTTGGAAATTTAGTAGAGAATTCAATCCAGACAGAATTTTATTATAACCATTCTCAGTATTGCAAAATTCATTTCTGAGTCAGACATAGGTGGTCAGCCTATATCTCACTATCCCGGGTTGAATATAGATGACCAGTCTATATTCCACCGAGGTTCCATGAATTTTGAAATACTCAGCTCAGTTATACTAAGACTATGTCCTTCCCAAATACCAAGACGTTCTGAAAGACAAAAGCAAGTGACCAAACTCGAGGTCAATTTGTGAAACTATGCAAGGAACAACATAACGTGGTGACATATACGATACATGAGCATGCTTATATGAAAGACAATTATAGTAATCAACAATAATAAGTGAATATAACATATCAGATAATGAGACACAAATCTCATCACCTATGTCAGCAACTAACCACAAATGAGGCTTCAGCTTGGCAGGCAGGCACGTGACGGTCATAGGGTTATGTTTTCGTGGAAGTAGCTATAGTCTAGGTTTTAAAAACACTTAGTTCGCTGTAGCCAAAGCTCTGATACCAATCTGTCACACCCCCAAAATCGGGTCCAGCGGAAGCATACATGTAGCTGGGGTGCAACTCAATTGGTATTACAACACAAGTTCAAAACTGGTTTTCACTTCAATCATTTAGAATAAAACCATTTAACCAAAAGTATTGAATTTACATCGTTAAAATATAGTGCGGAAGTAGGCCCGTAAAATAGTTTAAAATGGTCCCCAAGTGAATATCAGAGTCTTCTATGACCATGCCATGCCCTGCCAAAACCTCCAGTAGCGTGCCATTGCTTAAAACCTGAAAATACGTGCTAAAGAGTGTCAACACGAGGTTGGTGAGTTCATAAGTTTGTATTAAAACAATAGTGTTGTGAGTACAATAGAGAGTTTTGTGACCATTGTGTAACTCACAATGTCATAAAAATAAAGTTTACCTTACAGTAAAATCAGGATTGTGGACCATGAGTAGAGTATGTGATCATTACAACAGATATAATATCACATAGAAAAATAGTCTATTACGCTAGCGCTAAGTTCATGCAACCGAAGCTATAACAGTGTGCATGCTCTAGAAGCATGTTAAATATAAAGGCCCGGCAAGTGTTTATCCCGTTACACTTGTAATTCGACATGTTATACGCTCGCGTTTGCCTATCCGGTCAAACCGAACGGGGGAGTCACCACCAATAGATCTATTTATAACATTCGCGCTTCCCAGCAGGAATTGACGGTTCATGAGTTTGGGCATAGTGGGATTCAAGGGCTTAGGCTAATCCGCGTAATAGTTTAGATAAAACATAAGTTTCAGTATGGTCCATAAAAGTGTTTGCATAAAAGCAATAGTTCACAAAGTGTGTTGCATAAAAGCAAGAGTTCATAAAGTGGGTTGCATAAAAGCAAGAGTTCATAAAGTGTGTTGCATAAATAGCAAGAGTTCATAAAGTGGGTTGCATAAAAGCAAGAGTTCATAAAGTGGGTTGCATAAAAGCAAGAGTTCATAAAGTGTGTTGCATGTTTATAAAACGCTTGTGTATGCGAGAAAATAATCACGTATGCAACCGATATACACATAGGTGCATTTGAATAATCAATCAAGCCTTCAAAGAAACAGTAGTGTTTAAGTAAACAATTGCGCATTCAAGCATTGAGTTTAGTCAAAAACGAGCATGTATTCTCCCCCAAATCAGTTATAAAAACAAGTAAAAGTAGGGGGTATGAACTCACCTGGTGCGATAGCTATGATGACAAAAGTGGATACACTGAAATGAGGCACGATCTCTAATCGCAACCTAATATGAATGATAGTTTCTAATGTAAGAAACGAAATGATGCTACACATGCAAGTACGTATGTTATCGATACCACTCGTTAGTTTTGAAAATAGTGTTTATCGTCAAAAATACATCTTTGACGTCTCGTTAAGTTAATAACCACTTTTCATGTAGTTGTGTTGAAAAGGTACTCCACGATCCTTGTTTGGTGTTTTATCGGTAAATATAAGGTTTTCGTCACAAAAATAGCATTTTCATAACTTGAAAATATGCCCCAAGTGGCCTCGCAAAACAAGTCGCGAAATGTTGTACGTTAGGGGTTAATGGTCAAGCTCGGCGTTTTTGAAAACCTTGTAACAATATCTTGAAGTCGTGTTATTTAACTTTTGGCTATACGGGTCTTGATCAATGAGAGAATCGACTCTTATTGTTGCTATTTGAAAATATTATGTTCAACACTTAGAAAATTTCATTATAGCAAAAGCTGTCAAAATATATATAGTTTATCGGTTATATAGATGAGATCATAGTTTATTCGTTACGAGTCCAATGATCAAACGGCCAATTGATTTGAAAAGCTTGCTGGGAGATCTTGATTTCATAAAACTACGGCTCGGACTCAAACTGATCCGATCATAAAGAAAAACAGCCGTGAAAGTGGTGTCTCGCAAAGACAGTTTACGTCAAAACTCTATTAGTGTAAAAAGCTGATGGAAATATATATATATCGTCGGATTTCAAACACTTGTATCTTTTTCGTTATAAGCCCGTTTTCTATGTTCTTTATATCCCCGCGAAGGTATTCAAGTATACTTTAGGTTTTTCAAGGTCTCGGCTAGTCAAGATATCATTTAATCTCAGTTTTCCTTAACTAGAAAGTCGGGACAGATTCAATTTTTCAGAAAATATAGTTTTCGTCGTAAATCTTGAAAATAGCATATCTTTTTCGTCGTAACTCGGATTTTATCCCCGTTTTCGGCCATAGTTTCGTCTTGGAATGTATTTTCTAAATCTTGGGTCCAAAGTTACACCCTAGACCCTGAGTTTCCCACGTTTTATAGAAATGGACAACAGCTTTGAAAGTTTGTCAAAATCAACTTTTCTAGTTCAAGGGTTGTTCAAAGCTTAACCAAACTATCTCAAATCAACTCCACAAGTACCCAATCCTACCATACACCTTCTTAGGGTGTCATGGGTTCCTAGTCTTCACCAAAAATGGTGGATCTCATGAGATTGTTAATAAAATTTATAGATCTATGTTTATAAAAACAAAATGAGTAATAAGTGGTATGGATCTTACATACTTGCATGTTTTACCAATATATCTTGAAAATACATAAAAATATAAAGTAAAAGAAAGTATGAAAAGATCAAAAGTGTTTTTGAAGCTTACTTGAAGATTTGAGGTGATTTGATGAGAAATTGATTAATAATCTTGGGTTTTTACCACAAAACCCCAACTAGATCTTGATTAGGACTTGATTCAACACTTGATCTTGAAATTTTTTATGGATTCTTCTTATGGTTGTTTCTTGGTCGATTCATATAGAGAGGAAGAAAGGGATGAGAATTTTTCTAGTGTTGGTATAAAATGAGAAGTGTAAATGGGATGAAATATGGTGGAAAGGAGTATATATATAGCAAGATCAAGTCAAGGTCAAAAAGTTGGTCATAGGGGGGGGGGGGGGGGGCGGCACCAAAAAGGAGGGAAACATGGGTTTGTGTTGGTGGCTCATTAATGCTCTTGTCTAACACATGTGTAGTTATTAGTTGGTTTTGTTGTGTATTAGGTGTTACCGGGTACCGAGTTAACTAAAAATAAATATTAACGAGGTGAAATAAAATACGACGAAATTGTAAAAGTTGTAAAATAATATTCCTGATGAGATTCGGGTGTTGAAATAATTATCGAATTGAAATAACGCAAACCGACGGAGTAATAAGCTCCGACCGTAGAATGTAGCCATTGGTTTTAAAACACCGGGTAAATTAATAATATAATTTTTATATCATTATTATGAGTATGTAAATATGTTAGGATCATAGTCGGGAGTATTGAGTATACGTTAGTAGTAAAACTGAGTGGTATCGTTAATTACCAATTAAACATACGTAAATGGAAATAATGCATATCCGTGTAGGTTCTCAAGTGATGATGATAATGTGTAGACTATTCTAGTCTATATGAAGTGTCATTAATGAATGATACATGAATTCGCAGCTAAACCTAACTGGTTACGTGAATTTGACGACTCGTAAACTCAGTTTACGAAATGACGAACGATGGTCATGAATAGTGATTTCCCTTCGGGAATGAATAGTGTCACATGAATAGTAAAATTTTTGAACGCTTCTCGGAATCACAAACTGACTCCGAAAATGATGAATAGTAAAATGATGAATAGTGACCGGTGAATAGTAATCGATGAATAGTAATTGATGAATAGTAATTGATGAATAGTGGATAAGAGAAATGTCCCGAAAATGCGGGTTGTTACACAAAAGTTCATCAAGAAAATGACCAATGTTTTGTACAGGGGGTCACTGAAGAGGTGTTTGATATGCATGTTGAGCAAGCAGTCCACTATCACCTCCTCAAAGATGCTATTGAAGACTACAATGATGATGTCAGGGAGCAAAATTCCACTGTCTCTCACTCCCTGACACAAATGGCTTCGCACATCAATCAGTTTTTGGAATCCCTAAAGGAGCTGGCTACAGGGGTTAAGTCAGTTCAAGAATCAGTCAAGGATGATCCTGAGCTCAACAAGAAAATTCTTCAGGCATCTGAGACGTACCAGGTCAACTCGGTGGCTCTTACTGAGTTACTTGGTTTGATAAGGGATTCAAATGTTTAGAATCTCAGCTCCACGGTGGAGTCCCTCAAGTCTTCCTTCACACAGTTGGAAGCATCAGTGACAGCTCAATCCCTGAAGTCCACATCTCTGGCATGGACAATGGGATCCAGGATGACTGCCCTTGAAAATTCTCAGGCTACACTTGACTCCAAGGTATCTCTCATTCATCAGGATACTGCGGAGATCAAGTCAATGATGACGGAAATGTTTCAAGCCTTCAAGGGCACCTCTACTTCATCTTCAGTAACTCCAACACTTGCCATCACTGCAGCTCCGGCAATTGTTGAGGGGGAGAATGTTCCTGAAACCCCTATTACTGATGAACAAGAAGCTGGACAGCCCTCTTGCACTGAGGGGGAGTATGTCACTGAAGCCACACCGATCTCTGAAGTTCCACCACAAGAGGAACCAGTCTCCTCCACTCTCTTTCAGGACAGAGGAAAAAGCATAGCCACCACCTCAGAACCTGAAGTAAGACTCCAGCCTGCCTCCACAATGGTCAGAACTAACCCTGATGAACCTATCAGGGTCCCGTTTGCAATCAATGGAAAAATCTATCAACTCACCCATGACCAAATACAAGACTACATGGAAAGAATTGAGAAAGTGGCAAAGGTAGCTGAAGAAGAGAGATTGAGCAAGCCTGAACTGATACAGGTTGTTCATGAGGAGGCTGAAAAGATTGGTCTGGATGCTGAGGCACTAGCTACTGAGCAAGCTGGTGCAGCCTTTAAAAAGGCTCAGGAAGAACAGATGAATGCTCTGAAAAGGGAAAGGGAAGAGAAGCTGAAAAGGCAAGCTCAAATCAGAAAGACCAGGGTTGAAAGATATCATTGGGTGATGAAGGAAAGGTTGAAGGCTGAAACCATCACTGACATTAAAATCCACAGGAACACCAAACCCGCAATGGTCACTGTCTTCAGGGGGCTGATGAAAGAATCATGGACATTCATAACCCATTCAGATTCGCTGACTTTGGGATTACTGAACTTGATGAACTCCGTCCCATCATTGCCAAGAAAAATGGTGCCGTTGTTGATCACCTTCTCAAGTCACTGAGTGAAAGGTATGAAAGACTGAGAGCAATGACTGAAGCCCTCAACATTCCCTCCCTTCTTCCTGCTCCAACAATAAGAACTGCTTCATCAACTACCACCAGGAGAAAAAGGAAGCACATTGAATTACCTTCGTGAAGGAATCACCTTCGTGAACAACACCGTGCTTAAACACCCTGAACGAGGTCTATGCTTTACGGATGAATATGGAGACCTTGCTTTCCAAAGATGGTCTAATATAGACAAGGCAGGGGTCACACCAATGGCAACGTACCTGATGTTAGCTTCTCCTATACAAAGTGGTGCAAACCAAAGGTTCTGTAAGGACCTTCGGGACAAGATTGAGAAGCATCCTAAGAAACACCTACTGAGATCAAAGAAAGCTAAGATTGAGGGACTTGGCTATCATCTGAACATCTGATCTGCAACAACTATCTTTATTTTGTTTGTAATTTGTAGGAAAATGTAATAGCTATAAATAAAATGATGTTTTGTTTAAATAGTTATGTCCTACTTACAATTACAACAAACATTCAGCAAGAGAAGATGTACCCTGACAACTCATGCTGAATCAAGTATCACTTAGGCTATTTGTAGGTTCAAATAGGGGAGATTGATGCATCAATTACAATAAAGAAAGCTAAGATTGTAACTGAATTCCCCAAATCTTCTAACAAGGATTTGAACGTAAAATCCCCTAAGTGTAAATAAGTCACTGAGTGAACAGTAACTCAGTGAGTCACCTTCAGGATGCTAAGACCGAGCCTAAGAAGAAAGGTTCTCCATTCAGTGAGGCGGAACTCAGTGAAGTGTGATCTAAGCCAAGAAGAAGGTGATGGGTTCAGTGAGGATGACAATAATTCACTGAACCCCATGACTCCTCAACAACTTAATTGTACTGAAGACTGATGACAAGAAGACTGAAGTTTTGGCGGGACTGGGCGGGAAAGTCTGAGCTGCTTTATTAAAGTGCTTTATCACTTTAATGTCAAACTTTCCCAAAATGGTTAAAACCAGTCTGTCATCAGAAAGTGCCTTTTGGGCCTAACTCAATGAAGGTTCCTTGCCAGCAGAATAATATCTTTCAAGATATTGTTAAGGAAGCTTTAGGTCCAATGTATATTTAGTTGTTCTATACTTGTGTATAAATAGGAAGCAAATGTGAGGAGTAAAAGTTGACAAGTTTGTGCAATTAATGCAAAGCATTCACAAACCACTTTACTCCTCCAAAGAACAACACAAGCCCCTGAGATAGCTCAGTGGGTAATTTAAGTTGTCACTCAACATAGTTTGAGTTTAGTGAGGAGTCCATACTATACTTGTCATTTTCAATCCCAAGTGTTATTCCGCAAACACTTGGGTACGATTCTTTGTGATTAACTTCTAATAAAGAATTAAACGTTGGAAAATATTGTCTCTTATTTTTACGTTACTTTATTGTTAATCATTTTCATACATTTGTGTTCAAGTCATATAACTTGATTACTTTAGCTTTTTAGTTACTGATAACCAAGTAAAAGGGACCAACAGAGAGTATGGATATGACAATTGCCCTTTGTTTCAAAGAGCGACACAAAGGTGAACATAGGTTTATGTATCATGAAAGGTGGTTTAATCTTAATAGGTTAGGTTATAGTGGGGATGACACACTTGTTAGGTTACATTGTGGAATCTTCTTGTGAAGATGACTAGGTGGAGTTATTGGTGAAGATGATATTGACTCTTAGTTTCTTTGAAGGCATGGAAGTGGTGGATGACTCGATATTGATATGACAAAGGATAACTCGGTTTCTCATTTCACATTGGTTGTTTGAGGTTCGAGTGATGAAAGGTTATGAGGAATATGCTTGAAGTTTTGCTCATTTTGTGAATCTTATGGGCTGATGGTAAGTTGGAGTTGTGAGTAAAGAGGTGTTTGGTTTTGAAATTAAAAATAAAATATCCTGTAGATTTGGCGGACCAGGCGGAACCAAAAAGTGGGTTCCGCCCGTATGGTCTGAGGGTGCCGTGGGATCTGCAGGGAAACCTCAAAAGGAATTGTCTTGATTTTTTTGGTTTTATCCTAATGTTCAAAACTAAGGTTTTAGGTCTTATGAGTCCTTGACTAATCCTAGGGATGATGAATGCTTCTCATTCAAGAGGTTTTGTGAAAACGTTGATAGAATGGTTAACGTATAAGACTTTCTTAGTTAAGATGTTCCTCAATGAACATTTTTACCAAGACGATGATGATGGATTACAATATGTCAATTAAGAACATAATGGATTGAATTGTCGCTGAAGTCGATGCTTCCTTTGTTGATGCGAGTTTTCTTGTTCAAGTGGAGCTTGTTGATGTGCTTTTCCATTCGATACTAATTTGAGATTCATACGCATTTTGGAGAATCATTGGGTAAGTAAGTATAAAAGTGCAAGTACCACTTGAGCTTTTCTTATCAACTTATTACCGACATAATTCCATTTGTCAAACACTATGGTTTATATTCCCGTTCTTTTGGGAGACCATAATTTAAGTTGTGTAGTACTTAATGATGTATCCAATAAGCTCAACTAAAGAGTTGTTTTAGGATCTTCTTAAACACGAGCACATAGACAAAAACTAAACATAATGTTGGATCTAATTGTTATGAGAACAAGTAGTCTTCCGAACATTTCTCTACGTTTAGTTTTACCTACGGATTTACTAATCTCATTCTTGATAAGTTATCAATAACTTAACCATTGAGAACAAGAGAGCAACTAGGAATGTCTTTAAGTTAAAATCCCTTGCTTTTGTGGCTTGCTTTTATTATCAAAAGGTCTTTCAAATATTGACACTATGCTCACTTGATTACTTTGAAATATCAATTTCGTTTCACTAGTTGTTTTATTCTAAATTCCAAAAATTGTTTTTGTTGAATTTGTTTAGACACAACTATGACCTATAAATCAAGTTTTATAACTTATGTCAATTTTGCTTGATTCAATGTTTGTCTCATGGTGAGGAGATGTTATTTTATACTTTTATTCTTAATGTTTTACACACCATACTTGTCTTGCCATCATTGGACTTTTGACTAAGTTATCATCTACCAAAGATGATATCATAGAAGGAGGAGATCACTCGTTAAATGTCATATTCAACGACTCCTCGACTCTTTGGGTTTTCCTACTTAAGACACTATGAACTCTATTTATTTTGAAAAAGTCCAAGAGGTACAACATCATGAGACTCTGTGTCACATTTGATGTGTAAATCCTAGATGTCGAAAACTCATTTTCTTTCACACATCCTAATATATGCTAATGTGATTTGTTTCACCTTGTGTGTTTTATGTGAGATTATCATAAAGGAGTGATTGAAGAAAAACACAATTAAAGACTCAAAGTATGGTGTTTGAGAAAATTGTTTAACAAAGGTTTGTTTTGCAAGCATCACAAAAGTGTTAGACATTTTAACACTTAGGAAATTCTTAGTTAGCTCACTTGTAAGCAAGAGTTGAGTGAGACATACTCAAGAGTTTTTCGTGTTTATCTCTTGATGGTTAAAGAACCAAAACACCTTATATCTCCTACTAGTACTAAAGACTAAATTCTTTGTTGCATAGAATCTAATCTTAGTTATTTACAAATAGCAGGTAGACACTCTAGAGTATTACAAATAACACATATTCGAACACATAATGCTAGAAACAAGATACAATCAAAGTCAAGTTGAAATAATGCGTACCTTTTAAATTGCATAGAGATGCTATCAAGCGGATAAGCATTACGCGTAAAAACTTGGTTTGACGACACGCTTTGAAACTCAATAACTCATGTATCCAAGAAGGTTAGGTAATCATATAAAGGCATAGAGAATGATATTCTTAATCCTTTAATCATGAGTTTCTACTAGAGATTGAACTATCTCTAAATTTCTCTTCTAGGTTTGACAAATTTTACATGCTTTGTTTTATTAGTTGATGATGCTTATGAGTTAAATCCTAATCCGGTTTTATCTTTAAACAACCTTTGACTCCTCAACAATCTTTCAAAAGATTTTGAGCTTTCATCAAATTTAACTAATAATTTTTCCTTTCTCATTTTGCATTTTAATCTCATGTTTGTAATCTAGACATAATTTACATTCTAGATTAATTTCAACATTACTCTCAATTCTAGACATTTTATCTTCTAATAAGATTTCCTTTTCAAAGATATTGTTAAGAGATTTTGAAGACTCATTCTTGAAGATAGTTTTTAGGTCCATGTTGCATAAACGTTTAGACTCATTTTCTAGTTTAGAAAACTCTATGATAAATTAATCAAAGCAAAAGAGTTTGGTTTCAAAGTGTACCTTGCTTGATGTTTTATCTAGTTTAGAATCACAAACCGGATGATTGACTTCATCTTCATCCAAGTTATTCCATGAATCGCAAGCAAGACTACTACGAGCTTGACACGAGTAATCACCTTTACTTACACCTTGCTTGTTGTTTCAATAAATTGACAATTAACTACCGGATCATTGTCTTTGTCAACATCCATTATATTCCAAGATACGCAAGCAGGTTCATCAAAACAAACGTACTCATCTTCACTTGTACCTTCATTTAAAACATTTAAACTAGTAGCACATGTATTAACTTCTACTAAGTGTCTATCAATTAGTTTTTCTAAAAATTCTAATTCATATATAAGATCAAATTGATCATCTTTGACTTGACATATTCCTTGATGAAAGTTTACCATATTTTTCCAAACATCATTAGCCTTTTGACAAAAATACATTCTTTCATATTTGGTACTAAAGCTTTGTAAAACATTGTTTTAGCTTTAGTATTTTTATCAAGTTTAAGATAGTTATCTTGGTTTTCAAAAACTTGTTTTCTTTAATTTGAAATTACCAAAAGAAATAATATGCCAAAGATCTTGATCAACTGATTTCACATAGTTTTCAAAATTACTTTTCCATTCAAGTAAGTTTTCTATTACAAAAAGCGGTTGGTTTTGAATAGGTTGCCCTTCTTTGAGATTTTCAAAATCCATGGATCGATCCAAGTTTTAAAATACATTCTATTTTAAAGATCTTGAGTAACGTAGCTCCTGATGCCAATTGTGGAAAACTAGAAGGGGGTTGAATAGTTTACCGCTTTTTCGATTCTTATTTACCTTAAATATCCTTTTAGAAACTTGACGTTTGCTTAAAGATATAAACACAACTTTATATGTTTGATTATTTGAGAAGCTTTTCATGTGAATAACAATTCTAACTTTACTTGTTTCATACTTTGAAAAGCTTTACTTGTGATGATCCTAACTTTGCTTGTTTTAGTTCTTTGAAAAGCTTTACATTTGTTTCAAGATATAAATACAACTTTACTTGTTTTAATTCTTTTGGAAAGCTTTATATGTGGTTAGCAATTATAACTAAAAGACAACATGTAATAAGCAAAGATAAAGAAAGAAGCGATCAAACCACAACACGATTGTTTATCGTGGTTCGGCTACAAGGACTCTTTTTCCTTGCCCTACATCCACGCCCCGAGTTTCCAACTCGAGAGTTATAAGCACTAATCAACAAGCTCCTTTCACCGGCGGAGAAAACCTTTACAACGTCGCTTACACTTTTACCGACACTAAGCTAGATGTCGAGTTCTTTTACAAGGGTACAACCACTCCCATTCGTCGCTTACACTTTTACCAACACTAAGCTAGATGTCAAGTTCTTTTACATGGGTTCAACCACTCCCGTTCGTCGCTTACACTTTTACCGACACAAAGCTAGATGTCGAGTTCTTTTCCAAGTGTACAACCACTCCCGTTAGTTCTTTTACAAGGGTACAACAACTCCCGACACACTACGTATTTTGAGGCCTAAAATACTAACCACTTAGACCTATATACATGACACACATGAAGTATAAACTATCAAAGCTTATACATGAACAAGCTACCAAGACTTGCAACTTTAGAGTTGAAGCTTGTAACTTCTTGAATGATCTTGTGAAGTCCCTTGCTACATAAGAGAAACACAAATCAAAAGGTTACTGAGTTAGTTGAGAGAGTATGTGAATATATGTCCTAAAAGGGTTAGCCAAAAATCAAGTTATGGCTTGGTATTTATAGCACACCACACTGCATGCTTGGCGGATCAGGCGGAACCCTCAGATGGGTTCCGCCCGTGTACCCCCAGGGTACCGCCGGGTCTGCAGTAGGTTTTTGCAATAACTCTTCAAACCAAACAAGGTCTTGTCTCATAACTCCTAGCAACCAAACAATGTCACATCACTTAAATCAAGTCAAATACAAAGCTTGCAAGCAACAACAAAGTTAGTCAAACACATTTCTTTCCATAAATGCATAATGACAAAACTTGCCCTAAATGTGATGTGGCCTTACTATATTAAGAAATAAATATGATGTGACAAGACTCATTTTAGTTTAAGAAGTAAAAACAATGTTTTGTTTAAAAGGAAATGTTAACCTTAGTTAAACAAGACTTAAACACTTAAAGTGATGATTTACTTATAGCTAAACTTCATACTTTGTCATTAATAAAACTTAGCAAAGATCGTAAAATATAAATAACGTTTTTAGGCGATATTTGTATTAATAGAAGAGGTTCTTTTCTCAGCTAAAATACTACTTTTGGGATGAACCCTTTTTATTCCAAAGGTGTCCTGACCAAATTATAAGGCGTTGTGTTTCGGAAAATGAGGCAGTGAAGATTATGAGGGAATGTCACTCTGGTCCCTCTGGCGGGCATCATGGGATAAACATCACCGCCCGAAAGATTCTCGATGCGGGATTCTATTGGCCCACAATTTTCCGCGATGTAAAAGAAATGGTGCAGGCGTGCGATGCATGTCAACAAGCTGGAAATATATCACATAGGGATGAAGCACCTCAGAACTTTATACAAGTTTGTGAGGTCTTCGATGTTTGGGGGATTGACTTCATGGGACCCTTTCCATCTTCAGGGGGGAACGAGTACATATTAGTCGCCATTGACTATGTTTCAAAATGGGTTGAGGCACAAGCCCTTAGGACCAATGACGCCAGAGTAGTTATTCATTTCCTGAAAAAGCTTTTCACGAGATTCGGGATTCCTAAAGCTCTCATCAGTGATAGGGGAACCCATTTTTGCAATGCACAAATGGAAAAGATCATGAAGAGGTATGGAGTACCCCATCGGTTCTCTACCGCCTATCATCCACAAACCAATGGCCAAGTCGAAAACACCAATAGGGCTATTAAAAGAATACTTGAAAAAACGGTTAGTCAAAACAGAAAGGACTGGTCATTTAAACTCGACGAAGCCTTATGGGCATTCCGAACCGCCTACAAAACACCTATTGGAACGACCCCGTTCCGCATGGTGTATGGTAAGGCATGTCACTTACCAGTGGAATTAGAACACAAGGCTTATTGGGCGCTGAAGACATGCAACTTAGATTACACAATTGCTGGAAATAATAGGTTCTTGCAATTACACGAGCTTGATGTGCTTAGACTAGAAGCCTACGAATCCTCCATCACATATAAAGAGAGAGCTAAAAGATGGCATGACCAGAGAATTAAGAAACTGTTGGGAATTCTGTGAAGTAAGAATTCTACTGTTGTTTCTGCTGAAAGGATCCTGCTGAAGAGTTGGTTTCTGCTGAAGCAGTGTATCTGCTGAAGACTAGTTTCAGCATTATTAGTTTCTGCGGATATAGTATTTCCGTATTTTAATGTAATATAGTTTGGATATGCATGAGTTTATTTAGGAAGTGATAATGCATATCTTTTAGAAGTTTTAGAATATACGTTTCTTGAGAAACGGTTTAGGGTTCCTTGAGTATAAAAGGAACACACGGTTTATGTATTGAATAACTTTTAGAGAATTCTTAATATAATTAAAAGATCCATAGAGGATCAAGAGTTCTTAGTATCAAGCTTATGTTTTGTTTCTGCTTTATAAATACAAGTTGCAGAGATTGTCTATTAGTGTGTTATTGATTACATTGACATTACTAACGATTCTAGAGTGCTCAAGAAGATCTATCAAGGTCTTTATAGATTCAACAAGTGGTATCAGAGCCTCGAGAGAGTCTCTGCCATACTAAGAAACACAAATCTTACACCTTTACAATCCAAACAAATCACCAAACATGCCTGGATCAGATGATGATGTTGATACAACTCAGAACATTAACACCACTTCTCTTCAACAACTCAACCTCTCCAACAGTAATACTAAGTTTCCATACTTGAAGAATGCTGAAGAATATCATCTGTGGTCCATGAAGATGCAGAACTGGATCACAAACATTGATTGGAATCTGTGGGAGGTTGTTAAGAAAGGGAATAATCTGAAGAAGCATGTTACAGATGCTGATGGAGTTGTTACTATTGTAGGACCCAAAACTGCTGAAGAGATTCTGGCTGTGCAGAGGGAGAGTAAAGTCAGAAAAATTTTGCTCCAAGCTATACCAGATGACCACATGGGTGACTTCCATTTTATGGAGGATGCCAAGGACATTTGGATGGCTATAAAAGCAAGATTTGGTGGGAATGAGGAATCAAGAAGGTTGCAGAAGTCTATGCTGAAGCAAAAGTTCCAAGAATTTCAGATATCTGAAGAAGAGGGAATTCATAAGGGTTATGACAGGTTTCATCGAATATTAAGTCAACTTAATCAGTTGAAGGCTAGACCCGACAATGAGGACTGCAATGCTAAATTTCTGAGATCTCTGCCGCCATCTTGGTTACAAGTTTGTATTGCTCTCAAGACCAAAGGTGGGTTGGAAGATCAGAAGTAAGATTGTTCTTCGGTTTGGGAGCCTCATATGGAGTAGTGGCAGTCCTGACATTTTCCATAGGAAACTTGGACAACATGTCTTTTACATATTTCTCCTGATGTATGAAAATACCATCAGGTTTCTGCTGAACCTGTAAACCCAAAAAGAAAGTGAGTTCTCCCATGGCACTCATCTGAAATTCACCCTTCATCAGATCTTCAAACTTTCTACACCATGCCTCTTTGGTTGAACCAAAGATAATATCATCCACATATACTTGAACAAGAATAATATCCCTTGAATCTTTCTTGAGGAATAGTGTCTTGTCAATGGCACCTCTTCTGTAACCATTCTTCAGCAGAAATGTGGAAAGTCTAGCATACCAAGCTCGTGGAGCTTGATGAAGTCCATAGAGAGCTTTAACAACCTTGTACACATACTCAGGATGATCAGGGTCTTCAAATCCCTTGGGTTGAGTCACATAAACCTCCTCTTCAATCTCACCATACAAGAAAGCACCTTTAACATCCATCTGATAAACCATAAAGCCCATGTAAGAGGCATAGGCCAAAAATATCCTTATAGCTTCAACTCTGGCCACTGGTGCAAATTATGAAATTTGGAAGCATAATCAGAGATGGAAAGTTCAAAGTTGGAAGTTCTATTCTATGCCTTATGTTCATGTGTTGGAAACTACAACTGGTCTGAGGCTAATCATGGATCTTACCAAAAGATATCCTCTGAAAGTGTCCCTGATGGAGAAAATATTACAACATAATATCCCTACTCAGATGTTGCTCTGGAAGTCTTAATCCTTTGTTTGAAAACCTACACCAAAGATTCAGCAAACAACCTTGTATTCCCAGCTGGATCAGGAGAAATCTCTAACTTTTGTTGTAACATTTTCTCCATCAGGGACACTTTCAGAGGATATCTTTTGGTAAGATCCATGATTATCCTCAGACCAGTTGTAGTTTTCAACACATGAACATAAGGCATAGAATAGAACTTCCAACTTTGAACTTTCCATCTCTGATTATGCTTCCAAATTTCATAACTTGCACCAGTGGGAGTAGAAGAATCAAACAACACTTGAAGATCACCCAACAAGTACAATCCAGATCCTTCAGGAGTATGAGTTGAATAATACTTAAGAACTAACTCATATAAAGTTACCAAATCCTGATGATCCACAAGATGCAGAATCTGTTAAAGAAATGCAAAGGATATGGAAGTATTATCCAATCTATAAATGGTATTAATTTGACCATCTTTACTTAACTCCCAACTCACCAGAACAACTCTAGTTCCCACAGGCCAATCATCAGTAGATCCTTCCCTTATAAATGAAGCATCAGAATCATTCACATTGATAAGACTTTGTTTGGAATGTGAAGATCTGATTTTGGCCATCCTCTTGCCTCTTCTTCCAGGAACATAAATAGCATCATGAACTTCTGTTTCAGCAGATTCAACTTCTGCAACATTAGTATCTACTGATTGAGTATCCAGTTGTTCATCAGTAGAATCTTGAGAAGATTCAAGTGCAGCAGAGGCATATTGTTCATCCATAGCCTTCCTTATTTGTTTATTTCTTGCAGCTTGAATCTCAACTTCTCTTACCTTCAGTTCATGAAATCTGGCAAGTTTAGCCCTTTGTTCAGCTTCCTGATCCTCAGTCAACTTTCTAGCAGTTTCTTCACCTAATCTTTCTTGCTCCAATTGCCTCCTAGTTCTCTTTCTAGTTGGAGCATTGATGAGGCGAAAAATGATCCGTTTTTAGGGGGTTATTTAAGCCCGAATCCGAATTTATTTGATCAAATATTGCCCTAAATCGTTCCTTTTGTGATTTTAGGTACTTTGGGAGAGAAATCTGGAAAAGGAAGCAATTCGGACGTTTTTGGAGCATAAAAGTGAAGAAAACGCCAAAGTCTTAATTTTCCATGCTGGGAACAGTAGGTGACGGCGTCAAGAGCAACACCTTGACGGCGTCAAGAGCAAATTTCATGAATTTCCATGACAACCCTAACAGATTTGACGGCGTCACGTAGGAAGGGCGTCAAGAGTAAAAGAGTCATGATGGCTTAGAAGAGTATAAGTCTTGACGGCGTCAGAAGTAGATCTAGGCAGTCCGAGAAGAGTTTTGGCGGCGAGGTGACGGTGTCACAAGTTTATTCTTGACGCCGTCAAACCTATTTTTCTATATATAGTTTTCTAATTTTTCACATTTAAAGAGAGAAGTTTTGGGAGAAACCCTAAGTACGATTTTGGTGTAACTTTACAGGTTTTTCAAGGGTTCCAACCCCTTGATACCTTGCATGATTAATCAAGATAAGTGTTCTTCTAATTCAATCAATATGTCTATGTGTTGGTTGTCTATATCATGTTCTTGTCTTAATTCTATCATGCTAGGCTAGATCTCTTTTGTGTTTTCTTAGATCTAATGAAACCTAGATATTGATTATGTGTTGATTACTTGTTTATTCATGTCTTGGATGAATGATTTATATGTTAGGCTTAAGAAAACTGGCAGATCTCCAATTGGTAACATGCTTGAACGTCTTAAGAAACATGAACCAACGCGCACTAGGTCTTTATTGGTTGTATTTAATGCATGAGCCACTGTTTACAATCCCTATAGTTGTGCTGGGCATGGTGTAGGAGGAGATAAGAGCTCATAGAATTGGGGAGTTATGTGTGCCACCCCATGAATGGTATTAAGGAATACAATCCGTCATCCATGCAATTATAACAAGTAATTAACGTGTAAAAGATATCTAGGGAGTAGTGAAATCTAAGTAAACACATTTTCTCCAATTACTGCTCACAACCTTAGTATAAATTAGCTTATTTTCATTTCTAGTATTTTATTTTGATTGCATCTTAGTATTGGGTTAGTTGAATAGCAACTAATTCCGCCCACTCTTCTAAAACCCGAGATTTTTACTTGCTTTCCATAAAATATAAAAACACAAAAATAATCATCCCTCACCTTTAGAACTAGTATTTAGGCTTTCTAATCCTAGCGACACTATTCCTAAGCTGAACGATCAATCCCCCGGTACTTGTCACTATACTATACTACAACGATCAGGTACACTGCCTGGTGGGGGTTGTAAGCTTCTCGAGATCCCTCGAGAGGTAAAGCCTGTTGCGATTCCCACGCATCAAGTTTTTGGCGCCGCAGCCCGGGGAATAGTTATTGTCTAGGTTAGAATTTCTTTTTATTAGGTCTACTTGCTAGATTCCTTTCTAGTAAGATTTTATTTTTATTTTTAGGTTCTCTTTTGTCTATCTCATTTCTTTGTGCCTCTGTTAGAAAATTAAACTCATTGACTATTCCGTTGACCATTATGAAAAACGCGAATCCACCCCTTTCCCCTAGAGAAGTGGTTGTGTTACGTGAACAAATTGAGAGTGAGATTAGGGAGCTTAGAGAGCTTAATAGGTTGATTAAGATTGAACTCAAACATGCATTTAGTGACCTAGCAACCGCCTTGTATTCAAATAAGGACCTAGGGCCTAATGACTTTGTGAATGTTGTTGAGGGACTAGAAGAGGAGGAAATAGATCCGAAGCTTAATGACTACTTTAATCTATACCCCTCTAAGGAGGAGATTGCATATTATAATAATCTTATTGATAACCTGCGATCTCCTTTCACCATAATTGAACCTAAGATCAAGAGAGGCGATCCTAAGAATGCTAAGATACCATGTATGATTGGATATAGGCACATTAGCAATGCTTACATTGATTTTAAATCTCCAATCAACATTATGTCCTCAACGGTTTATAATGATATAGTGAAAACAAGACTTGAACCTAGAAGGGATCCCAAGTACCCCGGTGGAGTTTGTAACTTTGTCGGGGGAGTTAAAGGTTTACGTGTCTTTGTTGGTAATTTCACTTTTGTCACCGAATTTATGATTGTGGAGGATCTTGCTAATGTTATTGATTGTCGATTATCCAATGTTGTGTTTGGCAAACCATTTATTAAGGAGTCTAAGTTGGAATATGATGAGGTAGAAGGTACGATCCGATTTGCAAGTAACACCGATAGTATCACTTATAGGATGCCTAATAGGATGAAAGAATTTCGCTTTATATCTCGTTTTGATAAGGACAACGTTGGTGCTTTTGAGGATATTGATGAGAAGGATAAGAAAAAGGGCATGAACTATGTATGGGAAAAAAGGAGTCTTTACTACAAAGATTGCTTGGCCCTTGGACCAAGGTATAAAGTCGATGAAGAATTTGCCCAAAAGATTATGGGGGCGGTTGGGAAAAAGGTAATTGATTTCTACAAAGAATATTTGCAATCAGAGAATGGAACCAATGATGAAGTCACGTAGTAACCCATGACCTTGAGTCTAGCTACAAGACTCGTAAATAAAGAAAAGCGCTTCTTGGGAGGCAACCCATGTTTTGTGTGATTTTATTTGTTTGTTTGTTATTTGCTTCCGTATGCATGCTTTATTTTTATTGTTGATAGATCATGTTTCTAAACTAAAATGTGGAAATACTTTACTTTGTTGTTTTGGCCTAGTCTTAACTCCACCTAGAAGTATTTTTGCAAAAGATAAGTGTAAGGGGAAACCCCAAATATGTTTTTAAGAAACAAACGGATCATGATTCTCCACAATATTAAATGAGCATGTATATTCGTATTTGTTAGAGTCAAATGCTTGTATTGAGTCATAATGAAGTTTTGCAGGATTTTCCAGGAAGTAGGACCAAGTTTTTCCAGAAATTTTCCGGAAACTTAACATAAGAATTTCTGCAGGTCCATTCTGACGGCGTCAGGAGTTTACTCTTGACGGCGTCAGGAGTTAAAATCTGGAAATTTTACCGGTTTTATTTTTCTAACGGAGTCTTATGGTTTTTGTGAATTATTAAGTTTTATAATCTCCAGGAGATCTGCAAACTTCATTCCACAAGCATTATATCTTATCTTGTTTTCTAGGATTTAGAAACTTATATAGGATGCCGTCGATTTTACGCGAGGTTGTCTTGTCTATTTTGTCAGGTTTAACAGGTTATGTATGACAAGGAGATGATTTATATTCTGGAAGGGAAGCTTTGATTGTTCATTTTCTTGGAGGAAAATTTAACTTGGCCATCCTATTATCCATACCGAGTGAATCAGGGGAGTATTTGATTTCATTCTCTTTACTTTTTCACTTTTACATTCTTTACTTGAACATTGGGGACAATGTTCATCTTAAGTGTAAGGGGAGGGTAAAAAGATGATACCTTACATATGCACGTTCGCTGGAGTTTGTTTTGTTTGATGGTAGATGTGTAATAAAACTATGAGAAATACTTGTTAGTGCAATTTTAGCGCCAAATTTAAAATTTTTTACAACATTTAGGAGTGAAACTGTAGCCATAGCAAGCGTCTCATGGATAGGAGATTGTATGACTAGCACATAACCGTATATTCAGAAAAATTTTCCACCCAAATATGTGAGGTTCGCCTTTAGATTTGATAGCAAAAACATTCATTATTAGTGCTTATGAGTGTACCGGTAGTATTTAGATTCTAGAACTTGCGTTAGTGATGCATCCCGAGACCGCTAGTGAGACTACATTCGTGTAGTAGGATTTACTACATGATAAGAGGCATTAGGATTACCCCTGTGTTAAACCCGTATTATAATTACTTGACCATTTAAGTCATATTACTTGGCTAGTTAAGTCAACTAATTTTTCCCACACCCTTAGCGTTGTACTCATTTTTAGTACACGAAACCCCTAGTACACCCCTCTGAGCCTATCTTTTCGTTTCTAACTTTAAGCATTTTACTTAAAGGAAGAATTTGTTACACCCCACTTAAATGTACAACCAAATCGCCTTAGCCTTCCGTGTATGCGCTCATTTTTAGTGCATTATTGTTATTTGTTAAACCCTAAGTTAACTTTCTAATTGATTACATGGTTGCTAAGTCGAGTCATATCCTTGTACATATTGTTTTGGGACGATTGGGACTCATGGGTAAGTACTTATTTTATGGAGTAATGGGGAAGAACATCATATTATTACCCCCATATGTACGTTAATCTTAAAAGTGCTCCAAGTGTTTTGATTTTCTTAATTCGAGTCATTAGATTAGTTGATTGTAAAGTATGTAAAAATTCAAGTGTAAGGGGAACGTTCATTCCTATGATGTATTATTTTGGATGGTAGGGTAAGAGTGTATGCAAAGAAAAAAAAAATCGAAAAAATCAAGAAAAAGAAAAAAAATAGAAAAAGGAAAGAAGAGAAAAAACATACGGACTACCATCCCGTTTTTATTCTATGTTCATTTTATGTTTTTGTTATTTCTCATTTATTAGCTTAAGTCAAGTCTAGTGTTGGCTTAGCAACGCCATATTGTACATGTAATTAACCAAGATTGTTAACTCGCCACCAGTAAAACTTCCTTTATCCAACAAAATTGTGTATTTCATATCCCTACACCTAACGTTACAACCCTTTAAAAGACCTCTTTGATAGTTTATCCTAGGTGCTTACGCCATGTGGTGGAGGTTTGATCCTTTCCCAAGCCTATGGTAATCTATTTTGCTATGATAGGTAGTGAGAGATATCTTCCGTTTCCATATTGTAATTTACACTTTATTACACCCGAGAGATGTGAGTATCTAAACACTATTTGTGAGGTGCTTGTGTATGACCTCCGTGCTTGTCTATTGGTCTTTAGTGGAACGATTATTTGTTGTAATTACTTTTATATTAGTGTTAGATGACCCCTAACTTGTCTTTTGAGTAGAATAAAAGCGCATTTGCTCGAGGACAAGCAAATCTCAAGTGTAAGGGTATATGATGAGGCGAAAAATGATCCATTTTTAGGGGGTCATTTAAGCCCGAATCCGAATTTATTTGATCAAATATTGCCCTAAATCGTTCCTTTTGTGATTTTAGGTACTTTGGGAGAGAAATCTGGAAAAGGAAGCAATTCGGACGTTTTTGGAGCATAAAAGTGAAGAAAACGCCAAAGTCTTAATTTTCCATGCTGGGAACAGTAGGTGACGGCGTCAAGAGCAACACCTTGACGGCGTCAAGAGCAAATTTCATGAATTTCCATGACGACCCATAACAGATTTGACGGCGTCACGTAGGAAGGGCGTCAAGAGTAAAAGAGTCATGATGGCTTAGAAGAGTATAAGTCTTGACGGCGTCAGAAGTAGATCTAGGCAGTCCGAGAAGAGTTTTGGCGGCGAGGTGACGGTGTCACAAGTTTATTCTTGACGCCGTCAAACCTATTTTTCTATATATAGTTTTCTAATTTTTCACATTTAAAGAGAGAAGTTTTGGGAGAAACCCTAAGTACGATTTTGGTGTAACTTTACAGGTTTTTCAAGGGTTCCAACCCCTTGATACCTTGCATGATTAATCAAGATAAGTGTTCTTCTAATTCAATCAATATGTCTATGTGTTGGTTGTCTATATCATGTTCTTGTCTTAATTCTATCATGCTAGGCTAGATCTCTTTTGTGTTTTCTTAGATCTAATGAAACCTAGATATTGATTATGTGTTGATTACTTGTTTATTCATGTCTTGGATGAATGATTTATATGTTAGGCTTAAGAAAACTGGCAGATCTCCAATTGGTAACATGCTTGAACGTCTTAAGAAACATGGACCAACGCGCACTAGGTCTTTATTGGTTGTATTTAATGCATGAGCCACTGTTTACAATCCCTATAGTTGTGTTGTGCATGGTGTAGGAGGAGATAAGAGCTCATAGAATTGGGGAGTTATGTGTGCCACCCCATGAATGGTATTAAGGAATACAATCCGTCATCCATGCAATTATAACAAGTAATTAACGTGTAAAAGATATCTAGGGTGTAGTGAAATCTAAGTAAACACATTTTCTCCAATTACTGCTCACAACCTTAGTATAAATTAGCTTATTTTCATTTCTAGTATTTTATTTTGATTGCATCTTAGTATTGGGTTAGTTGAATAGCAACTAATTCCGCCCACTCTTCCAAAACCCGAGATTTTTACTTGCTTTCCATAAAATATAAAAACACAAAAATAATCATCCCTCACCTTTAGAACTAGTATTTAGGCTTTCTAATCATAGCGACACTATTCCTAAGCTGAACGATCAATCCCCCGGTACTTGTCACTATACTATACTACAACGATCAGGTACACTGCCTGGTGGGGGTTGTAAGCTTCTCGAGATCCCTCGAGAGGTAAAGCCTGTTGCGATTCCCACGCATCAAGCATCTGATGTCATCACTTTGGCTTTACCTTTATCCACAGAAGCAGGAACATGTGATAAACCAGCAGAAGTATCAGGTAAAGATACTTGTTCAGCAGCAATATGAATATTCTCAGATGAAACAGCATCAACATTGAGAAGAGGAATATTCTTTGAAGCACCCATTCCAGCTTTGGCATTCCTAGCCTTGATTTTATTATAAATCTCAACTAGTGTGTCAAATGGAAGTCCCCACACATGTTTCTTAGACCAAGCAGTATTAAATAATGAACTGCTTTGATTTTTCACATATGTTCTCATATAATCCGTTTGCTGTGCTTGAGTCATAGGTTTTTCTCTTTTAGCTTTAGCTTTTAATTCATCTGCTACCTTCTTCCTCATCTTTAACATTTTCACAATTTCAGATTCATAATCTTGTTCCTCTACCCTTTTTCCAATAATTTCAGCAGCTACAGTAGGATTATCAAGCACTTGTTTTCCAATCAGCTGCCAATCTGACTCATCAAACTCTAGAACAGCTGCATCCAATTCCCTTTGTCTTGCAATGGGTAAGGTAGAAACATATCTTTGAGTCACTGAATCTAATTCTGCATCAAACTTAGCTTGTACTTCCTCAGCTAGATTAGCACTAGGGGTGTTCAAAAAATCCAAGAAACCGACGAACCGAGCCGATCCGCTCAATCCGAAACCGCAAAAAACCGATAACCGAAGAAACCGAAACCGAGAAAACCCGAAACCGGAAAAACCCGTTTATCACGGTTCGGTTTCGGTTTTTAATTTTAGTTATCCGTGGTTACCCGAACCGAACCGTATATCATATATATCTAGGTTTCAACAAACCATTCATAAAAAATGTACAAGTATTAAATATATTATTGCATTACTTTTATCGTAAAACGCATTTTTACTTACCTAATGCGATCATTTACTAATGTCCATGAATTACATATGATTAAACTGATCATAACCTATAAACGTCAAGTAAATAGTATTAGTTATTTTGTTACATATGATAATTTGAATGTTTTTATTACGACGGGACAACATTACTCTAACTCTAATCTCTTGAATGCTATTTAGTTTTTACAACAATGACATATTACGTTCTAATTTATGTTATTGTTCATCCGATTTGATTCGATAAATTTTTTTAAATGGTTAACCATGATCCGAACCGCGGGTAACCGCTCATTTCGGGTAGCCGCATGTCCGGTTACCCGCCTAGTACGGTTCGATTTTGGATAGTGAAATGAACTACCCGCCCCGCAATGGATAGTTAAAATCTCTAACCGAACCGAACCGAACCGCCCCGTGAACACCCCTAATTAGCACTCTTCTTATAATTTTCCCATTCTTGAAATAATTTACCTTGTCCAGCTCTGTCTTCAGCAGTTACAAGCTCATCCAAACCATCATGAGAGACATTATCATTATCTGCAGCAATATCATCATGTACATCTGTCATAGGTTCCTCATGTACATCTTGAACCTCTCTTAGTGAAGAAACTTGTTGATTCTCAGATGAATGATGAACAGGAGAATTCAAATATTCTTTTCCTGCTACAAAGTATGTTTCTCCTGATGTATTTCCTCTATCAGCAGATTGATCAGCAGCAACCCTACTTAATGATTGTTTCTCCTGAAGTATATCCACAGCTTCAGTCATCAGCACATCATTATCACCACCAGACACTTTTGAAGCTTCAGCAACTTTCCTTGCCAAATACTATCTTGTACTTCTTCTTTGAACTAGTATCTTTGGTTTAGATTGAGGTACTTCAGCAGCTTTAGGAGGAACAACATGAGACTGTCTAGCAACTTCAGCTAGAATCTCAAGAGAATCCAAATTTGCCTCCTTTGATACTTCAGTAGAATCCAATCCATCTTTACTTTGCTTCTGCTGACTTAGCTGTGCCTCCAAATCTTAAACCTTTCTTTTCAAACTTTGAATTTCATTACCAAGAGTAGTCTTGGTCTCAGCAAGTTCTTTCTGGAGATCTTCAGTCATTTTCATGTACCTGCTAAGGGAATCATATACAAATGTGAGAGTAATAGGGTCCTCTGCTCTACCAGTAGATTGCTCAGTGGTATGAGGAGCTTCATTGAACCCAGCAGGAGAAACAGACTCATGTACAACATTAGGAGAACCTACATTAATTTGCTCTCTCAAAGAACTGGGTGAAGGTAGTCTAGTAAGATCAGGTTCAAAAGTCTGTAAGTCATCTTCAAACTCATGAATTTGCTCAGCTGGAGCATCCTGAACTGGTGAAATGGTAGGACTTGTTGACATATGTACAGGGGTAGGTGGTGGTAAGTCAGTAGAATCAGGTAAAGGTTCAGCAGTTGTAGCTGGCTCTTCCTCCATTACCACTGAAGGATTACCATCAGCAACAACACCAGAAGATGATGGATTACCATCATCAGCTGCATTAGGAGCAGGCACATTACCAGCATCATCACCCTCAGCTACATTGACATTGCCTTGTGGCAACATGGCTTCCAACATAGGATGATGTTCCCCAGTATAATTAGTTTTCATTGAGGCAAACAACTTAGAACCTAGACTTTTAACAGGTATATGGGTTTTGTCTACAGTGGTTATGTCTAATATGATTTGTAAGAATCTAAGGTACATTAAGAACTTGTGTTGTTGCTTATCTATATTTTCTAGCATATTATCAAAGATAAACCTAGAAAAATTATAAGTTTGACCCTTAGAAAGATACACAATACCACAACCCAATTGCAGAGAGAATTGGTTCCATCCACCACACTTGTTGCTGATACATTGAAGCAGCAGATGCACCAAATACCTCCACTTAGGACAAAATTGATTCTTGTGCCACTTGGATGTATTCATACTTTTATATCCAGCATCTCTTAATCCAGCAAGAATCTCTGCAGTGTTGGAATGATATACACCATTCTCATCCAACTGAAGCTTTGCCCTAATTAACCCTTCTGTCACCACATATTCTACACCACCAATTTCAGCCACAATCTCTGTATCTGACCTCTTAGTAGCAGATGCCCAAAATTGCTTCACCAAGGATTCACAAACCAAGTCGGGACTATGTGTCAAAGCATAGTGAATCTTTGACCTTTGTAGAAATTCCACCATTAAATCGAATTCTTCATGTCCCTTTGCCTTTCTCAGAATAGCATATTTGTTATGGTCGCCCTTCAATTCAAGTTGAGCCATTTGAATGAACTTGTGTGAGATGGTTATGAATTACTCCAGAGAATAATGGATTTATTTGGAGTGATAAGCGAATAATTTTGATTCGAAAAGATATGCAAAGTGGGTTAAATTTGGAAGTTCCCCAATCGTGGTCAAAATTATCGGAACAAATTATTGACCAAGTCTGACAAGCAATTCAAAAACTTCCAATTTTGAATTTACCCTTCAGCAGAAATGAAAGTCAAATCTGCTAAAGCATAATCAACCATCAGCAGAATCAACCAAAAGTAAAAATATCTTCGGTCAATATCTAGGTTTTACGGTGCCACCCAACTCGCATTAAATATCGTAACTCCTAAAATTGGCTTATTTAATCACCCCAGATAACACATCTCAGTCATCAATTTACCCCAAATCATCTTTCAAACCCTAATTTTTAATTAACCCCAATTCGCCATTCAAATCATGTCTTCACACCCAGAAACCTCAGATCCAAATTCCTCTTCTCCATTAGCAGAAGAAGATGTACCACCATATCCATGGCGGCTTGAAGGTTCTGACTTTGAAAGAGTATTGGAGAACCGATGGGATGCACAAGAAAGACAATGAAATGCTCATTTGAAGGGTGAACCAAGCAATGTACCCGTTCCTGCTGAGAGAGAGCTTGTCTCTCCCTTCATCTATACCTCTGATGAAGACTCTTCAGAGGAAGAAAATGAAGATCCAACCTTTCTTCCTCCTTCCACACCAGAGAGATCCCAACCAAGATTAAGTAAATGGGATCCATCTCTTCCAACATCACAAAATTTGGTGTTGGATCTTCCTGCTCCAGAACCTGGTCTTCCCCATCAAGAACATATTGGACAGAGCAAGAAGACTGAGATCATACGTAAGGGAAAGGAGAAGCTGAAGTAGATGATTGAGGAATGTAACCATGAAGCAAAGTTCTTGAGTATTCTCTTGACTTTAATTCATGAGCATCTTCCCAGTCTTCCTTCTCTTCTTCTTACATTTTCATCTTCAGCTTCATCATTGTACTTGTCATAGCCTCAAGTATTTTGTAATAAGTGATAGAAGCTAGTAGTACTGAATTAGCCAATTGTTTAGGAATGGTCATTGTATCTCAATTGTAACATTGAATGTAAGCTGTAACTTGTTTCTTTGAATGAATGAAAAGATCTTATTTGAATTTATCCATTGTGTAAGACCTTCAGCATGTTTCAATTAATCAGTAGAAACCATGTTCAGCACTTTGACCACATTCCTTTGACTTTTGCTCTTGGTGACATTTATCATGGGACTTTAATTCTCAGAACATCTGCAAAACAAACATCAAACAAGCAAATACACCAAACATCTTGCACAACTGTTTGAGGGTTAGTGTTAAAAACTCAGAAATTATATACAAATGATACAAAGTTTACAGTCATCATCCTCCCCTGAGGCATATGCCTCCCCTGAGGCTTATGCCTCCCCTTAAACTTTGCAGTTAAGGGTTTAGCATTCCAATATGGACCACCAAATATTGAAACCTTGGTCCATCAAATGCCTTGGTTAACAAATCTGCCACATTTTCATCTGTGTGAATTTTGACCACTTTAACCAAATGTTTCTCATAAGCATCCCTTATAAAGTGGTGTCTGATTTCAATATGTTTGGTTCTATTATGAAAAACTGGATTTTTAACAATAAAAATGGTACTTTGATTGTCAATGAAAATGGTAGTATTCATGAAGTTATACCCATAATCCAGTAATTGATTCTGAATCCATAGAACCTGTCCACAACAATTGGCAGCAGCAACATACTCTGCTTCAGTAGTAGAGGTAGCAACTATGGTCTGTTTCTTGCATTGTCAACAAATCAGTCTTCTTCCAAGAAATTGGCAACTTCCAGTTGTGGATCTTCTATCCAAATTGGCACCAGCATAGTCACTGTCACTATAAGCTGCTAGCTGAAATGGAGACTCTTTGGGATACCAAAGACCTAAGTTTGGTTGGCCTTTAAGATACTTAAAAATCTTCTTGACAGCATTCATATTAGAAGTAAGTGGAGTGACTTGGTGTCTTGAACATGCACTCACAGCAAATGTAATGTCAGGTCTTGAGGCAGTCAAGTACATCAAAGAACCAATCATAGACCTGTGTAAATGAACATTCACAGGAAGATCAGGAGTAAGATTGTTCTTCGGTTTGGGAGCCTCATATGGAGTAGTGGCAGTCCTGACATTTTCCATAGCAAACTTGGACAACATGTCTTTTACATATTTTTCCTGATGTATGAAAATACCATCAGGTTTCTGCTGAACCTGTAAACCCAAAAAGAAAGTGAGTTCTCCCATGGCACTCATCTGAAATTCACCCTTCATCAGATCTTCAAACTCTCTACACCATGCCTCTTTGGTTGAACCAAAGATAATATCATCCACATATACTTGCACAAGAATAATATCCCTTGAATCTTTCTTGAGGAATAGTGTCTTGTCAATGGCACCTCTTCTGTAACCATTCTTCAGCAGAAATGTGGAAAGTCTAGCATACCAAGCTCGTGGAGCTTGATGAAGTCCATAGAGAGCTTTAACAACCTTGTACACATACTCAGGATGATCAGGGTCTTCAAATCCCTTGGGTTGAGTCACATAAACCTCCTCTTCAATCTCACCATACAAGAAAGCACCTTTAACATCCATCTGATAAACCATAAAGCCCATGTAAGAGGCATAGGCCAAAAATATCCTTATAGCTTCAACTCTGGCCACTGGTGCAAATTATGAAATTTGGAAGCATAATCAGAGATGGAAAGTTCAAAGTTGGAAGTTCTATTCTATGCCTTATGTTCATGTGTTGGAAACTACAACTGGTCTGAGGCTAATCATGGATCTTACCAAAAGATATCCTCTGAAAGTGTCCCTGATGGAGAAAATGTTACAACAGAAGTTAGAGATTTCTCCTGATCCAGCTGGGAATACAAGGTTGTTTGCTGAATCTTTGGTGAAGGTTTTCAAACAAAGGATTAAGACTTCCAGAGCAGCATCTGAGTAGGGATATTATGTTGTAATATTTGTATTATTAAAAAAAACAAAAATAAAAAATAAAATAAAAAATAAAAACTAACATGTTGTTGTATAGTATTTGTCTGCAGGTTTGGTTATCAACTTACCTGATGTTGACTATTCCATCATAAAGTTGGCTAGTCCAAAGGGTACAGCTTTGGTAAAGACACATCAAATCTGTTGATAGCTATAATGGTTTGCTCAAAACCATAGGGTTTTCAACTCACCCATGCTTTGTTGCTGAGTAGTTGAAATGGTTGTCAATTGACCATGGATTTTTCTTTTATGGATTCCAAATAATTGGCTAGCCTACATGTATATGGCTTGTGGTAAAGGCAGTGGAAAACCATATTTGGTAATCAGTTAACCAAGATGATTTTCATCAAAATAATTGGCTAGTCCTGAGCAAACGGCTACAGGTAAAGACATCTCAAATCCATTAATAGCTGATGATTTGCTAAAAATCATGTGGTTATCAGTGTGCCTTAGAACACTTGGCTACTCCAGTAGTGATGGCTATTGGTAAAGAGACATCAAATCCATTATTTTCAATGATTCACCTCTCACAGGAGTTAACACACCTGGAAGTGATGAGAATAGTATGAAACTAATTTGTTTTGATGTACATTTGGTCATTTGTTGCTGCAAAGAATGGAGCTTTCAAGTATGAGCTGATCATAGAGATTCTGCTGAAGATGATTCTTTGCTGGTGCTATCTTATCACAATCCTCATGGTATGTTATTTTAATGATCTATCAAGAATCTTGAACTTAACCAAGTCAAATTCAAGATTAGGGGAGGATTGTTGGGAATTCTGTGAAGTAAGAATTCTGCTGCTGTTTCTGCTGAAAGGATCCTGCTGAAGAGTTGGTTTCTGCTGAAGCAGTGTATCTGCTAAAGACTAGTTTCAGCATTATTAGTTTCTGCGGATATAGTATTTCCGTATTTTAATGTAATATAGTTTGGATATGCATGAGTTTATTTAGGAAGTGATAATGCATATCTTTTAGAAGTTTTAGAATATACGTTTCTTGAGAAACGGTTTAGGGTTCCTTGAGTATAAAAGGAACACACGGTTTATGTATTGAATAACTTTTAGAGAATTCTTAATATAATTAAAAGATCCATAGAGGATCAAGAGTTCTTAGTATCAAGCTTGTGTTTTGTTTCTGCTTTATAAATACAAGTTGCAGAGATTGTCTATTAGTGTGTTATTGATTACAGTGACATTACTAACGATTCTAGAGTGCTCAAGAAGATCTATCAAGGTCTTTATAGATTCAACAAAAACCCAAAGAATTTTCAGAGGAAGACAAGGTCCTATTATACAATTCTCGGTTGAGATTATTTCCGGGAAAACTTAAGTCTAGATGGTATGGACCGTTCACGGTAAAGAATTCCTCTAAAATTGGAGCCGTGGTGTTACTAGATGATGAAGGTAGGGAATTTACTGTTAACATACAACGTGTAAAACACTACCAAGAGAATAACAATGAAATGATTAGTAAGGAGGATGTGACGTTTGATGATGAGGTCACGTAGTAACCCATGACCTTGAGTCTAGCTACAAGACTCGTAAATAAAGAAAGGCGCTTCTTGGGAGGCAACCCATGTTTTGTGTGATTTTGTTTGTTTATTTGTTATTTGCTTCCGTATGCATGCTTTATTTTTATTGTTGGTAGATCATGTTTCTAAACTAAATAGTGGAAATACTTTACTTTGTTGTTTTAGCCTAGTCTTAACTCCACCTAAAAGTATTTTTGCAAAAGATAAGTGTAAGGGGAAACCCCAAATATGTTTTTAAGAAACAAACCGATCATGATTCTCCACAATATTGAATGAACATGTATATTCGTATTTGTTAGAGTCAAATGCTTGTATTGAGTCATAATGAAGTTTTGCAGGATTTTCCAAGAAGTAGGACCAAGTTTTTCCAGAAATTTTCCGGAAACTTAACATAAGAATTTCTGCAGGTCACTTCTGACGGCGTCAAGAGTTTACTCTTGACGGCGTCAAGTGTAAAAATCTGGAAATTTTACCGGTTTTGTTTTTCTAACGGAGTCTTATGGTTTTTGTGAATTATTAAGTTTTATAATCTCCAGGAAATCTGCAAACTTCATTCCACAAGCATTAAATCTTATCTTGTTTTCTAGGATTTAGTAACTTATATAGGATGCCGCCGATTTTACGCGAGGTTGTCTTGTCTATTTTATCAGGTTTTACAGGTTATGTATGACAAGAAGATGATTTATATTCTGGAAGGGAAGCTTTGATTGTTCATTTTCTTGGAGGAAGATTTAACCTTGCCACCTTATTATCCATACCGAGCGAATCAGGGGAGTATTTGATTTCATTCTCTTTACTTTTTCACTTTTACATTCTTTACATGAACATTGGGGACAATGTTCATCTTAAGTGTCATGGGAGGGTAAAAAGATGATACCTTACATATGCACTTTCACTTGAGTTTGTTTTGTTTGATGGTAGATGTGTAATAAAACTATGAGAAATACTTGTTAGTGCAATTTTAGCGCCAAATTTAAATTTTTTTACAACATTTAGGAGTGAAACTTTAGCCATAGCAAGCGTCTCATGGATAGGAGATTGTATGACTAGCACATAACCGTATATTCAGAAAAATTTTCCACCCAAATATGTGAGGTTCGCCTTTAGATTTGATAGGAAAAGCATTTACTATTAGTGCTTATGAGTGTACCGGTAGCATTTAGTTGCGTTAGTGATGCATCCGGAGACCGCTAGTGAGACTACATTCGTGTGGTAGGATTTACTACATAATAAGAGGCATTAGGATCACCCTTGTGTTAAACCCGTATTATAATTACTTGACCATTTAAGTCATATTACTTGGCTAGTTAAGTCAACTAATTCTCCCATACCCTTAGCGTTGTACTCATTTTTAGTACACGAAACCCCTAGTACACCCCTCCGAGCCTATCCTTTCGTTTCTAACTTTAAGCATTTTACTTAAAGGAAGAATTTTTTACACCCCACTTAAATGTACAACCAAATCGCCTTAGCCTTCCGTGTATGCGCTCATTTTTAGTGCATTATTGTTATTTGTTAAACCCTAAGTTAACTATCTAATTGATTACATGGTTGCTAAGTCGAGTCATATCCTTGTACATATTGTTTTGGGACGATTGGGACTCATGGGTAAGTACTTATTTTATGGAGTAATGGGGAAGAACATCATATATTACCCCCATATGTACGTTAATCTTAAAAGTGCTCCAAGTGTTTTGATTTTCTTAATTCGAGTCATTACATTAGTTAATTGTAAAGTATGTAAAAATTCAAGTGTAAGGGAAATGTTCATTCCCTATGATGTATTATTTTGGATGGTAGGGTAAGAGTGTATGCAAAAAAAAAAAAAAAAATAAAAATTAAGAAAAAAAAAAGAAAAGGAAAAAAAGAGAAAAAACATACGGACTACCATCCCTTTTCATTCTATGTTCATTTTATGTTTTTGTTATTTTTCATTTATTAGCCTAAGTCGAGTCTAGTGTTGGCTTAGCAACGGCATATTGTACATGTAATTAACCAAGATTGTTAACTCGCCACCAGTAAAACTTCCTTTATCCAACAAAACTGTGTATTTCATATCCCTACACCTAACGTTACAACCCTTTAAAAGACCTCTTTGATAGTTTATCCTAGGTGCTTACGCCATGTGGTGGAGGTTTGATCCTTTCCCAAGCCTATGGTAATCTATTTTGCTATGACAGGTAGTGAGAGATATCTTCCGTTTCCATATTGTAATTTACACTTTATTACACCCGAGAGATGTGAGTATCTAAACACTATTTGTGAGGTGCTTGTGTATGACCTCCATGCTTGTCTATTGGTCTTTAGTGGAACGATTATTTGTTGTAATTACTTTTATATTAGTGTTAAATGACCCCTAACTTGTCTTTTGAGTAGAATAAAAGTGCATTTGCTTGAGGACAAGCAAATCTCAAGTGTAAGGGTATATGATGAGGCGAAAAATGATCCGTTTTTAGGGGGTCATTTAAGCCCGAATTTGAATTTATTTGATCAAATATTGCCCTAAATCGTTCCTTTTGTGATTTTAGGTACTTTGGGAGTGAAATCTGGAAAAGGAAGCAATTCGGACGTTTTTGGAGCATAAAAGTGAAGAAAACGCCAAAGTCTTAATTTTCCATGCTGGGAACAGTAGGTGACGGCGTCAAGAGTAACTCCCTGACGGCGTCAAGAGCAAAATTCCATGACGATCCAGTAAAGATTTGACGGCGTCACGAAGGTAGGGCGTCAAGAGTAAAAGTCATGACGGCCTGGAAATGATTAAGTCTTGACGGCGTCAAATGTAGATCAAGGCAGTCCGAGAATAGTTTTGGCGGCGAGGTGACGGCGTCACAATGTTGGTCTTGACGCCGTCAGACCCCTTTTCCTATATATAGTTTTCTAATTTTCACATTAAAAAGAGAGAAGTTTTGGAGAAACCCTAAGTACGAACTTGGTGCGAATTTTACAGGTTTTTCAAGGGTTCCAAGCCTTTGATACCTTACATGTGTAATTGAGATAAGTGTTCTTTCAATTCAATCAATATGTCTATGTGTTGGTTGTCTATATCTTGTTCTTGTCTTAATTCCATCATGCTAGGCTAGATCTATCTTGTGTTTGCTTGGATCTAATGAAACCTAGATGTTAATTATGTGTTGATTACTTGTTTATACTTGTCTTGGATGAATGATTTATATGTTAGGCTTAAGAAAACTGGCAGATCTCCAATTGGTAACATGCTTGAACGTCTTAAGAAACATGAACCGACGCGCACTAGGTCTTTATTGGTTGTATTTAATGCATGAGCCACTGTTTACAATCCCTATAGTTGTGTTGGGCATGGTGTAGGAGGAGATAAGAGCTCATAGAATTGGGGAGTTAAGTGTGCCACCCCATGAATGGTATTAAGGAATACGATCCGTCATCCATGCATTTATAACAAGTAATTAACGTGTAAAAGATGTCTAGGGAGTAGTGAAATCTAAGTAAACACATTTTCTCCACTTATTGCTCACAACTTTAGTATAATTTAGTTTATTTTCATTTCTTGTATTTTAGTTTTATTGCATCTTTAGTATTGGGTTAGTTGATTAGCAACTAATTCCGCCCAAATCCTTCAAACCCGAGATTTTAAATTGCTTTCTAAAAAATATAAAAACACAAAAATAATCATCCCTCACCTTTAGAACTAGTATTTAGGCTTTCTAATTCTAGCGACACTATTCCTAAGCTGAACGATCAATCCCCCGGTACTTGTCACTATACTATACTACAACGATCAGGTACACTGCCTGGTGGGGGTTGTAAGCTTCTCAAGATCCCTTGAGAGGTAAAGCCTGGTGCGATTCCCACGTATCAGATATCAAGTAATTCAAGTGACCGAATACGAAAAATCGGACTCAAGATTTTAGAAGATATCAAAACTGGATCAAAATCAGGAGGAGGGATGGCTACCTCATATAGATGAAGCTCGGTAACACTTCCGGTTCTGGAGCAATTAATACGCTTCCAAGAACAACAATCAGAAGCATGATTGTTTTTTAAAGGGAAAATTGTTCGAAAATACATCCAACTTGACACCTTTTACTATTGTATGCTATGAACTTTTTTTTTCTATTGTATGCACGAACTTTCTTAATCTTCCTATTGTATACATGAATCTGACGTGGCATGGAGTAAATTACATAAATTTACATGAATCGTCCCTGTGGCTCAAAACAATTACACTATTCGTCCTTGAAACAATTACATAAAAGGTCCCTGTAGCTCAAGAGTTAAAATATTTGCATCGTTAGTCCTCATTGAGTTAAAATATTTGCATCGTTAGTCCTCATTGACTATTGAGATAAAATATTTTCATCCTTATTCCTCATTGAGTTAAAATATTTGCATCGTTAGTCCTCACTGCCACCCACTTCCACCACCACCGCCACCTACCACCACCACCGCTACCGCCACCTACCACCACCACTGCCACCGCCACCTACCAACACCCACCGCTACCACCCACCACCTCCACCCACCACCGCCACCACCACCTACCAAACCACCACCGGCCATATATACCTTTTTGGTATTTGCTTTAGTGAAAGTGTTGATAACTATATCAATTTATCTTTGAACGTAGAAATTAAAGATCATCTTACCTTCTCAATCTAAATAAGGTTGCTTTAATAGGGTTCGATTCAGGTATTATGTGATACTAGAAATATATATAGGGATTTGGATTGATATGTCTTTTTTGTATTTGCTTGCGTGAATGTGCTAATAAGATAATCATTTTACTTTTGAACGTGGTTCTAGAAAAAATTATATTAGTTACATTGTTCTTATGTCATTTCATTGCTTTCAAGATATAGTCCAAATTTCGAATTAGATGACTCCTAGATCCATGAATGTAGTTTTTCAGCGAATTAGCTTTGCAATTCAATAAAGGCCGGCGGCGCAACTTGTTACCTGTTTGTCTTCAATTACTTTATGTTAAGCTCGTAATTATCCATCTATTTTTTATAACAAAGTTTTTTATTAAACTATTTATAGGTAGCCAAACTTGTAGTAACCTCGAAAAATCACTAACGTGACCACATCATTAAATTTATTATATGTACTTTTTTTATTCTCCATATAGATATTACTCCGTATAATTTATATAAAATTACTGAACTACCCTTTTTCTTAACCTTACCCACCTTCTCCACTTGATAATCTGAAAATTTTCTTTCCCATTCTTTTTTCTTTGTCACTCATTTATCAACCTCATCTTTCTATCTTCCCCAAATTCAACCAATCCTCCATCACCACTATCTCTTATCCAGCAAATCATCCACCGTTACCCACCAACACATCTTCGCAGCGGCCCCTTCACAGTCGGTTGTCTCATTGTGCTATTTCCTATCTAATCCGATACTATAACCCACTGTCATACGTCCATACGTACACCACCACCTTTATCTACTTTCATTGTTTCATTTTGTTTTTCGGATCTAAACGGGTGTGTGTAATGGTGGTGATGAAGCTATATATAATATTGGTATTGATGTAGCCCCACATGGTTTTCATCACAGATTTGTGACTATCTTGTTTTAAAAAATGTATGATTTGTATTTTTGCCTAAATCATCCATCCATTACACTTTCTTTCCATCAACTACCGATCTCTGCGAATCGCCTTTATTCTTCAAACAACTCCTGAGTGCAACACTCTCAACCACTGAATCCTTCTCCCCATCCTCTAAAACATCTTTCTCCTTAACTTCAACTATCTCTTCACCAACATGATCATGATTCTGATCTAATGGATCATTTACACCTAATGGACTAGGGGCTTGTGTGCAATTTTCCAATTTCAAAGGACCTGAATTGTATAAATGTGAAGCAGTTGATGGTTTGCAAAAACATATGAATGAAGGACAGTGGATCTTGCAGAACAAAACCCTCATGAAAATACTCTTCATTAACTATCCCATTAATTAATCACCAAATATAACAATACACTAAAAGATTAAATCTTTGTTATAAAGATTCAATCTTTTAACAAAATAAAGATGACCCACAACTTAAATTTGTGCTAGAAATCAAGATTCATAAAAAGATCATTTTTTTTAGGAAAATAAAGATGACCCATAAGTTAAATTTGCACTAAAAGTACTTAAAAATAAAGAGATCAAGTTTCAAGATTCATATAAAGATTATATATTTGAAGAAAAAAAAGATGACCCAGAAGTTAAATTTGTGCTAAAAAGTATTTTGACACCAATTTTTGCAATGAAAAGTATCAAGATTTATAAAAAAAAGTTGGATTTTTTAAATGAATGACCCAGTTGAATTTAAGGCAAATAAGGATGACCCAAGAAGTTGGATTTGTTGGTTGCTAAAACTGGAGAAAAATAATACAAAATTGAAAGACTATAGATGCTTTGCAAGTGAAACAAGTTAGTTTTGATGCAAAGAAGAATACTTTGTTCTCAGGACATGAATTTATTATCCACATATTTATGTTTCTTGAGTTACTTTACTTTTAATTTTTTAATTTAAAGGGTGTAAGACAAGATAGTTTTTTTTGTTTGTAAATTTTTAACTTCTTTGAAGTAAAGAAAGTGAAAGATGACATGAGGAAAGAAACATTCTTGAATTTTGATTGACCCATTTGCCCTCATCATTGTACTTAGGCTAAAAGGAGAGTTGGTTATTGGGTCATCATCAGATCAGCGCCACTTCATCTTTTTATTTCCTTTCACTTCCTTTTATTACCGCCCAACTTTCATCTGTTTTGGTCACCTTTCATTCATTTAATTAAAATACTTACTTTATATAAATATAACCCATTCAATATCTCACACATACTTACAAAACAAATAATAAACATTTACTTTTTGATATCAGGCCCCACTTTTTTTGCACTTCACTTTGGTGAGCCGGTCACCATTAGATTGCAATTTGGCCGTGACATGCAACATATGTTTTGATTGGTGGCGCGTGAAACATGATGAGTGGTGAGTGGGTCACTCCCACTCCGGATAGTCTTATATAAAAGTGTCTAGAAGTTTGATTAATCGCATGAATCGGCAACACTGTGTTCACGAGTCATGGACGGACCCACATGGGAGCCGGGTGTGGCACGGGCCACACCCAATTTTAGGTCACGAAGTGTAAATTTTTGATAAAATATGTCTTTCTGGGTTCGTGCAACACCCAATTTTATCTAATAAATTCTTTATCGAGCAACTTTAGTACTCATGTTCATAAAAAAAAATTTGTGCAACCCCCTTTCAAAAATCCTGGGTCCGTCCCTGTCACGAGTATCACTTAAAAAATAAAATAAACAAATGAATTGAAACAAAAATGGTTGTATTCTCGAGTGGAACCAAAAAAGAAATGTAAGTTGGATAATTTTAAAGTAAGATGTTTCATCTTAAAAGTAGACTGAAAATATTTAGTTTCTTTTTATTTAATTTTTCTTATTAAAATAACTTAAAAACTAAGCATAAGTGTAACATGTTAGCTTTATGTTAAGCAATATATCATCGTGTAGACGGATACAATTAGATTTTAATCACTAATCAAGAGTTTGAATATGGTAAAACTCCAATATTAAAGAATAAGTTCTTGATTCAAATTCATTGAAATAGTTTTGAGTTGTTACCTGCACATTTTACACAAAGAATTGTTATGACAAAAACCAAACCATAAAACTCTATAATCAATTAAAAATATGGATAAAAATCCACGATTTAATGTGATTAAAATTAAATGAAGAACATATTAAAAAGAAACATGATTGGGAGTGAGCTTAGAGCATTAGCTGTAGATGAAGAAGGAGGCTTCGCCGTCCGACGTGGAGCCGTCAACTGCGAGCCGTTCCTCTTCACTACATCATTTGATGCTCGCCGTTCTTCCCCGTTGAATTCCTCCCCGTCGCGACGACGAGCTTCCAATTCTGACATTCCATTTCTTTTTTTTTTCTTTTTTTTTTTCCTTTGAATATTTAGATTGTAAAATTTGATGGTTATTAAAATGTATGTTTTTATTTGTGAAGGTAAAATGTATATGTAGTTTCAAATAGATAGTTTTTTTTTTTTTTTTTTTTTTTTTTTTTTTTTTTTTTTTTTTTAAGAATGTAATGTGTAAATGCTAATGCAACTATATTAAACATAGGATTGAAATAACTTGAAACAACATACAATTATTTTACAAATACGATAACAACATTAAACTAAGAAACGGAAATTAAAAACCATAAACTACCATACGATAATAAAAACTATGATTCAATAAAATGAATCATCCGACACATATCCCTCGTGACTCGAGTAGGAGGCACTTGAGTCGTCCTCACTCGATGGCACAGGTGGAAGTCCCTCAGCCCAACGCCATTCTGCTTTTTTGTTCCTCCGATCCTGTTTTCCTTTGAGGTACGCCTCACGCTCCCTTTCCTGACGGGCTTGCTCAGCTTCATACTCCAAAAGCACTTCCATATCCAAATTTTAAACGTTTAACCGCCCATGTATTTGAATTTGAATTCAACAAGTTTGAATATTAAATGTTTATTGCACACGTTTTAATTGTTTTTTTTTTTTTTTTGAAATTTTGAAATTTGAATCTTAAACGTTTATACACTCCTATATAAAGCATACATTATCATAAAACTTTGCACACACTTCACTTTCTAAAAAATTCACAATGGCAACTCGTTGGTCTGTTGATGAAGAATGCTGGCTAGCCGAGATGTGGCAAAACGTTAGCGAATTCCATGCCAACGAAGGACCTTTTTGGGAAGTTGTAACAGAAAAGTTCAATGAACAATCAGACGGTCCTTTGCGTAGCAAAAGCTAGCTAATGGGTAAGTGGGCAAGAATGAACTCTGATTGCCAAAAGTTTCATGAAATTTTCTTGAATTTGCAGCCTACACGTGATCCAGATGATCGTGTTGAAGATGCGTTGAGCGTTTACAAAGAACGCAATGGTGGGAGAGATTTCAAATATTTTCAAGTTTGGTTGATTTTGAAGAGCAACACCAACTGGAACAGATATATGAATTAATGGCATTTGTATTCCTGTATCGTGTGTTAGTTTATGTTAAGTATTTCCGTTTCGTTTGTGATGTTATGTCAGTGTAAGTTTCAGTTTGAATAAAAGGCTTAACGGCTAGTTTTTCCGTAAATCGTATGGTTTTTTTTCCGTATTGTAACTTTTTTATTTGATGAAATAAAATTAGTATGTTTTGTTATTTTTAAGTATTTGTGAAATGAATTTAATTTATTTAATGAAATGAATAAAAAAATAAATGTGTAAGAGGTGAGACCCTAATGGGGAAGTTGAGGTTTGTTGTTTGGTGAGGGGGGGTTTGTTGTGAAGAGTTGAAGTTGAGGTGATGGGTGATGTGGCAGGAGTGGGACCCGAATGAGGAGGCTTGCCGCATTCACTACACCTAATGCTCTTACGAACAAACTATATTAAAATAGTCAAAAGCTAGGAAAAGGGTACCTACAAAAAGCCACCAATTTGCTATCTTGATAGGCAAAATATACTTTCTAGCACATTCTTTAATATGTGCAACTGTTTTTTAACTAGCAAAAATATAGTAAAGTGTCGTTACTCGTAGAGTAACTGTCATGACTCATGTTTTTCTACTCTTTTTTCTTAGATTTTATATTCCTTTCTTGGCTTTTTGAAGAAACTTTTCTTATCAAAAGATACTTTTGATAACAACCAATGGTGTGTTTTATTAGTTCCAAAAAATTATAGTACCTTTTTTCATGCCCACAAAATTTGTATTAAACATAGATATTTTTGTATGTTGACTCGTCAACTTTAATATACATGTCTACTATTATTAGAGATCTTAGAAAAGAAAACACTTGCCACGTTGATCTAAATTGATTGTTAAAAAGATGATAGTCTTTGTTTAAATGTAAACAAATTCGTTTTTACACGAGATATTAAACTATGACTAACTTCAAGAGCATGATTATAAACACAATAATTATGTGTTTTCTAACGGGTAATACTTGTGTATTTATCTCATTTTTCTTTGAATTTTGAAGGTACAACTACTTGATATCTGATAAGTCACTAGCCTAATTAACAGCTTGTTGGCTAAACTTTATAATCATCTGCCAAGCTATTAAAGTCCCACATTGTTATAATTTTATGTTGCAATAATTAGGTCGTACGTCAACTACTACGTAACACATTTTTTTCTCTTGTGGAAAACTAGAAGGGGGGGTTGAATAGTTTTACGTCTTTTTAATTTTATTATGAAAACTTGGTTTAGTTTTAAAACCTTGTTTGCTTTTAAAACTTTGATTCAATCTTATGTGAACTCAAATCTTGAACAATATGAAAAGCTATATCTAAGTATGAACAATAATAATAATGTAAGCTAAGTATGTGAAATCAACACATGTATAATATAAACAATTATATATATATATACCAGAGATAAGTACGTAATCGTTTATTTTATAATCCTTAGTTATATTTTGTATGAAAACTATACTTAATCGAAATGATCAATTATATGTATGTTGTCTTTCTAGTTTGATTGTAAAGACTTAGTTTTGTGGATGAAACTTTTGTTTGATCTTTATGTACTTCTAACACTAGCACTATATGAGCAACTATATATATATACTTTTACGTCTACGAAAGTAATAACAATATAAGCAAGAAAATAAGTAAGAGATGGAAAGATCAAACCGGGAGACAAAGCATTTATAGTGGTTCGGCTACAAGGACACCTTCCTTGCCCTACTCCACTCCCCGAGTCACCTACTCGAGAGTTTTCTTCACTATATCAACAAGCTCCCTTATGGCGGAGAAAACCTTACACACCAATTTACACACCGATTTACACACCAATTTACACACCAATCTACACACCAATATTCACACCACAACTTCTTCACACCTAAGTCACAACTTCTACACACCTTCTTCAAGTCAATCTACTTCACAACTAACTACTCCACACCTATCTTCTTCACACCAATCTAGCTCCTAACTTTTCTTCTTCACACCAAGCTACTAACTAATCACACAATCTATATCTAGCACAACTATCTACAAACAAATATTCACAACACACTACACAAAGGTATATGTAAATATTCTTGATGATGCACCAACAACTTGGATGTGGAGATCACAACAAGTTGTAATACTTCTTGTCTTGGGGGATAGAAGTATTCTTCTCTTGCACTTGAGAGGATGAAAGATTGGATCACTTGAAACAAAGATTAATAATCTTATGATCAAAGGGTTTTAGAAGGATGTTTAGAGAGAATTGGATCTGAAAATATTTGTGCAAAGAGGTGAGAAAAATTCCAGGTTTGAGGTGGTATTTATAGGGAAAAATTTCTGACAAAATCTGACAGGGAGCGTGGCCGGTCCCCTTAATTGTGTGCCGGTCCCCTTAATTATTAAGGGGACCGCCTAGTATAATTAAGGGGGCCGCCTAAGAAAAAAATATTTTTTCTTCAGATTTTTGTCTTTTTGTGGGGGAGGTTTTTCCTGAAGAATGTGACCGTTTTTTGGGTAGAAATTTGAATTCTAAATGTTTATTTTGAATTAAACATATTCCTTTAATTCCAAAAATGTTTTGTAAAAGATATAAAATGTTTTGTGACATTTTATAAAAAGTCTAGTGTTTAAGAAAATTGTTCCTTTGATCATAGAATGCAATAAACACTTTGTTTATTCATACCTTAAGTGATTTGGATGTAAAGACAAATGTTAAGCACTAAAAACTTGTTTACGTCATAAGTTTTAGATTAATGAGTTTATGCTTTGTAATTATCAAAACATAGAGACATTGTTAATATGTTAACAATGTTTTTAGACATTATTAATTTATGTCAACAATCTCCCCCTTTTTGATGATTACAAAACCTTAAACTCTTTAAACCTAAAAAAATAATTTTTAGACAAGTATTAGAGTTTAACATTCACTTCTCCCCCTTTTTGTAAAATCAAAAAGGTTATGCCGACTAGCTTCGTAAATGAAGTTAGACGGGATAAAAGCTCCCCCTTGATGTGTGCTCCCCCTTGTTCGATGGCATCAAGGGATCGAGATATGGAATGCTCGCAAGAAAAATATTAGAAGCACAAGCATATATAGAAGAATATGCAATATACAAATAACAAGCATAGTAAACAAATATTAAGGATACATAACAATTAATTCAAAGTGATTATGTTAAAAGATCCTAATTTGCCAAAGAGAGCCATCGGACTTGCTTGTAACAAAAGGTTGGTTGATTCGTATTTGAAAGTGAAAATCATAAGCATATGGTATGCTTAGATGGTTGATGATGGAGTGTTTGGAATGAGGATGGTTGAGTTAGGATAAGGTTGTTGGATTAATGGAGGTATATGTTCGGGTCATTAATGTTGGATAGTTTGGTGGTGGAGAGTTTGTAGCGAAAGAGGTTGATTGAGGTTTTGGATGTTGTTCAAGTGAGGGTATTGGATGTGATCTAGTGAGAAGATATTCAATCCAAGTGTTCATTGAATGCAATGGTTTTTAGGAGAAAGATGCAACAAGGTCAATTGTTGACATGCTTCTCAAGTTGATTTGTGTTGTGTGGTGATGAGGGTGATCTAGATGAAGGTGGATCCAAATTGCGTTGAGCAAGATGTAAGGCTAAAAGAGCACTAAGCTCATGGGCTTCTTTAAGCGCCTCAACGAACTTCAAGTGTTCGGAGGAAGGTGATGGTGGTGGAGCATGATATTTGTCTTGGGTGATGGTTTGAACATGCAACATAGGAATGGCATGTGAAGTTGTAGGATGTGGTGGTGATACTCTTGGTGGTGGAGACATGTTTGAGCTTGGGTAATCATGAAAACATGATATGGGTGGAAGAGATCCTTCATGAGTGGATGGTGTTTTTGTTGAATGAGCAACATGTAAAGTGTTGGTAATGAGGTTGGGATTATTGTTTTGGGATTGTGCATGCTCATCATAAGAAGGAGCATTAGTCGAAGCACGAATGGATGATTTGTTGTTAAATGGATCATTTGTGTGAGAGTGAGGTTTAGGTGTTGGTTGATTATGAACAACATCGCTTGAGTTGTGAAAAGATTATGAGGTTTGAGTGTAATGTAGAAGGATATGGGTGAGTAAAGGTTTTTGATATGTAATGTTGGTGAGAAGGAAAGTGAGGTGTTAGGTAAGTAATGTTTGAAAACATAGGAGGAATTTGGTGTTGGATGTTTGACAACGTCATTTGATTTGACGGAATTTTAAAGGAAGTTAGGCTTTCTTCTCCAAACAAGTTTCTTGGTGGTTTTGGTTTAATGGGAGAGGAAATGATGAGATGAGTGGAGATTGAGAGGAATGAGAGTGTTTATAATGTAGGATTGGTGGGATCAAGGATGGATAAACATTGATGGAAGGTTTAGGATAAAATAGGTTTGTGAATTTTGGGAAGTGTAGGATGAAATGGGCTAAAAAATAGAAAAGGGAAACAACACCTTCGACCATCAGATGGCCGGTCCCCTTAATAATTAAGGGGGCCGCCTTATGATTTAAGGGGGCCGCCCATCTGGTGATTCCCAGATTGCCAGAAAAGGGTTTTTGGTAGTGAATTGCAGAAAGGTTGTGTTTTTGGTTTCAAACAAGTCCAACTCTTTGAGGCAATTAAGCATATACTAATTATGTAGGCAATTATGTAGCCAAAGCATGTTAACCAAAGAGATTAAGTAAACAAGCAATTTCATCTAGCATGCAAACATACTCATCAAGCAAGTAAAATATAAGTGCAGGAAACAATAAGCAACATCAAGTATTTCATAACTACATAACAATGAGGATTAATCCTAATGTGTATCAATGTGCAATAAGTGGGTAGTTATGATAGCATGTATTTCTAGACTTGTTACAAACAAAGTCTTAATGAACAAACCATGGTCCTCTTGATTTGATTTAGTTCACATATAAGTGTCATTTATATAAATATAGATGACAAATATGAGATCACCATGCATGATTTTAAAAGAGACGTTTTTAGCATTATTCAACAATGTTTGAAAGTAAGTTTTCACTTGGATGTGAGAGTTATTTGAATAAAATAGATTGGGTTTTTACTTCAAAATGTGTGAATGAACGGTAAAGAATATTTTCCCAATCTTTAGTTTTGATCAAAACAAAATTGTGGATATTGATAGTGAAAACATGTTATTTAAAAGTGGGATAGTTATTTGAAAGACTATTTTCCAAAATGTGAGGTTTTTGCATATTTTTAGAGATATTAGATTTTTGACAACAAATATCATAAATCAAATATTTTAAAAAAATGGTAATTAAAGATCTCATGCTCAAGAGGATTGGTTAAGCCTATTATTATCTCATGCTATCATTTCTACATATCCTATGATCCTAAAAGAAATGAAGACAATAATTAATATGTTAGATGCGAGAGTGTTGAATGGGGTATAACCTAACATCTATAGTTCCTTTGTTTTCGCACGCTTATCTGACTTAATGCCATAGTCTACGAGAGCTTGTTTCATCCATAGTTTTCTTACGCGAGGGATCTAATCCTACTTCTATATTAACGATTGATCCACTTAACTCATTTCACTTCATCACCATGAGTTTCCTAATAGTGGATATAGAAGATTTCCATTTTCTATTTTGTTCGGCAATGAACAATTTTATCTTATTCCTAGAAAAGTCAACCAATGATGTTTCTAGGTTATAAGAATATAAGCAATTATGTACTAAGCATTAATCTAACTAATCATTTATCTAAGCATGCAAATTATAGTGATGAACTTAAAAGAAACGCGTACCTTTTAGTCTTCAATGGAATATCTTCAAGCACTTCAAGTGACCATGTTGACTTATAGAAGTCATTTGTAGATGATATTCCAACTTCTTCCAAGATTGACAATTTAGCCACTTGGTCCCCATTGTCTCATTGGTCCAAAGTTGTTTGGTCCAAACATATTTAACATTTGGCAAGGATGCATGTATGGTGGTAATATTTCCCAAGGATTGTAACTTGGTTGATAATTCCACATTTGATTTCTAGTGTTATTGTAATATTGTCTATTTAGATTTCTTCTAGGTTGAGATGTTTTAGATCTTGGATGATGATTTTTAGGTTTTCTTGGTGGTGGAGTTTTAGATCTAAATTTAGGTTTAGAGGATCCTACTTCGGTCTTTAAGGATGGTTTATAAAAAGTTTTTACTTTTTCATCATTCGCAATGGGTATTTTTCTATCTTTTGTAAGTATATACTTAGGATTTGATTCTAATGATTTTTGTTTACTAGATTCACATTCAAACTTTATACTTTTATTTTCACTAGTTGAAACATTAGTTGAAGTTAATCCTAGACCGGTTTTATCTCCCGAAGTTTCTTGAGCACTTAGTATTTTCTTAAGTGGGTTATTACTATTTTTAAACCTGTCAAGTTTGAAAATTTCATCTTTAAGTTTTTCGTTTTCATTTTTAACCTCTAAGCAAGTTTTACATTTTACAAAAACTTCTTTTCCTTTTTCCAAATGTTGTAGTTTAATTTTTAATTCGAGTACTTCATTTTCTAATTGATTATTAATATGTTTTAGTGACTTATTTTTAGCTATAACCTTTTGACCTAATTTGCATAACCTATTATATTCACTATCTAGGTCTTTTTCATCTAATGATAAATTTTCGTCACTAAAGTATTCGGTTTCGGAACGTACCTCGCTTGATGTCTTAGCCATAAGACACTTTTCTTCATTTGTGGTTTCTTTCTTGTCCTCATCGCTATCACTCCAAGCACCTCCAATAAACGCCTTTTGATTTTGATCTCTTGACATCATTGGACACTTTCCGATGAGATGATTTGGATTGCCACATTTAAAACACTTCTTTTCATTATATGGTTGCCTAATGTATCTTCCTCGTCTTTTGAAGAATTTCTTGAAGTCTCGTACTGCCATAGCATACTCTTCATCGTGACTTTTGGATGTTGAGCATTCTTCGTCACTAGAGTCCTTTTTAGCTTTCAACGCAATTGATTTGCTTTGCTCCCTTTTTCCTTTGACCATCTCGGAGTCTTTCTTTATTATTTTTTCCTAGACCTTTAAGTTACCGATCAATTCGTCAAGTTGTAGAGTTGACAAATTCTTTGATTCTTCAATCGCCGTAACTTTAGCTCGCCATTTTGGATGAAGAGCCCTAAGAAATTTCCTAACAAAATTCTTACTAGAAAAATTCTCATCAAGTGCTTTTAAACTTGTGATGATAGTGTTAAACCTAGCAAAAGCATTATCTATTGATTCCTCCTCCGGAATCGTAAATTGTTCATATTGTTGAACAAGAAGATCTATTTTGTTATCTTTAACTTGACTATTACCTTGGTGAGTGATTAGTAAAGAATCCCAAATTTCTTTTGCGGTTTTACACATAAAAATTCTTTCATATTCTTTGCGTGGTAACGCATTATAAATAACCATTTTAGCCTCATTATTTTTTGCTAGTTTCTTTTTCAAATCATCATTTTGTTTTTCAAAAGATATAATTTCATCCATTTTAGTTTCAAAATTATATTGAATAGGAGGAAAATCACCAAAGGTAATAACATGCCAAAGATCTAGATCCTTTGATTTCACATAAGTTTCGAATCGATTTTTCCAATATAAAAATCCATCACTTTCAAATAGTGGTGGTCTTTGCATAGATTGCCCTTCTAAATATTTTTCAGATTTCATAGATCGTTACAAGTTTTAAAATACAATATATTTTAAAAATCTTGCTAGACGTGGCTCCTGATACCAATTGTGGAAAACTAGAAGGGGGGGTTGAATAGTTTTACGTCTTTTTAATTTTATTATGAAAACTTGGTTTAGTTTTAAAACCTTATTTGCTTTTAAAACTTTGATTCAATCTTATGTGAACTCAAATCTTGAACAATATGAAAAGCTATATCTAAGTATGAACAATAATAATAATGTAAGCTAAGTATGTGAAATCAACACATGTATAATATAAACAATTATATATATATATACCAGAGATAAGTACGTAATCGTTTATTTTATAATCCTTAGTTATATTTTGTATGAAAACTATACTTAATCGAAATGATCAATTATATGTATGTTGTCTTTCTAGTTTGATTGTAAAGACTTAGTTTTGTGGATGAAACTTTTGTTTGATCTTTATGTACTTCTAACACTAGCACTATATGAGCAACTATATATATATACTTTTACGTCTACGAAAGTAATAACAATATAAGCAAGAAAATAAGTAAGAGATGGAAAGATCAAACCGGGAGACAAAGCATTTATAGTGGTTCGGCTACAAGGACACCTTCCTTGCCCTACTCCACTCCCCGAGTCACCTACTCGAGAGTTTTCTTCACTATATCAACAAGCTCCCTTATGGCGGAGAAAACCTTACACACCAATTTACACACCGATTTACACACCAATTTACACACCAATCTACACACCAATATTCACACCACAACTTCTTCACACCTAAGTCACAACTTCTACACACCTTCTTCAAGTCAATCTACTTCACAACTAACTACTCCACACCTATCTTCTTCACACCAATCTAGCTCCTAACTTTTCTTCTTCACACCAAGCTACTAACTAATCACACAATCTATATCTAGCACAACTATCTACAAACAAATATTCACAACACACTACACAAAGGTATATGTAAATATTCTTGATGATGCACCAACAACTTGGATGTGGAGATCACAACAAGTTGTAATACTTCTTGTCTTGGGGGATAGAAGTATTCTTCTCTTGCACTTGAGAGGATGAAAGATTGGATCACTTGAAACAAAGATTAATAATCTTATGATCAAAGGGTTTTAGAAGGATGTTTAGAGAGAATTGGATCTGAAAATATTTGTGCAAAGAGGTGAGAAAAATTCCAGGTTTGAGGTGGTATTTATAGGGAAAAATTTCTGACAAAATCTGACAGGGAGCGTGGCCGGTCTCCTTAATTGTGTGCCGGTCCCCTTAATTATTAAGGGGACCGCCTAGTATAATTAAGGGGGCCGCCTAAGAAAAAAATATTTTTTCTTCAGATTTTTGTCTTTTTGTGGGGGAGGTTTTTCCTGAAGAATGTGACCGTTTTTTGGGTAGAAATTTGAATTCTAAATGTTTATTTTGAATTAAACATATTCCTTTAATTCCAAAAATGTTTTGTAAAAGATATAAAATGTTTTGTGACATTTTATAAAAAGTCTAGTGTTTAAGAAAATTGTTCCTTTGATCATAGAATGCAATAAACACTTTGTTTATTCATACCTTAAGTGATTTGGATGTAAAGACAAATGTTAAGCACTAAAAACTTGTTTACGTCATAAGTTTTAGATTAATGAGTTTATGCTTTGTAATTATCAAAACATAGAGACATTGTTAATATGTTAACAATGTTTTTAGACATTATTAATTTATGTCAACATCTCTAATAAAACAAAACCCCTATTGGGAATTTTTCATTTCAAAAAAATGGATTCATACATTATTTGGTAATTTATATTAAAGTTGACGAGTAAGTGTCCACTACGTAATACATTTTTTTCCCACATTAAGTGTCCACTATGACTTTTTTAAGTCTTTAGTATTCAACTTTGATTTTAAATATTTTTGTTCATGTTATATAATACTTGATGCAAGATCTATGGATGAATTAAGTTTTAAATGTATTTTCATTTGCATAATTTTCATTAAATTTTATATAACACAAACAAATATATGTAAGGTCAAAGTTAAAGGAAAAAGACTTTGAAAAGTAATAGTGGACACTTAATGTGGGACGGAGGTAGTACTATATTTGTCCAAAAAATATAAAAATTTCGTTTTTGTACTCAAACATTAAAATTGACAAAAATACACATGGGTTTCAGGGTTATTTTTTATAGTTTCAGGTTAAAAGTGTAATTTTTTTTACAAAGCGGAGGTCCCAACAAACACACCAACGAATCCATCATCACGGGAAAAACATATACACATCTTGAAAAACATCAACCAAATCCATGGCTTCCCTCATCACAAACGGAGTTTTTACAAACTTTTCTTCACAACCCTTTTCAGAAAACACCAAAATCTCAAAAGGGTCATCTTCAAAATCTGATTTTTGTTACAAAACAACAGAATCAAAGCCTCATAATCACAGGTTCTTGAAACTGAGAGCTATTCAATCAGACACACTTACTGAAGGTAATTCATCAAATTTATCCTCAATTGATGATGACCCACTTCAGAAGTTTCTTAAAAGAGATTATAAGTGGGGTGTAGGTTGAAATCTTATCATATGTTTTGTCAAATGGTTGTGCCTAAATGGTCTGATAATGAGTATCCTAAGATTGATTTTCAAAAGGTTTGTTATTATTCCGAGCCGAAAAAGAAACCTACTTTGAATAGTCTAGATGAAGCTGATCCTGAGCTTAATAAGTATTTTGATAAATTGGGTATTTCTTTGGATGAAAAGAATCGATTAGCTAATGTTACTGTGGATGCTGTATTTGATAGTGTTTCGATTGGAACGACTCATTGGAAGACTTTAGAAAATTCCGGGGTGATTTTTTTCTTGATTTCGGAGGCGATTAGGGAGTATCCGGATTTGGTTAAAAAGTATTTAGGGAAAGTTGTTGCTCTTGATGATAACTTTTATGCTGCTTTGAATTCGGCAGTTTTTAGTGATGGGTCGTTTGTTTATATTCCTAAAGATACTAAATGCCCTATGCAAATTTCGACTTATTTTAGAATAAACGCTATGGAAACGGGTCAATTTGAGCGAACTCTTATAGTGGCTGATGATAGGAGTTTTGTTGAGTATTTAGAGGGGTGTACGGCTCCTTCGTATGACACGAATCAGCTTCATGCTGCTGTGGTTGAGCTTGATTGTAACGAGGAAGCCGAGATTAAATACTCAACGGTATAGAATTGGTATGCTGGTGATGAAAATGAAAAAGGTGGGATTTTTTATTGTGTGACTAAAATGGGTCTTTGTGCTGGACGGAAATCCAAGATTTCTTGGACTCAGGTGGAGACCGGGTCCGCTATTACTTGGAAGTATCCGAGTGTTGTGCTGGAAGGTGACGAGTCTATGGGTGAGTTTTATTCGGTTGCTTTGACTAAACCTGTGCTACCAATAGGGGAATATGGTTCATACCCAACAAAGCCCGTAGTACCAAAACCGGAAAACAAAACTTATGGAACGGGCTATCCTAAGGCACCAAAGGTACTAGAGCATCCAAAGAACATAGTTGTTCAAGGGCTTATTTATTGTAAATATGGTGCTAAACTCCTCCCACTCCAAGGTCTAATAATGCTACTCATGGAAGCGATACCATTGAAGACGACAACATTGTGAACCTAATTCAAGTTCCGAGAGGAGATGTGGCTAAAATCATTGTTGGGAGTGTGACAAATGAACAAGAAATAGCAAATGAAAAAACTTCAAAGAAGCTCATGTCTGATGAAATTCACGTTAATTTGGGTGATCAAGAATCACATGGCAATGTGTCGAGTTCTTCGTCATTATATGAAGTGAGTGACCTGAGCCTTGATGTAAGTTCCTATTTTTTTTAAAACTTTATTTATTTGTTAGGACTAGAATGTAAATTTTAGCAAAAAAATACAGATTCCCTGATACAATACGAATTTGTATTGTATTACATTATTTTTAGGGACTAGAATGTAAATTTTAGCAAAAAAGTACAGATTCCCTGATACAATACGAATTTGTATTGTTTTACAATTCTTAGAAACACATAAACCGACTTCACACCTTATATGTACTCAATTCTCCAGGTTTTTTATTCCATCAAATTCATCATACGATTTCTCATTCAATAACAGCCAACAGATCTACAAAATCTCCAGGTTTCTTTTTACAATTTTGTAGAAACATCTTTTCCAACTTTTATATGATATAAATGATATTACTTATAGAATCCGGATCGATTGAGAAGAATTTTAGATTGAGAAGATTGAGAAGCAATCTTGATCATTCATCTCACTAAATTAATACAAGGGCATGAAGGGTATTCACAACTTCTATTTTCTTTTCAATAAGTCTACTTTAATGCGTGCATTTATGTTCTCCTCCTCCAATTATAAATTCTAATTTCATTAACCGATTCACTTTTTTGTTCGGATATTTCTTTGGGTTCATCATCTTAAGGTGCTATCTCAAGGAATACTTTATACACTTAAAGTTACTCCAACCTTTTAATTACAACGAGTTCACACCTTCAGGTGCTATCTTGAAAATTAGCACATGATTTATATTTTAATCATTTTCATCATCTCATACGTTGCATCATAATTTTTTTTTAATCATTTTCATAGCCATCATTTCCATCACAATTTTTACTAGTATAAAAAAAGAGTAAAGCTTTATCACTGTTTGTTATTATCTACTACGTAACTTTTTATCATTTCCATCCCAATTTTTTTTCTACTCGATTTGTAAGGATTAAAAAAGATAAGTGGTTGTTAATATTAAATCATAAAATGATTGTGTTAATATTCATACCATAAAGGAGCAAAGCTTAATCAGTGACTTAAATGTGAATCATGTGTTCATATATATTGAATCACAATACATTAGTGAATCATTATTGTGTTATTTGTTAAAGGTTCATAAGATAATGACTGAATTAGTGAATCATATTCTTTTAATATGCCATGATGCAAGAAAAAAACCAACCAAAGATATCATGGATTCACTAATTATAATACGATTCAAAAATAAAACATCGTAAATTTCGTTTCATATGATTCACTAATGTGAATGATTCACTAATCGAATTTCTTATCAATAACTCGGATATGATTCAAAAAAACAACTCTAAAATTGAATTTACTACACCGAAAATGATGTAGAAAACAAAGAACTATTATAAAAAATTGCTTTAGTGATTAATCATATATATAAAACTACCATATATGATGATTCAAAACAAAAACACATGCGCAAGCCATCTTAAATTACTTTAAATACAATAAAAAAAGTTGAATCATTTAATTGTAATTTAGATTTTCTTTCAAAATTCATTTTAAAGGTAAATATGATTCTTGGTAATACCTTGCTCAATAATTTTATTGGAATTGGTAATTAACAAATAATTGATTCATGATAAAGAAGACGGATACATGAAATTTAGAAGAAGTCAAAAACAATTCGTAACTTCCGCTGCTTAAATACAAAACTTATGAACCATTAATGCAAGATTCTTTAATTTTCAATTAAACTTGATTGATTCAATTACATTTTTACCCTTTTCATTTAAATAAATTGCTTTCATACTTCAAAAAGAATTCAAAAATTGTATGGTCAAGATTACTTCTCAAACTTCTCAATCTAAAACTCTTCTCAATGGAACCAAAGCCATTACTTATATATACATATATATATATATATATATATATATATATATATATATATATATATATATATATATATATATATATATATATATATATATATATATATATTCAATTGGTTGATGTCACTTCAGTTAGAACCTATACGATTGTTCATACATCATTAAAAGTATATGATTATTTTAACTCTGCATATTATGTTTCTCATAGTAGATTTATATTGATATTGTGTATTGTTTTAGTCTTTTGTTTTGAAATCAGACCATGTTTTAGTCTTTTGTTTTTTTAACATATATGTTTTATCAAGTAAGAATTTATTTTGTATAATAGCCATGAGTTCTGCAAGTATGTTTTGACTTGGGTTTTTTTTTTAGTGATTCCATTCCTTCATCTATTCCTCAATGGGGTGTGATTTTTAACCCTAAATCAACATCACTCAATCTATTAATTTAAGGTATGTTTTTTGTTTCACGAATTAAAGGTATGTTAATATTCAAGTTATTGATTATGTAATTATTTATTTATTTTATTTTATTTTTAAATTTTTGTGTGCCTTTGAATTCATAAAAACAATTGGATTTTAATTAGTAGGTATGCTTCAAAATTAAATTATAAGAATTCAGTCTCATTTGCACTCCAGCTGTTATTTTCTTTTCACTTTTTGCAGTTATATAGTAGTAATGATCTTCCAAAAGGCTTGGTTTTGTATGATACTCTTGAAGGGGCTGTTTCAAGTAATCCAATATAAAAGGTATGGTATGTGGTAAAAGGGTTTGGTTTGGTTAAAAGCAAGGATTAGATGGTCTTTCAGTCAGGCAAGCTTAGTATTAATGTCAATGAACATTACCTGATTTAAATTTGTAATATTTTGTCGTTTTTCAAAATCATTGGAGATGTATTCGTAAGAGGTTTGCTGCTCGGAGTAGAGGTTGACACTGACCGAGTATTAAAAACACCCGCAAATGCATAAGTATTGGAAGTGATGGACTATATGAAGGGTACTAATATTTCATGTATATACGGATTTTTTATTAAGATTGAAATAGGAAAATTCTATATAGATTAATAGTGTGTTTATAACTATTAATCCAAATTGTTGTTTTTATAAAAGTTTTCCACTTTGATGATAAAAAGACTCATGGCAAGTAAGTTTCTATTAGGCTTAGTTGATCGGTTTCTATTAGCTTCTTTATGAAAAATATGGCATGGGTGCATAATTCTATGATATAAGATTAAGAAACCAATAAGATTATATTTTTGTGTGTGCAAGGGTGTCCATCAATTGGTAACTTACTAATCATCAATTTTGAGATAGAATTTTCTCACCTTTTTCTTTAATATATGTGAGGATAAGCTTGCATCACTCTTAAATGCAGTCTCAAAAACTCAATAAAGATTTAATTGTTTTGTATGCAGGGTTATCAGACAGATTCCCAATAGCAAGAACAATAGAAACAATGAAGGACACAATAGACAGGCTAATGGAGGAGCCACCAACATAATGTGATAGTAGCGGTGGCAATTAACCCTAAGCTACTAAACAAATTAAAGGCATAACAAGGTATTAGACATTCATATTTCAATGTTCAAATTAAACTTGGAAAGCTATAAAAAATAGTTTTGAGTCCAATATGATAGAACATTAAGTTATCAACTTGTGGGTCAGAATGGGTAAAAAGTGATAATTTTCATAAAAACATGAGTTTGATACAAAGTCATAAGTTTTGAGTTCCTTAAGATAAATAAGACTAAATTGATCACTCTGAGAGTGTATACAGGTTTGCTCAGTCGTTATACATCGATAACATAGTTGTATTGGGAGTACACCATCTCTATTAAACACGACAAAAAGCCAAATTCAGAACATTGCAAATAACTGCATGGAGAATAATCCATGGTATAAGTAGATGAAGCTGTTGTCTAGGTATTTTCAGCCCATTTGATCATTTTAGCCCTCTCCTCATACATTCATGAATAGGTAATTTCTTTAAAGGTACTTTCTTTTTTATTTCTTATTTATAGGATTCAAAGTTCTTACAATTTCTGCCTTCTTAAGTGAAATGACTAAAACAAAACTATCATGTGTAGTTAGGGGAAATAGGGTTTGGGACCACGAAACTCTTATACTTGAATTATGAGAATATTATCATTCTCTAAGGAGCGATTTGTACCCATTTATTTTATTGTGCTTGATAAGACGATCTCTTAAAATAGTGATTGGATTAGCTTATGCAATATTGAAATGTAGTGATGGTAGAATTACTAGAAAGGACAACAATTTTAAAAACATGTAGTAGAAGTTGATGACGTGATAAGTATCTAGGAGAGAGCTTAGTAGAAGAGCTTAAATAAGCGAGTAGGCATAATCTCTTTTGTTTGATGTGATGTCGTGATACATAGGGGGTGTTTGGGTAAGCTTACTTAGATGTCTTAAGCTTTTCATGTCAATAAAAGGAGATTTTGAGCTTATGAATTATGAAAAAGACATCTCTTGAAGATTTGAACTTTGGATTAGCTTGTGTGGCATTAGAACATGCTGACGGGAACAAGAGATTGAAAACAAAGACATTTTCAGAAACATGTATAAGAAGGTCAAGAGTATGAGTATAAAGTTGTAACTAAACTAATAGAGGAAAGATTAGGAAAATGAGCTTATTCTTAGATAGGCGAATAAGCTTAAGTTTTGTTGTGACATCCCATCACTATTCTAGGCCTATGTGGTTATTGTTTTTAAAACATCTCAAGCTTATAAGTTGTGTACAAGCTTACCCACTCCCCTGTGTTTGAGTGTTAGACAAGAGAATTGTTATTGCTTATGGTAAGGCCTTTTTGGGATAATCATATAAGAGACACAAGTTAAGCTCACATATGGTCGAAACCGGAAAAGAAAAAAGGATACTTAATTCTTATTTGGTCAAGATAATGAAGCATTGTCAATTGAATTCTGCAACCATAAACTCAGTTATGGCAAGACGTGATATTTGAAAATTTGTCTCCTTTTTGGTAAGTGTACAAATATAGTACTACAACTGTTTACTTGAAAAGTGGTTGTTTCATAACCATGTTATGTTCTTGAGAATCTTAATTATCTATTTTATCACATTTAGATGTTGAGAATATGTTTTTATCAAAATAGTTGAAATAGAAGTAAATAAAGGAGAAGGTTCATATGAAATTGAATCTCATGGCCGAGTACTTCACTACCGAGGAATCTCATTGCCATAAAAAGATATGAAAACTTGCAAGCTTTGGTGAGTTCGTCATGTTGGTTTTTTTTACTTTACCTCAGTTTATATTAAAATGTAGAATAATCATAATTTTGTTTGTGTAATGATTAGACACGAATAATAAGAAATGCCAGGGCAGAATATTCTGTCGACTCACGTTTAGTATAAAAAAACTAACAGTAGTGTATGTTTTTAACATTAATAATATATGCATTTTGGAGCAGTAAGGGCCTAGCAATTCCATGAGTATGGTTAGTTAACACATATTTTGTTGTTCCAACATTTATTGAGTGGCTGTCTTCGCTTAAAAAGGTGCACCTGAGCCACTGCCAGACTGCTTTTGTACCTCTTCCTTTTCACCACTAGCTACAGAGTAGAAACTATGAGCCCTCATAAGTTGAAGTTTAGCAAGATGTTTAGGTACACTACGGAGTGCAGATATGCAATATGATCCAAAAATCTTAGGCAATGGCGAACTTGGGTGCAACATGTCAAACATATGAAATCTGTATGGTTAAACATGTATGGTTCTTTTTTTATTTATTTTTTATTATTTTTTTTTTATAAAAATGATTTTTGGCATAGTAACAAAAGAGCCTTAATGGATGATCTCTTCATCACAAACTATATAGAAGATTTACTGAAAAACATCCAGATTCAGATGTTGCTTGAGTTGATCAATCCATATACGAGAATCAGGATCCACTTCATATAAAAGGTAACTAAGGTGAATACTACTGATGTAGTGATATATAATATGTTTAGTGTGTGAGTAATCATTATGGCAATTGAATTAATATTTGGGGAAACTCTATATATGTTTGCGCCACTCAAGATTGGAGTTATGAATAGGTTTACAATCAATCCGGAGAACGGTTTAAAAGAGTAAAGTGCCAAAGTTTAGGATCTTGAAAATGACCAATGGCTAAAAGTTATGAGAAAGTTACATATTAAAGTATTAAACCACAAATTTTCAATAGAAAAAGGAAGAGGTTACTGATCTTAGATTAATTTGCCTAATCTTCACGGCTGTAGTCAGGATCCAAGTTCTTTATTGTTTACTTTTACGAAATTGGGGTTGCCAGAATTTTGTATGTAGCGAGTCGAAACACTTCAGAAGATTTAGAGTCTAAAAAGTTCAGTGAAACCACCTTTAAAACATCCAACTTGAACTCATACAATGTAACTTACAGTTCATGGATTGGTTTTTTCCGCTGCTTATAAAAGGGATGTAAACAACCCCTGTAAAAAGCTTCAACAGTCCCTTAATAAGCAGAATTAGTTAGTCCCAAAGAACCGCAGTTACCTACAGTATTGATAAGCAATACCAAATGGCGTAAAGAAAATTTTTCTAAAAGAAATGACACATACCAGTTATAATGAAAAAGAGGATCTTAGAGAGGCACTATTCATATGTGATTAATGATTAGTAAGTTGTGTTGCTATATCTATAGTTTGTTGTTCGTGTTAATTTGATTGTCTGATTTAAATGATTACATGCAAAGATATATTGTTCAGTTAATCCGTGTATAGATATCATCAATGAATAGTTTTGATATTTATATAGTTTAAAGGTTTGATTTGGTTACCTAATGAGAAATATATCTAAAAAGTTTTAAATATTGAGAAGTTTATGAAGAAAAGTATAGTATACAAATATCATTTGCCTTTTAATATTTTGATATTTTCACAGTAAATATTCAAATTTACCTTGATTCATAATGTTTTGACTGATATTATTTAGAATTTTTGAAGGTTGAGGTGTCTATGAAGAAAAGTAAGAAGAAAATAATGAAGACAACTTTTGGTAAATGTAGAAGAGGTTGTGGTCAAGTAAAGCGGTTTGTGGACTTCCATCATTTTCTTGGAATAACTCTTTCAATGGTGAGTGTATGCTCTTCCATAATTAATTTATGAAAGTGAAACAACTTTTGGAATTGTTTTCTTCATTTGAAAATCAAAATCAAATTACGAAGCTTATTAAGCATCACTTATGTGTTGTAACGTAAATTTAATGGACTTGCAATATATATATCAGTTTTTAAAATGACTCAAAATTGAACTTATATAAGAAGGTATTCTAATTGAATATTTGATTTGTGAAGGATCGTAATATATGTTGATTCATGTGGTTCGGGTGGTCTTGGATTGTGGAAGATGAAGGTAAACATGGTGGAGAGTTTAGAGAGAGAAAGAGAGAGATGAGAGGATTTCTTGAGAGAGAAAAACACCTTAATGTGTGTGTTATTATGAAATCAACCAACCATTCCCTTGTGTGGGAAGGGGTATATATACACTTACAATATATGCCCTCCTGCGGGCTGTGGATCAGGTGTACAATGGGTAAAGACCCGTCCGTCCTCCACGGTGTGACTATAACTATACTAATATATACAAAGCTGAGAGCTACGCTAAGTATGTAAATACATGGGGTCACCGAACCTTTTTCTTAATCCTAACAATCTCCCCCTAAGGGAGGTCACTCCAGAAAAAATAAATTGAATCTTAGCATTCTATACATTGATCTTTAGCTCTAGCTTGTATCCGTTGATTCTTCAAGTGTTGTCTTTGTACGGCAAGTAGTGATCGTTAATGATGAGGCGAAAAATGAACCACTTTTAGGGGGTCATTTAAGCCCGGAATTGAATTTTTTTGATTAAATATTGCCCTAAATCGTTCCTTTTGTGATTTTAGGTACTTTGGGAGAGAAATCTGGAAAAGGAAGCAATTCGGACGTTTTTGGAGCATAAAAGTGAAGAAAACGCCAAAGTCTTAATTTTCCTTGCTAGGAACAGTAGGTGACGGCGTCAAGAGTAAATTGCATGACGGCCCAGTACAGATTTGACGGCGTCACAAGGTAGGGCGTCAAGAGGAAAATGCATGATGGCCTGGAAACACATAACACTTGACGGCGTCAGATCTGGATCAAGGCAGTCCGAGATTTATTTTGGCGGTGAGATGACGGCGTCACAAATTAACTCTTGACGCCGTCAGACCCTATTTCCTATATATAGTTTTCTAATTTTCACATTAAAAAAAAGAGAGAAGTTTTGGAGAAACCCTAAGTACGAACTTGGTATGAATTTTACAGGTTTTTCAAGGGTTCTTAGCCCTTGATCCCTTTCATGTGTAATTAAGATAAGTGTTCTTTTAATTCAATCAATATGTCTATGTGTTGGTTGTCTATATCTTGTGCTTGTCTTAATTCCATCATGCTAGGCTAGATCTATCTTGTGTTTGCTTGAATCTAATGAAACCTAGATGTTAATTATGTGTTGATTACTTGTTTATGGTTGTATTGGATGAATGAATTCGATGTTAGGCTTAAGAAAACTGTCAGATCTCCAAATGGTAACATGCTTGAACGTCTTAGGAAACATGAACTGACGTGCACTAGGTTTTATTGATTGTATTTAATGCATGAGTAAATTCTAATGATCCCATGTTAGGAGCTTCTTAGCCGGCTCGACATAGGAGTGAAGTAGGCACTCATAGGATTGGGGAATTAAGTGCGCCACCCCATGAATGGTATTAAGGAATACAATCCGTCATCCACGCAACTATAACAAGTAATTAACGTGTAAAAGATATCTAGGGAGTAGTGAAATCTAAGTAAACACAATTTTCTCCACTTATTGCTCACAACCTTAGATAATTTAGTTTATTTTCATTTTTTAGTATTTTATTTTGATTGCATCTTTAGTATTGGGTTAGTTGACTAGCAACTAATTCCGCCCAAATCCTTCAAACCCGAGATTTTTACTTGCTTTCTAAAAAATATAAAAATACAAAAATAATCATCCCTCATCTTTAGAACTAGTATTTAGGTTTTCTAATCCTAGAGACACTATTCCTAGCTGAACGATCAATCCCCCGGTACTTGTTACTATACTATACTACAACGATCAGGTACACTGCCTGGTGGGGGTTGTAAGCTTCTCAAGATCCCTTGAGAGGTAAAGCCTGGTGCGATCCCCACGTATCAAGTTTTTGGCGCCGCAGCCCGGGGAATAGTTATTGTCTAGGTTAGAATCTTTTTTTTATTAGGTCTACTTGCTAGATTCCTTTCTAGTAAGATTTTATTTTTATTTTTAGGTTTCTTTCGTCTATCTTTTTCTTTGTGTGTTTGTTCGTAATTTCCATTGACTCTTCCGTTCACCATTATGGAGTACGCGAATCCACCATACCACCAACCACAAAGGCCATTCTACCCTATTGACATCTCGAATTTCAAACAATATCGAGATGAACCCATATATGATGCATGGACTCGTTTTAGAAATTTACTCCAAAAATTCCCTCATCATAGTTTCGCTTTAGCATTCCTAACCCGAACCTTTTACTATCGTGTTGGCCAATATGACCAAATGCGCATTGAGGATTTTGCCAATGGGGACTTTAGGGAATTAAGTGCTGAAGAAGCATGGGATACCATAGAAGATTGTGCCCAATATTATTATAGGGTAGACAACCCAATAAACGTTAGTACAAGTCAATTGAATATAAATTTCCAGGATCATGAAACAAGTTTGTTTGGGGATGAATATATTAGTGTTGAGATACCTAAGTGGTTGTCATGTAATGCCATATTACAAGCTGAACACATAGGTGACCTTGATGTGATGGAGGAGGTAGCCGAACATGATCACATTGATCAAAAAGACCTAGGTTTTATGATCGATGATGATGAATCTCAAGAAACAGATGATGAATCTTTTGGGTAATTTGTATATAACAGTCAAAATATTGAGGATGATCCTTATGATTCGGACATAGAAGTTGAGATGCCTAGAGAAGCACGTGAGATACTTGGGAAAATGTTAGGGTTAGATTATAATAAAACACATGTTGAGGATATAGGTGATCTTGACACAAGGAATGATAAAGTAGAAAATCTAAGCTCACCAAGTACCCCATAAGTCCTACCATCATTTGAGGCACACACATCGCCCGTGACTTACCCGGAAGAAGTAGAAGAGACTATAGGAATCCCAATAGAGGTAGAACCCTTGGACCAAACACAACTAGAGGATATAGGTTTGAATACTTATAATGATAACCTTACTCTTAGTTCTAGGGAAGTTCCTAGTTTTGATGAACCGGAGCCTCAACCAAAACCGTTACCTAATCTTCCATCCTTGGATGAAAATTTAGGAATTGAAATAGGTTCCGAACCACCCATCAAACCATATTATCCGGGTAGTCTTAGGATAAAGGTAGTGGAGTCTAAGCCTTTTAGAAAGGAAGCCAATATAGGAGTGGAAAATGACCTTACATGCTTACATCACCCATTTATGATTGATCACAAGACACATTATGGGTTTAAACCGGGTTTATTAGGTCAAGATGGATTCCCAACTAGGAGTCTCTCGAAGTTGATAGAAGATGATCCCTTTCTAAGAGAAAATCTTAATCCGCCCACTAACCCAATTGAATTAGGTAAGGTTATGATGATAGGAGCACAACCCTTTGAGCATATAATTCATCCACCACTCCTTCCTCACGTGGCATATTCCCACCCTAAGGGTGTGTATCGCTACTTCCACCCGCACTTAATCCTAAGTGTAGGGACAACCTCCCCTATTCCCGTTAAATAAGGGTAGAGTCAGGCTCGTGACTCGAACAAAAACAAGCGCTTCTTGGGAGGCAACCCATGATTTGTGTGATTTTTATTTTGTTTGTTTGTTATTTGCTTCCGTATGCATGCTTTATTTTTATTGTTGGTAGATCATGTTTCTAAACTAAATAGTGGAAATACTTTACTTTGTTGTTTTGGCCTAGTCTTAACTCCACCCAATGTTCTGAAAGGCTCAAGGCGCACTAAGGCGCAAAGGGGGTCAAAGAGCCTCGAATCGAGGCGCAAACCAAGGCGCGGGATTCATAAATATGAGGCGCACTATACATTTAGGGTTTTTTTTATAACATATGTGACAACTTATATAGCTTAAATAACACAAAAATATCAATATTCAATGCATAATGCCACTTAATAGTTATTACTTCTAACAAAGGTTGCATTTAAACCCAAAATATTAAGCAGACAACATATCAAAATCCATGAACTACCCTAAATTCCAGAATTTACATCACAATATATTAGTTTATGACTTATAAAATTTAACAAATTACCATGTATCAAACTATCAACTATCAACAAAAAAAAAATCTATAGTTGTTTGGTAATACTTAACACTAAAGAAACAACATTTATATCTGTTAATAAGCTACTATTCTTAGACATTAGATTACAAAAAAACATATTTCTTTATTGATTGTTGATGCGTGGGAATCGCACCTTGCTTTACCTCTCGAGGGATCTCGAGAAGCTTACAACCCCCACCAGGCAGTGTACCTGATCGTTGTAGTATAGTATAGTGACAAGTACCGGGGGATTGATCGTTCAGCTTAGGAATAGTGTCGCTAGGATTAGAAAACCTAATTAATAGTTCTAGAGGTGAAAGATGATTATTTTTGTATTTTTATATTTTTATGAAAGCAAGTAAAATCTCGGGTTTTGAAGGAGTGGGCGGAATTAGTTGCTAATCAACTAACCCAAAGCTAATATATAATTAAAATAAACTAATGAAAATGAAATTAAACTAAATTATACTAAAGTTGTGAGCAGTGGTTGGAGAAATTGTGTTTACTTAGACTTCATTACTCCCTAGATATCTTTTACATGTTAATTACTTGTTACACTTGTATGAATGACGGATTGTATTCCTTAATACCATTCGTGGGGTGGCATACATAACTCCCCAACTCTATGAGCTCTTATCTCCTCCTACACCATGACCCAGCACAACTATAGGGATTGTAAACAGTGGCTCATGCATTAAATACAACCAATAAAGACCTAGTACGCCTCGGTTCATGTTTCTTAAGACGTTCAAGCATGTTACCATTTGGAGATCTGCCAGTTTTCTTAAGCCTAACATATAATATCATTCATTCAAAACAAGAATAGACAAGTAATCAACACATAATCAATATCTAGGTTTCATTAGATCTAAGCAAACACAAAGGAGATCTAGCCTAGCATAGTAGAATTGAGACAAGAACAAGAGATAAACAACCAACACATAGACATATTGATTGAATTGAAAGTACACTTATCTCAATTACAATGCAAGGTCTCAAGGGTTTGGAACCCTTGAAAAACCTGTAAAAGAGGCACCAAAATCGTCTTTAGGGTTTCACCAAAACTTCTTCTCTTTTAATGAAAAAACTAGAAAACTATATATAGGAAAAACAGTCTGACGGCGTCAAGAGTTAATTCTGACGCCGTCACCTCGCCGCCATATACTTCCTCGGACGGCCTTGATCCACTTATGACGGCCTATGTGACGCCGTCACCACCCACGGTATTTTATTCTTGCCACTTTGACGCCGTCATGAAGCCTTCTGACGCCGTCACCACCTACGGTGTTTAATTCTTCATGTCTGACGCCGTCAAGATGGTAGTCTTGACGCCGTCACCTTGTATCTTCAGCATGGAATTTTGGTACTTTGCCGTTTTCTTCACTTTTATGCTCCAAAAACGTCCAAAATGGCTTCTTTTCCAGAATTCACTCTCCAAACACCTAAAATCACAAAAGGAACGATTTAGGGCAATATTTGATCAAATAAAGTCGGATTCGGGCTTAAATGACCCCCTAAAAACGGATCATTTTTCGCCTCATCATATACCCTTACACTTGAGATTTGCTTGTCCTCAAGCAAATGAGCTTTTATTCTACTCAAAAGACAAGTTAGGGGTCATTTAACACTAATATAAAAGTAATTACAACAAATAATCGTTCCACTGAAGACCAATAGACAAGCACGGAGATCATACACAAGCACCTAACAAATAGTGTTTAGATACTCACATCTTTCGGGTGTAATAAAGTAATATAACATTATGGAAATGGAAGATATCTCTCACTACCTGTCATAGCAAAATAGATTACCATAGGCTTGGGAAAGGATCAAACCTCCACCACATGGCGTAAGCACCTAGGATAAACTATCAAAGAGGTCTTTTAAAGGGTTATAACGTTAGGTGTAGGGATATGAATTACACGGTTTTGTTGGATAAAGGAAGTTTTACTGGTGGCGAGTTAACAATCTTGGTTAATTACATGTACAATATGACGTTGCTAAGCCAAGACTAGACTCGACTTAAGCTAATAAATGAAAAATAACAAAAACATAGAATGAAAACGGGATGGTAGTCCGTATGTTTTTTCTCTTTTTTTTTTCTTTTTTTTTTTTTTTTTTTTTTTTTTTTTTTTTTTTTTGCATACACTCTTACCCTACCATCCAAAATAATACATCATAGGGGTTTGAGCAATCCCCTTACACTTGAATCTTTACATACTTTACATTAACTAATCTAATGACTCGAATTAAGAAAATCAAAACACTTGGAGTACTTTTAAGATTAACGTACATATGGGGGTAATATGTGATGTTCTTCCCCATTACTCCATAAAATAAGTACTTACCCATGAGTCCCAATCGTCCCAAAACAATATGTACAAGGATATGACTCGACTTAGCAACCATGTAATCAATTAGATAGTTAACTTAGGGTTTAACAAATAACAATAATGCACTAAAAATGAGCGCATACACGGAAGGCTAAGGCGATTTGGGTGTACATTTAAGTGGGGTGTAACAAATTCTTCCTTTAAGTAAGATGCTTAAAGTTAGAAACGAAAAGATAGGCTCGGAGGGGTGTACTAGGGGTTTCGTGTACTAAAAATGAGTACAACGCTAAGGGTGTGGGAAAAATTAGTTGACTTAACTAGTCAAGTAATATGACTTAAATGGTCAAGTAATTATAATACGGGTTTAACACAAGGGTGATCCTAATGCCTCTTATCATGTAGTAAATCCTACTACACGAATGTAGTCTCACTAGCGGTCTCGGGATGCATCACTAACGCAAGTTCTAGAATCTAAATGCTACCGGTACACTCATAAGCACTAATAATGAATGCTTTTCCAATCAAATCTAAAGGCGAACCTCACATTTTTGGGTGGAAAATTTTTCTGAATATACGGTTATGTGCTAGTCATACAACCTCCTATCCATGAGACGCTTGCTATGGCTAAAGTTTCACTCCTAAATGTTGTAAAAAATTTTAAATTTGGCGCTAAAATTGCACTAACAAGTATTTCTCATAGTTTTATTACACATCTACTATCAAACAAAACAAACTCAAGCGAAAGTGCATATGTAAGGTATCATCTTTTTACCCTCCCCTTACACTTAAGATGAACATTGTCCCCAATGTTCAAGTAAAGAATGTAAAAGTTAAGAAGTAAAGAGAATGAAATCAAATACTCCCCTGATTCGCTCGGTATGGATTATAGGTTGGCCAGGTTAAATCTTCTTCCAAGAAAACGAACAATCAAAGCTTCCCTTCCAGAATATAAATCATCTTCTTGTCACACATAACCTGTAAATCCTGACAAAACTAGACAAGGCAACCTCGCGTAAAATCGGCGGCATCCTATATAAGTTATTAAATCCTAGAAAACAAAGTAAGATATAATGCTTGTGGAATGAAGTTTGCAGATTTCCTGGAGATTATAAAACTTAATAATTCACAAAAACTATAAGACTCCGTTAGAAAAACAAAACCGGTAAAATTTCCAGATTTTATCTCCTGACGCCGTCAAGAGCAATACCCTGACGCCGTCAGAATGGACCTTCAGAAATTCTTATGTTAAGTTTCCGAAAAATTTCTGGAAAAAACTTTGTCCTACTTCCTGGAAAATCCTGCAAAACTTCATTATGACTCAATACAAGCATTTGACTCTAACAAATACGAATATACATGTTCATTAAATATTGTGGAGAATCATGATCGGTTTGTTTCTTAAAAACATATTTGGGGTTTCCCCTTACACTTATCTTTTGCAAAAATACCTTTAGGTTGGAGTTAAGACTAGGCTAAACAACATAATAAAGTATTTCCACATTTTAGTAGAGAAACATGATCAACCAACAATAAAAATAAAACATGCATACGGAAGCAAATAAAATCACACAAAACATGGGTTGCCTCCCAAGAAGCGTTTTTCTTTATTTACGAGTCTTGTAGCTAGACTCAAAGTCATGGGTTATCGTGTATCGCTTATGCTCACATAACCAAGTGTGAGCCATCTAATAGTCGCCTCATCTTTCTTATAATCATCTCCTAACTCTAAGCACCCGCGATAGTATCTTTTATTCTTTTCATGCGTGTACTTAAGTCCTTTTCTCTTATCATTCTCACTTAGCATTTCCATAGGCGGATGCCTACTACGCTTTTCCATGGAGAAATCCTTGAACCTAGGGTGTGTACGGGGCATTTGATAAACAATTTCTTCATCCCCATCCGAGAATGTAATTAACCCTTCTACGAGTTTTTCATCGAGGTTGGTCAACCGTTTAAAAGGTCTTCCAAACACAACTTGGGTTAATTTATCATCAATAAATTCTCCTAGATTCTCCATAACCATGAACTCAACAAGATAAACCAAACTTCCTACAAACACATGCAATGGTATTGCCCTAGCCACAATGTTTCCTCCTTTGTAATCTAACTCATCCACCATGATTTTATTGTATTCACTACGTGAGATTATGTTCATTGGAAGAGATGAGTTGAGATAGGCGTTAAAGCTCTTAAATCCAATCTTACAAGGGAATTGCATATTAAATGAACTATCGCAATCGATCCTAGTTCTAGGGTCAACATACCTAAGAGGGTTTATTTCCTCTTCCATTCTATCCTCATTAATCACATCACCATCATCAAGATCCTCATCAGAGTCTGAATAGTAAAAAGGTCTAGCCCTACGGTCATCATCATGATCAGACTCTTCTAGCTCAGAATTAATGTCAAAGTGGTGGTTGGGTGAGAGGTTAGGTGGGTTTTCATTTTCTGCAAAAGGAAGTGGGGCGGGCATTTGGAACATCCTACGACGAAAAACACGAATAACAGGAATCAAACGATCAATGTTATTGTTATCCATCGAAACAATTTATGAACAAAGACACAAAGAAATAAGATAGACTAAAGAAGACCTAAAAATAAAAATAAAATCTTACTAGAAAGGAATCTAGCAAGTAGACCTAATAAAAAGAAATCCTAACCTAGACAATAACTATTCCCCAGGCTGCGGCGCCAAAAACTTGATGCGTGGGAATCGCACCTTGCTTTACCTCTCGAGGGATCTCGAGAAGCTTACAACCCCCACCAGGCAGTGTACCTGATCGTTGTAGTATAGTATAGTGACAAGTACCGGGGGATTGATCGTTCAGCTTAGGAATAGTGTCGCTAGGATTAGAAAACCTAATTAATAGTTCTAGAGGTGAAAGATGATTATTTTTGTATTTTTATATTTTTATGAAAGCAAGTAAAATCTTGGGTTTTGAAGGAGTGGGCGGAATTAGTTGCTAATCAACTAACCCAAAGCTAAAATATAATTAAAATAAACTAATGAAAATGAAATTAAACTAAATTATACTAAACTTGTGAGCAGTGGTTGGAGAAATTGTGTTTACTTAGACTTCATTACTCCCTAGATATCTTTTACATGTTAATTACTTGTTACACTTGTATGAATGACGGATTGTATTCCTTAATACCATTCGTGGGGTGGCATACATAACTCCCCAACTCTATGAGCTCTTATCTCCTCCTACACCATAACCCAGCACAACTATAGGGATTGTAAACAGTGGCTCATGCATTAAATACAACCAATAAAGACCTAGTACGCCTCGGTTCATGTTTCTTAAGACGTTCAAGCATGTTACCATTTGGAGATCTGCCAGTTTTCTTAAGCCTAACATATAATATCATTCATTCAAAACAAGAATAGACAAGTAATCAACACATAATCAATATCTAGGTTTCATTAGATCTAAGCAAACACAAAGGAGATCTAGCCTAGCATAGTAGAATTGAGACAAGAACAAGAGATAAACAACCAACACATAGACATATTGATTGAATTGAAAGTACACTTATCTCAATTACAATGCAAGGTCTCAAGGGTTTGGAACCCTTGAAAAACCTGTAAAAGAGGCACCAAAATCGTCTTTAGGGTTTCACCAAAACTTCTTCTCTTTTAATGAAAAAACTAGAAAACTATATATAGGAAAAACAGTCTGACGGCGTCAAGAGTTAATTCTGACACTGTCACCTCGCCGCCATATACTTCCTCGGACGGCCTTGATCCACTTATGACGGCCTATGTGACGCCGTCACCACCCACGGTATTTTATTCTTGCCACTTTGACGCCGTCATGAAGCCTTCTGACGCCGTCACCACCTACGGTGTTTAATTCTTCATGTCTGACGCCGTCAAGATGGTAGTCTTGACGCCGTCACCTTGTATCTTTAGCATGGAATTTTGGTACTTTGCCGTTTTCTTCACTTTTATGCTCCAAAAACGTCCAAAATGGCTTCTTTTCCAGAATTCACTCTCCAAACACCTAAAATCACAAAAGGAACGATTTAGGGCAATATTTGATCAAATAAAGTCGGATTCGGGCTTAAATGACCCCCTAAAAACGGATCATTTTTCGCCTCATCAATTGTGTGTTTTAGTTATTTTCTAAAATATTAGGGTTATTAGATACTTTATAACTTAAAGGGCCAAATGTATATAACACGTAAGCCCAAAATGTGTCTTACTATTAAGAAAAAAAAAGGCTTAAACCTCGTTACATCTTTTAGGCGCACAAATCCCCAAGGCGCTAAAGCGCAAAAATCCCCAAGGCGCTGGGATTTTTACGGGATTCATGCATGTCGTGAGCCTCGATCTACAAAAATCCCAAAGGCTGGAGCCTCATGAGATTTAGGGAGTAGGCGCGCCTTAGGCGCGATTTTTAAAACATTGAGTCTCCACCTAAAAGTATTTTTGCAAAAGATAAGTGTAAGGGGAAACCCCAAATATGTTTTTAAGAAACAAACCGATCATGATTCTCCACAATATTAAATGAACATGTATATTCGTATTTGTTAGAGTCAAATGCTTGTATTGAGTCATAATGAAGTTTTGCAGGATTTTCCAGGAAGTAGGACCAAGTTTTTCCAGAAATTTTCCGGAAACTTAACAGAAGAATTTCTGCAGGTCACTTCTGACGGCGTCACGAGTTAACTCTTGACGGCGTCACGTGTAAAAATCTGGAAATTTCACCGGTTTTGTTTTTCTAACGGAGTCTTATGGTTTTTGTGAATTATTAAGTTTTATAATCTCCAGGAAATCTGCAAACTTCATTCCACAAGCATTATATCTTATTTTGTTTTCTAGGATTTAGTAACTTATATAGGATGCCGCCGATTTTACGCGAGGTTGTCTTGTCTATTTTCTCAGGATTTACAGGTTATGCATGACAAGAAGATGATTTATATTCTGGAAGGGAAGCCTTGATTGTTCATTTTCTTGGAGGAAGATTTAACCTGGTCACCTTATTATCCATACCGAGCGAATCAGGGGAGTATTTGATTTCATTCTTTTTACTTATTTCACTTTTACATTCTTTACTTGAACATTGGGGACAATGTTCATCCTAAGTGTAAGGGGAGGGTAAAATGATGATACCTTACATGTACACTTTCGCTTGAGTTTGTTTTGTTTAATGGTAGATGTGTAATAAAACTATGAGAAATACTTGTTAGTGTAATTTTAGCGCCAAATTTAAATTTTTTTACAACATTTAGGAGTGAAACTTTAGCCATAGCAAGCGTCTCATGGATAGGAGATTGTATGACTAGCACATAACCGTATATTCAGAAAAATTTTCCACCCAAATATGTGAGGTTCGCCTTTAGATTTGATAGGAAAAGCATTTACTATTAGTGCTTATGAGTGTACCGGTAGCATTTAGATCCTAGAACTTGCGTTAGCGATGCATCCCGAGACCGCTAGTGAGACTACATTCGTGTAGTAGGATTTACTACATGATAAGAGGCATTAGGATCACCCTTGTGTTAAACCCGTATCATAATTACTTGACCATTTAAGTCATATTACTTGGCTAGTTAAGTCAACTAATTTTTCCCACACCCTTAGCGTTGTACTCATTTTTAGTACACGAAACCTCTAGTACACCCCTCCGAGCCTATCTTTTCGTTTCTAACTTTAAGCATTTTACTTAAAGGAAGAATTTGTTACACCCCACTTAAATGTACAACCAAATCGCCTTAGCCTTCCTTGTATGCGCTCATTTTTAGTGCATTATTGTTATTTGTTAAACCCTAAGTTAACTATCTAATTGATTACATGGTTGCTAAGTCGAGTCATATCCTTGTACATATTGTTTTGGGACGATTGGGACTCATGGGTAAAGTACTTATTTTATGGAGTAATGGGGAAGAACATCATTTATTACCCCCATATGTACGTTAATCTTAAAAGTACTCCAAGTGTTTTGATTTTCTTAATTCGAGTCATTAGATTAGTTTATTGTAAAGTATGTAAAAATTCAAGTGTAAGGGGAATTTCCATTCCCTATGATGTATTATTTTGGATGGTAGGGTAAGAGTGTATGCCAAAAAAAAAAAAAAAAAAAAAAAAAAAAAAAAAAAAAAATCAAGAAAAAGAAAAAGAAAAAAAAAATATATGTAGAAAAAGGAAAAGAGAAAAAACATACGGATTACCATCCCTTTTTATTCTATGTTCATTTTATGTTTTTGTTATTTTTCATTTATTAGCTTAAGTCGAGTCTAGTCTTAGCTTAGCAACGCCATATTGTACATGTAATTAACCAAGATTGTTAACTCGCCACCAGTAAAAACTTCCTTTATCCAACAAAACCGTGTATTTCATATCCCTACACCTAACATTACAACCCTTTAAAAGACCTCTTTGATAGTTTATCCTAGGTGCTTACGCCATGTGGTGGAGGTTTGATCCTTTCCCAAGCCTATGGTAATCTATTTTGCTATGACAGGTAGTAAGAGATATCTTCCGTTTCCATGTTGTAATTTATACTTTATTACACCCGAGAGATGTGAGTATCTAAACACTATTTGTGAGGTGCTAGTGTATGACCTCCGTGCTTGTCTATTGGTCTTTAGTGGAACAATTATTTGTTGTAATTACTTTTATATTAGTGTTAAATGACCCCTAACTTGTATTTTGAGTAGAATAAAAGCGCATTTGCTTGAGGACAAGGAAATCTCAAGTGTAAGGGTATATGATGAGGTGAAAAATGAACCACTTTTAGGGGGTCATTTAAGCCCGGAATTGAATTTATTTGATCAAATATTGCCCTAAATCGTTCCTTTTGTGATTTTAGGTACTTTGGGAGAGAAATCTGGAAAATGAAGCAATTCGGATGTTTTTGGAGCATAAAAGTGAAGAAAACGCCAAAGTCTTAATTTTCCTTGCTGGGAACAGTAGGTGACGGCGTCAAGAAGAAAATCTTGACGGCGTCAAGAGTAAATTGCATGACGGCCCAGTACAGATTTGACGGCGTCACAAGGTAGGGCGTCAAGAGGAAAATGCATGACGACCTAGAAACACATAACACTTGACGGCGTCAGATCTGGATCAAGGCAGTCCGAGATTTATTTTGGCGGCGAGATGACGGCGTCACAAATTAACTCTTGACGCCGTCAGACCCTATTTCCTATATATAGTTTTCTAATTTTCACATTAAAAAAAGAGAGAAGTTTTGGAGAAACCCTAAGTACGAACTTGGTACGAATTTTACAGGTTTTTCAAGGGTTCTTAGCCCTTGATCCCTTTCATGTGTAATTAAGATAAGTGTTCTTTTAATTCAATCAATATGTCTATGTGTTGGTTGTCTATATCTTGTGCTTGTCTTAATTCCATCATGCTAGGCTAGATCTATCTTGTGTTTGCTTGGATCTAATGAAATCTAGATGTTAATTATATGTTGATTACTTGTTTATGGTTGTATTGGATGAATGAATTCGATGTTAGGCTTAAGAAAACTGGCAGATCTCCAATTGGTAACATGCTTGAACGTCTTAGGAAACATGAACTGACGTGCACTAGGTTTTATTGATTGTATTTAATGCATGAGTAAATTCTAATGATCCCATGTTAGGAGCTTCTTAGCCGGCTCGACATAGGAGTGAAGTAGGCACTCATAGGATTGGGGAATTAAGTGCGCCACCCCATGAATGGTATTAAGGAATACAATCCGTCATCCACGCAACTATAACAAGTAATTAACGTGTAAAAGATATCTAGGGAGTAGTGAAATCTAAGTAAACACAATTTTCTTCACTTATTGCTCACAACCTTAGATAATTTAGTTTATTTTCATTTTTTAGTATTTTATTTTGATTGCATCTTTAGTATTGGGTTAGTTGACTAGCAACTAATTCCGCCCAAATCCTTCAAACCCGAGATTTTTACTTGCTTTCTAGAAAATATAAAAATACAAAAATAATCATCCCTCATCTTTAGAACTAGTACTTAGGTTTTCTAATCCTGGCGACACTATTCCTAGCTGAACGATCAATCCCCCGGTACTTGTCACTATACTATACTACAACGATTAGGTACACTGCCTGGTGGGGGTTATAAGCTTCTCAAGATCCCTTGAGAGGTAAAGCCTGGTGCGATCCCCACGTATCAAGTTTTTGGCGCCGCAGCCCGGGGAATAGTTATTGTCTAGGTTAGAATCTTTTTTTTATTAGGTCTACTTGCTAGATTCCTTTCTAGTAAGATTTTATTTTTATTTTTAGGTTTCTTTAGTCTATCTTTTTCTTTGTGTGTTTGTTCGTAATTTCCATTGACTCTTCCGTTCACCATTATGGAGTACGCGAATCCACCATACCACCAACCACAAAGGCCATTCTACCCTATTGACATCTCGAATTTCAAACAATATCGAGATGAACCCATATATGATGCATGGACTCGTTTTAGAAATTTACTCCAAAAATTCCCTCATCATAGTTTCGCTTTAGCATTCCTAACCCGAACCTTTTACTATCGTGTTGGCCAATATGACCAAATGCGCATTGAGGATTTTGCCAATGGGGACTTTAGGGAATTAAATGCGCATTGAGCATTCCTAACGGGAAATTTTATGACTCGTTTTACGAGTCCGGCTATATTTAATTATTTACGGGATGTTTTCGTGGGATTTTAAAAGTTTGAAATGAGTTCGGGTTTCGGGCCGTATGTTTTACATTTTCCCAATTGTACCCACTCATAATTATTAGTAATATTATTATTACTATTATTATTATTATTATTATTATTATTATTATTATTATTATTATTATTATTATTATTATTATTATTATTATTATTATTATTATTATTATTTAAAACTTTTATAACAAAAAAAATAATATAAGAGTAAATACAAAGGGTCCTTGTTTGGTTCGGTTCACACACAACACCAACACCCTCACTCCCACATCTCTCTCTTTTCTCTCTTCTTGACAAACCCTAGCCGGCCAAGGGAAAACCGGCCACCACCACTGCCACCGCCGGCCACCACTCAACACCACCACCATTTTCTAATTCCCCATCATCTAATCTCTTAGATCCACCCCTACACGCGCCCTATAACTCCATTTTTCATCACGAATCACCACCATTTTCACCACCATTCACTTGTTTTCGAAGGGTTATCACGGTTTGAGCTTTTTAGATCGAAGGTGAGACGAGTTTTACTCGTATTTTTGATAAAACGTGACCAAGGGTCACGGCATGCTGAGATCCGATTGGGTCTTCATATAAAAACGTGAAATACTTATGGGTTTTTGATGGAAACACGTTTTTCTTAAAAGGTTTGGTATCCGGGTTGGTTGTTCTTGTTGGTTGATTCGAACCGTGAGTCTATGACTCACGACTTGGGTATTGATCCGAGCCATGGTGCTCGATTTGGCTTGCCACTTTTGAGTCTTGATTGTGGCTCATGTTTCTTGCTTGCGTTGGATTATTTGGTTCGACTCATTAGAGTCACGGCTTGATGCCGTATATAGTTTATTGTTGCCGAGACCCGTGTGGTCGATTTGGCATTTGGAGTGCTCCTTGGAGCCGTATGTGTGAACCTATGATGCTTGGTTCGAGCCATTTGTGCTCGTGGTGTGTACCGAGACTCATTTGAGTCGAGTAGACTCGGGTTTGGCTTGGTAAACCATCCCAAATGTGACTTTGGTTACATGTATTTACTTATTATTTTTGTTGTTAACTTGGTTTTGGATTTGGTTTGGTTGATTATTTTTGGCCGAATACTTGTGGGTCGAGACCACGTTTGGTCTCGACAATGGATATTGGTATTGTGAAGTGTTGATGAAAAGTGTGATTGGGGACCGATTGTGAGACGGTCACTTAGAATGACGGAGATAGGTTAGTCGGGTGCCGTAGTCGGACCCTATTGTTGTAGCACGTGGATTGGGATTGTTTTGGACGGAGATGTATTGATTCTTATGACATTTGCATATTATTTTGGACTTGGACAATGAGCCGAGAGTCATGACTCGGACATGTGACCATTTCGTATGACTCGATAACTATTTACAATTTAAAACATAAATAATAAAACCCGTAATAATAATTATTGGTAATATAAACGTTTATATGAATATATAGACGTGAATAACGTATATATAATTGTATAAATGCGTATATTAATAATAATAAAAATCACGAGTCATATTATAAATAATACGACTAAATATATTAGGCTACGAGAGTAGCGTAATATTATTGGAAGTATTGTTATAATTAAATATTATAAATATCGAGAAATTCTCGACGATTACTAAATATTAAATAAAATGTTATTTTATATATATATAACGAGTAAACCTATCGAGTTATGCGGAGTCGTGGTCACTCGAATCCAGGTAAGTTATTGTTTGTGACTTTTGTGTTGTCACGGATATGTGACGATTAATATAAACATTTTCTATAACTAAATAACTTACTTAACCGAAAGGTTGAACCGAGTTATTTGGCTATACGAAATGGGTATATTAATGGGCATCGTATCCTACGACGCCCATAAGTTGTGGTATATGTAAAGGGTAATAAATTGCGAATATATATATCGGGAAATCTGGCCAATTTGACGATGTATATAAGGAGTTTATTAAATTATGATATATGCCATATAGTATTTATGTGCTATGTGCTTTAGGTTTGGGTATAATCTTGGAACGGTATGTTACGTAAATAAATATGAGGATTATCAAATCGACGGATTTGATAAACTTCGGCGATTTATTTAAATAATATATTGGGCTAATATTAGATCTATAGTTTATTTTTATTATACTTTTGTGTGACCTTTTTGGTTTGTTTGTGTCGACCCACCACCCGTATGGATACCAAACGTAAAAACGCCAAACTATTACGAAATGGATTTTCGGAAAATAAAACGGAATACGTCCGGGTTTGGGAATATCTTGATTTTGAGGAAATGATTTCTGAACGAGTTGATATTGTTAGGTCGTGCCGAGTCCGTAGTTGCCGTCTTGTGAGTTATTATACATCTTATTTCTACCGATTTCTTCTTGCTGATTTCTGGACTTGAGGTGAGTCATAGCCCCACTTTTTACTCTTGAACTATGTTTTCAATACTTGGGGTGAGAAACGTGCAAATTATTTATGTGGACTATTATCGCTTCTATATTCTTTCTAAAACTTGCTATGCGTATGGACTTGGATGTACTGTAGTGTGCACCTATAGGTTATTAATACTTCGGAGGTTATCCGAGTATTTATTGGTATTGCGGGGGTTACCCGAATATCTATGTTAGAACGGAGGGTATCCGTGTGTTATGTTGGAGCGGAGGGTATCCGCAGACTTTTAGTGAATCCTTAGTCTAGCTAGCAAGCGTTTTGCGTATATGTCCACCATATTGTTAGATGAATTTTAAACCTATGATCTCACCAACGAAAGCTGACCTTTAGCACGTTTTCTCAGGTAATTAAGTGATGATACGGATGCATGGATTGGAAGGCTCGGCTAAGGCTCCTGGTTTATGGATCTATTTTTCTAAACTCTGATATTGAATTATGGACCTACTTTTATTTCTTTTGGGCCTAACTCTGGATGATGTTGGGATAAATGTAAACTTTAAAACCCCGTTTTGGTTGCGTTTTTATTATGTTTACTTTATCTCGTTCTATTATGTCTTGTGTTGGATACCAATCCCCGTAGCACCCCGAAAGCTTGTTGAGTCTTCCGCTGTATCAAATTTTGGGGGTGTTACAGAGCATGAGGTTATGAATTGACGTCTCATTTTCCATCAGCTGCAACCGTCGGGTGTTCCTGCAAACAACAGTTAGCAATAACATATGAAAGTGTCTTTGTTCACCTTTGTTGAATAGGGTTGCAAGAACCACAGTTCCCCGTTAATCAGTATAAATACTGCCTGTGATCAGGTAGAATTCCGAAGAACTTCCTTGACAGGGTTTCGCAGCTGTATTAGCTGTTCTCAAACCGGAGCGTCTCAAAGTAGACAACACAGAGTGAGTGAACCGGTGAATTAATGATTCACCGATTAATGAGGAAATTGATTTTGAAAAACAATCGCGTATTGCTAGAGAAAGAGTTTTTGCAATACAACGAGAGTTTTATGATAAACATCAATTTTATGTCAAATACTTTTGTTTGAACATTATGCGCAGTCAATGTGCTCGAAAGAAAGTAGTTGAGCACATCGAAGGGTTTTCCAAAAGTATCTGTCAATTCATTTCCTGGAACAAGTTTGATTCAAAAACGAATCGCCCCATCGTTGCTTTCCAGTTGTCACTAGTTTGATCCATAACGGATCTCACATGTCACCTACCAAGAGCTTGATTGATTTTCACTCTAGCAGGATTTCCATCTTCATCGTGAATAATTGCATATCACTCAGATGTTCTGGCAATACCACAAGGATAATGCGTAGGACTTATAATATATTATCTTACTTTTCACGGTGTATGAAACAGCAACCATATTGGAAGTGTGTCCTAATGAGATTTGTGGATGATCTCTTGGCTCTAGACTCAATAGTGCGTTTTGATCCGCTCCTGGAGACTGGAGAGGCGTCTCCTGTTTTAGTATCAACATGGCTCGCAATGAGCGGTCGATACGTTATGCAGGGTTCCCCGTGAGAATGAAACAAGTCCTTTTAAGAGAACTTGAGTAGCTAGGAAGTTTAGTGCAGTGCGTCACTGGGTCCATGACGTCTTGTCTTCAATACCAGTGTTACCTTGGTAACCACCAGTAGCATATGAGTTGAACCCGGTTTCTGCCCTAAGGTTGAATATATGGAGGGCTATTTCTATTCACCCTTTCTCATTTACGTTTCTTTTTCATTCTTCAACCCCTTCAGTGCTTACCGAGACTTCATTACTAGAACCTTGTTGGGTTTGTTCCAGTACTAGCTCCATCTCAGTCGGCACTCTTCCCTTATCTCACTTATCTCCTTTTTTAATCATTCCTAAGGACTTCTACTCTAACTAGAGGATTGTCCCTAAGAAGATCCCTCCGGTTCTGGTGGATCATGGGAACAAATACCTAACCTTATCATCCTTATAACTCCATTGCATAAAGTAAAATGGTCGGTCTTTGGTATTGTTCTCTCCGCCTTAAACCCAATTGAAAATCAATCAAGGTACTCGCGATATTTGATATCAAAGCATTTGTACCTCAATTGTTTTTGATCTTTCAGAAATGCTCCCCCTCAACATGTGCATCGGTATTCGAAATTGTTTAGCACATGGAGGGAGGAGTGCCTGGCTGAGTCTTTAATGATCACTTTTTATCAGATTATATATTTAAATCACATTCTCTCCCCCGATCAAAAATTTCAAATCTTTTGAGATTTTGGATCCCAATTGATTTAAATATTGGAGAAAATTTTGAGAGAAAATGTGTCTGATTTATACAAGCCGATATTGGAACATATTAATGCTCCCCCTCAAATTATGAGGGACTCTGTTATTTTCAGTGATGCGTGGGAATCGCAACAGGCTTTACCACTCGAGGGATCTCGAGAAGCTTACAACCCCCACCAGGCAGTGTACCTGATCGTTGTAGTATAGTATAGTGACAAGTACCGGGGGATTGATCGTTCAGCTTAGGAATAGTGTCGCTAGGATTAGAAAGCCTAAATACTAGTTCTAAAGGTGAGGGATGATTATTTTTGTGTTTTTATATTTTATAGAAAGCAAGTAAAAATCTCGGGTTTTGGAAGAGTGGGCGGAATTAGTTGCTATTCAACTAACCCAAAACTAAGATGCAATCAAAATAAAATACAAAAGATGAAAATAAACTAATTATACTAAGGTTGTGAGCAGTAATTGGAGAAAATGTGTTTACTTAGATTTCACTACTCCCTAGATATCTTTTACATGTTAATTACTTGTTATAATTGCATGGATGACGGATCGTATTCCTTAATACCATTCATGGGGTGGCATACATAACTCCCTAATTCTATGAGCTCTTATCTCCTCCTACACCATGCCCAGCACAACTATAGGGATTGTAAACAGTGGCTCATGCATTAAATACAACCAATAAAGACCTAGTACGCCTCGGTTCATGTTTCTTAAGACGTTCAAGCATGTTACCATTTGGAGATCTGCCAGTTTTCTTAAGCCTAACATATAAATCATTCATCCAAGACAAGAATAAACAAGTAATCAACACATAATCAATATCTAGGTTTCATTAGATCTAAGCAAACACAAAAGAGATCTAGCCTAGCATAATGGAATTGAGACAAGAACAAGATATAGACAACCAACACATAGACATATTGATTGAATTAGAAGAACACTTATCTCAATTACAATGCAAGGTATCAAGGGTTTGGAACCCTTGAAAAACCTGTAAAAGTTGCACCAAAATCGTACTTAGGGTTTCTCCAAAACTTCTCTCCTTAAATGTGAAAAATTAGAAAACTATATATAGAAAAATGGGTTTGACGGCGTCAAGAAGAAACATGTGACGCCATCACCTCGCCGCCAAAACTCTTCTCGGACTGCCTAGATCTACTTCTGACGCCATCAAGACTTATATGTTTCCAGGCCGTCATGACTCTTTTACTCTTGACGCCCTTCCTACGTGACGCCGTCAAATCTTCTCTGGATCGTCATGGATTTTCATAAAATTTGCTCTTGACGCCGTCAAGGTTTTGCTCTTGACGCCGTCACCTACTGTTCCCAGCATGGAAAATTAAGACTTTGGCGTTTTCTTCATTTTTATGCTCCAAAAACGTCCGAATTGCTTCCTTTTCCAGATTTCTCTCCCAAAGTACCTAAAATCACAAAAAGGAACGATTTAGGGCAATATTTGATCAAATAAAGTCGGATTCGGGCTTAAATGACCCCCTAAAAACGGATCATTTTTCGCCTCATCATATACCCTTACACTTGAGATTTGCTTGTCCTCAAGCAAATGCGCTTTTATTCTACTCAAAAGACAAGTTAGGGGTCATTTAACACTAATATAAAAGTAATTATAACAAATAATCGTTCCACTAAAGACCAATAGAGAAGCACGGAGGTCATATACAAGCACCTCACAAATAGTGTTTAGATACTCACATCTCTCGGGTGTAATAAAGTACAAATTACAATATGGAAACGGAAGATATCTCTCACTACCTGTTATAGCAAAATAGATTACCATAGGCTTGGGAAAGGATCAAACCTCCACCACGTGGCGTAAGCACCTAGGATAAACTATCAAAGAGGTCTTTTAAAGGGTTGTAACGTTAGGTGTAGGGATATGAAATACACGGTTTTGTTGGATAAAGGAAGTTTTACTGGTGGCGAGTTAACAATCTTGGTTAATTACATGTACAATATGGCGTTGCTAAGCCAAGACTAGACTCGACTTAAGCTAATAAATGAGAAATAACAAAAACATAAAATGAACATAGAATAAAAAGGGATGGTAGTCCGTATGTTTTTTCTCTTTTTCCTTTTTCTATTTTTTTTTCTTTTTCTTGATTTTTTCGATTTTTTTTTTTTTCTTTTTTTTTTTTTTTTTGCATACACTCTTACCCTACCATCCAAAATAATACATCATAGGGGATGAGAATTCCCCTTACACTTGAATCTTTACATACTTTACATTAAACTAATCTAATGACTCGAATTAAGAAAATCAAAACACTTGGAGCACTTTTAAGATTAACGTACATATGGGGGTAATAAATGATGTTCTTCCCCATTACTCCATAAATAAGTACTTACCCATGAGTCCCAATCGTCCCAAAACAATATGTACAAGGATATGACTCGACTTAGCAACCATGTAATCAATTAGAAAGTTAACTTAGGGTTTAACAAATAACAATAATGCACTAAAAATAAGCGCATACACGGAAGGCTAAGGCGATTTGGTTGTACATTTAAGTGGGGTGTAACAAATTCTTCCTTTAAGTAAGATGCTTAAAGTTAGAAACGAAAAGATAGGCTCGGAGGGGTGTACTAGGGGTATCGTGTACTAAAAATGAGTACAACGCTAAGGGTGTGGGAAAAATTAGTTGACTTAACTAGCCAAGTAATATGACTTAAATGGTCAAGTAATTATAATACGGGTTTAACACAAGGGTAATCCTAATGCCTCTTATCATGTAGTAAATCCTACTACACGAATGTAGTCTCACTAGCGGTCTCGGAATGCATCACTAACGCAAGTTCTAGAATCTAAATGCTACCGGTACACTCATAAGCACTAATAGTAAATGATTTTCCTATCAAATCTAAAGGCGAACCTCACATATTTGGGTGGAAAATTTTTCTGAATATACGGTTATGTGCTAGTCATACAATCTCCTATCCATGAGACGCTTGCTATGGCTAAAGTTTCACTCCTAAATGTTGTAAAAAAATTTAAATTTGGCGCTAAAATTGCACTAACAAGTATTTCTCATAGTTTTATTACACATCTACCATTAAACAAAACAAACTCAAGCGAAAGTGCATATGTAAGGTATCATCTTTTTACCCTCCCCTTACACTTAAGATGAACATTGTCCCCAATGTTCAAGTAAAGAATATAAAAGTGAAAAAGTAAAGAGAATGAAATCAAATACTCCCCTGATTCGCTCGGTATGGATAATAGGATGGCCAGGTTAAATCTTCCTCCAAGAAAATGAACAATCAATGCTTCCCTTCCAAAATATAAATCATCTTCTTGTCATACATAACCTGTAAAACCTGACAAAATAGACAAGACAACCTCGCGTAAAATCGGCGGCATCCTATATAAGTTTCTAAATCCTAGAAAACAAGATAAGATATAATGCTTGTGGAATGAAGTTTGCAGATCTCCTGGAGATTATAAAACTTAATAATTCACAAAAACCATAAGACTCCGTTAGAAAAACAAAACCGGTAAAATTTCCAGATTTTTAACACCTGACGCCGTCAAGAGTAAAACTCTGACGCCGTTAGAATGGACCTGCAGAAATTCTTATGTTAAGTTTCCGGAAAATTTCTGGAAAAACTTGGTCTTACTTCCTGGAAAATCCTGCAAAACTTCATTATGACTCAATACAAGCATTTGACTCTAACAAATACGAATATACATGCTCATTTAATATCGTGGAGAATCATGATCGGTTTGTTTCTTAAAAACATATTTGGGGTTTCCCCTTACACTTATCTTTTGCAAAAATACTTCTAGGTGGAGTTAAGACTAGGCCAAAACAACAAAGTAAAGTATTTCCACTTATTTAGTTTAGAAACATGATCTACCAACAATAAAAATAAAACATGCATACGGAAGCAAATAATAATTACACAAATAAAATCACACAAAACATGGGTTGCCTCCCAAGAAGCGCTTTTCTTTATTTACGAGTCTTGTAGCTAGACTCAAGGTCATGGGTTACTACGTGATTTCATCATTGGTTCCACTCTCTAGGTCGTCTTCTAAACCAGTTTTGTATTCCGGACCTAGTTGTAAGCATTCTTTATAGAAACCAAGCATCCTATTCTTTACATATTCTACTCCTCTACGTCTATCCTCCTCATTCCTATAATAAGCCGCTTGCTTGTGTTCTTTTTCGAAATTAGAGAGAAGGCGGTATTGTTCAATCTTGTAGGGCATTTGATAGGCAACCTCATCTTTCTCTTCCTTAAATCTAACTATCCCTAAAGTCGGATCATAACTCATCCCAGTGGCTTCAATAAATGGTTTTCCGAATACTATTTGGCTTAGGTAAGCATCTATCACCGGACGAATGTCTTCCACTATCATAAAATCGATTTCATAGGTGAGATTCCCTATAATCACATGTAATCCCTTAACTCTTCCTACAAAATTACTTATCAGATTCTTACCGGGCATCATCCTAAAATTAAGTTGCATCTTCATCACCCAATTGTAATAAGTCCTAGTCATGATGTTCACGGGGGATCTAGGGTCGATGTAAGCTTTCCATATATGCATGTGCCCGATATTGCATGGGATGTTAATGTTAGAGGGGTCTCCCATTTTGATAAGGGGTGTGCCGAAGATATAAGGTCTCTCGGGACTATCGAATAGATCCTTATGGTACTCCCGTTCTTCCTCGGTGGGCAGCTTATCAAAGTGTTTTTCTATAGACTCTACCTCCTCTAACTCCTCTTCCTTGTTAACCTTAACCTTCCTACTCTCATCCTTAATCTCGGCCTCTACTCTAACTTCGTCCTGGTCACTCTTCTCTATCTCCTTATCTATCGGCTTAATGGTGACAACATTGACATAGTGGACATGTTTGGATGATGAGGGATCCTTAATTTGGGTTCCACTATTGGTGTCCCTAGTGTCCTTCCTAGGTGTGATTAACGCTTGGTTGTTGAGGGCTTTCAACAAGTTGTCAATCTTGTTGGTCATCTCCGTTTGTTGTTGGTTGAATTCGGTTTCAAACCTAGCTATGCGGGCTTCTTGAGATGCCATGAACTTTGACATCAATCCTTCAAGATTGTTGGTACTACCATAGTTGTTAGAAGGATTATTGTTGAAAGTACGGTTGGATGGTGGACCGTTTGGTTGATAACGATTAGGCGGATTGGAAGAATTGGGTTGATTTTGTTTCCACCTAATGTTTGGGTGATTTTTCCAAGAGGGGTTGTATGAATCACCGTAAGTGTTTGGCTCGGGCTTGAAAGTGTACCACTTATCTCCCGCTTCGTCGGTACGCGTGGATGCGTAGTCCGCAAAAGCTGTTCCGGGGAGTTCCACACAATCACGAGTGTCATGGGGACCACTACATAATTTGCATGAAGAAGTGATTTTGTTCACTTGGCTTGAAGGCTTCGGAGCTTCGTAAGATTTCATGAGAAACTTGACTTGGTCCTCAAGTTCCATGATCCTACGGTCGGGAGTGCTAGAATTGTTCGAAGGCAAAGATATTGCCTTGACCGTTTTGTTCAAATCACGGGGATCATTCCAACTTTCGTTGTCATAGAGAGCAAGATCTTCTATGAGTTCCCATGATTGTTCCGCACTAAGATCACGTAGCTTACCACCGGCCGATTGGTCAATGGCTCGCCTCATGGAGATGTCGATATGGTCATAAAAAATTTGGACTTGGAGCCAAAGATCTATGCCATGATGAGGGACTTTTTGGAGTAAGTCCTTGAAACGAGTCCATGCTTCATAAAGAGATTCATTTTGACGTTGTTGGAACATCAAGATGTCATTTCTAAGCTTAGTAGTTCTCCCCGGTGGGAAAAATTGAGCAAGGAAACGAGTGGTGAGATCATCCCATGTGGTGATGGATCCCGCGGGTAAACGCTCAAGCCACTAGCTTGATCCCGTAGAGAGAATTGGAATAGGCGTAAACGGGTAGTCTCTCTAGTTTCAACATCTAGGTCTATGGAGTCTACGATTTTGAGAAAGTCCTTAAGATGTTGGTTTGGATCTTCGGAACGAAGTCCATGGAATGCACATCCGCTTTGCACCAACCGGATGGTGTCGGATCGCAAGGGGGTCACATTGGCTCCGGTGAGCTCAATGGTGTTTCGGTAGCCTTGGTGGCTAGGTCGGGAATACTCTCCTAAGGTTCGTGGCCTAAGGGGTTCTAATGGTGGGTTTTGTTGTGGTGGGATGACGGGTTCAAAGATGTTACCACCTTCCATGATGTCGGATGGTAAAGAGTTACGGACAAAGGCACGAAGAAATAAGATAGACTAAAGAAGACCTAAAAATAAAAATAAAATCTTACTAGAAAGGAATCTAGCAAGTAGACCTAATAAAAAGAAATTCTAACCTAGACAATAACTATTCCCCGGGCTGTGGCGCCAAAAACTTGATGCGTGGGAATCGCAACAGGCTTTACCTCTCGAGGGATCTCGAGAAGATTACAACCCCCACCAGGTAGTGTACCTGATCGTTGTAGTATAGTATAGTGACAAGTACCGGGGGATTGATCGTTCAGCTTAGGAATAGTGTCGCTAGGATTTGAAAGCCTAAATACTAGTTCTAAAGGTGAGGGATGATTATTTTTGTGTTTTTATATTTTATAGAAAGCAAGTAAAAATCTCGGGTTTTGGAAGAGTGGGCGGAATTAGTTGCTATTCAACTAACCCAAAACTAAGATGCAATCAAAATAAAATACAAAAGATGAAAATAAACTAATTATACAAAGGTTGTGAGCAGTAATTGGAGAAAATGTGTTTACTTAGATTTCACTACTCCCTAGATATCTTTTACATGTTAATTACTTGTTATAATTGCATGGATGACGGATCGTATTCCTTAATACCATTCATGGGGTGGCATACATAACTCCCCAATTCTATGAGCTCTTATCTCCTCCTACACCATGCCCAGCACAACTATAGGGATTGTAAACAGTGGCTCATTCATTAAATACAACCAATAAATACCTAGTACGCCTCGGTTCATGTTTCTTAAGACGTTCAAGCATGTTACCATTTGGAGATCTGCCAGTTTTCTTAAGCCTAACATATAAATCATTCATCCAAGACAAGAATAAACAAGTAATCAACACATAATCAATATCTAGGTTTCATTAGATCTAAGTAAACACAAAAGAGATCTAGCCTAGCATAATGGAATTGAGACAAGAACAAGATATAGACAACCAACACATAGACATATTGATTGAATTAGAAGAACACTTATCTCAATTACAATGCAAGGTATCAAGGGTTTGGAACCCTTGAAAAACCTGTAAAAGTTGCACCAAAATCGTACTTAGGGTTTCTCCAAAACTTCTCTCCTTAAATGTGAAAAATTAGAAAACTATATATAGAAAAATGGGTTTGACGGCGTCAAGAAGAAACATGTGACGCCATCACCTCGCCGCCAAAACTCTTCTCGGACTGCCTAGATCTACTTCTAACGCAGTCAAGACTTATATGTTTCCAGGCCGTCATGACTCTTTTACTCATGACTCCCTTCCTACGTGACGCCGTCAAATCTTCTCTGGATCGTCATGGATTTTCATAAAATTTGCTCTTGACGCCGTCAAGGTTTTGCTCTTGACGCCGTCACCGACTGTTCCCAGCATGGAAAATTAAGACTTTGGCGTTTTCTTCATTTTTATGCTCCAAAAACGTCCGAATTGCTTCCTTTTCCAGATTTCTCTCCCAAAGTACCTAAAATCACAAAAGGAACGATTTAGGGCAATATTTGATCAAATAAAGTCGGATTCGGGCTTAAATGACCCCCTAAAAACGGATCATTTTTTGCCTCATCTGTCAGTTATGATGAGTTTATAAAAGATTTGGAGTTTAACACGAAACTCATGAAAATATTCATATTCTGACACATAACAGCACATATTTATTCACTACTTGAGCCGAACAAAGAAAAACATTTGATGATCTAAAATAAATTTGAAATCACTCTCCCCCTCAATCTATGACCATTTGTACATTTAAAATTTGTGAAGAATTAAACCTTTTTGTCATAGATTGAGTGGCAAATTTTATGAGAAACTTAAGTCCAATTGATTTTTAAATATTGTTTTAAACCACCATTTTATATACAAAATATTTTTCTGAAGAATCATAGATGGAAAAATATTTGTTTTGGTAAAAGAAGACTTCTCTTCTTAAACAAGAAATAATGCACTGAAATGTACATTAAATCGAAGAAACACGGATATAAAGTAATCCGTGCCCGGGTGAACATCACCCAGTGAGAGGAACATCCGTCTTTTTGGCGACATGCTCTCCCCATTTTGAAGAGCGGGTTGCTATCTGAAGTAATAGCAAGCCATTTTGAAAGAAATTTTTGAGAAACGACATGTTTTAGAAAACATTATTTTAAAAGATAGAAAAACTCTCGCTCAAGCATATATATAAATCCGTGCCATTATTGAATGACATTTCCAGAAACGTACATAATATTGATTATACGAGAGACATGTCGCGAGAAGAATATTTTTGGAATTTTTATATTTTTATCGATTTTTTTATGGATTTTGTTGGTTTTATAATTTTCTATTTTCTTTTTGGTTTTAAAATATGTACAAAAGGATCTTATGCAGTTTAAGAGGATGTTGCCATGAGTACCGAAAAGAGGATATCGGTCTGCGCGTAATAGAAGTCAGTAGTCAACATCTCTTAAACTTTCACCACTAAAGCGTTTGAGGCTCCTGAATAGTCGTTAGAACTTGAGCCTTCTCAATGTGAAGCTTTGATAGCTTAGCAATGTATCATCTCACACTTGAATAGTACTTATCATCTTTCTTCCCGCTGAAGGCTGAAGTAATGCATACCAAAAAGTATCCAGAGACCACTTCCCCCCAAGTAGTTGAAATGATGCAATCAGTCTCTTTATATGAAGCTCAGAAACCCGAAGTACACACACAATCAATTGTGTACGTCTTTGTCATCAGAAACTATTTCTTACATCTCTTCCCCCCACGTAGTTGGAATAATACACCAAAAGAACGAGTTGAAACACTGATCTTCTCTGCGGTTATGACATTTGTCTTCCCGGAATAACTTCACTTAAGTAGAAGTGTGAAGCTCATCACGTGTACTCATTGTACGTTCTGATGTATGTCTCCTTCCCCCTTGCTGGTTTTGATACCTCAGAATCAGCAACACATTTTACGCCCATAGACTTGAAATCTTGTGAGAAGAACCAAATAAGCTCAAATGTATCATGTGAGAATCAACTTGCTGAAGAGCAATGTGAGCACATCTGATTAGGGATTTTAACACATACTTTTCACTCTCCTATAATTAGTGCTCTCCCCTAAACTGACAACCTTTCTTGATGAATGCCTTGAATATAAAGAAGTCTTTCGATAATTAGTTGCATATCGTCTTTAGTCTTCTAACACGTAGCAGAGAATGTAGAACAGACTGTAGACTCGACCTTCTTCAATGTTGTCCATTTGGGGAATAGGATATCAACATCTCTATCTCACTAAATGCATTCCAGTTATATTACATATACCAAATCAGCCCACATGTACCAAATACAAGAAGAAACGATAACACTAAAGTAACAGGTTGAGGCACTAATCATCTCTGCGGATATCAACTCCGGAATAACTGATTAAGCTCGATCATGTGAACCTGTTGTGCGTCCCTGATGGTTGCGATTAATCAGCCTGTGATGTGCACATGAAGTGATACAACCAAAGTAACAAGTTGAACCACTGATCATCTCTGTGGTTATCAATCCCGGAATAAGTGATTAAGCCAGATCACGTGAACTTGTTGTGCGTCCTTGGTGTACACATTCCTCTCCCTTGATGGTTGCGATTAATCGGAATCATCATAATGATGTGTACATGAAGCATTAACTTGAAGCCCTTTATCAATAACTGGAAGCCCTTTATCAATAATAACATCAACCCGTGAGAAGATGTCGATAAACCTCATGAGTCCTGAACTGAAGTATTCAGGAGTCATGAGATGATGACTAATTGAGTTTGCTCCCCCTCAATTATGCCATCGTATGTAAAGAGCCTCTTCAAAAACTTGTGAAGTTGTTGAATCGGCTCCCCCTCAAACTGACCATCCCCTTTTATAGATTCAACACTTTAACGTCCTGATCTCGTTTGAAGGTCTTGATATTAACCATCGTCTTCTTTATCTGAATCAATCAATCAACTGGAGTACTAAATGATAACACCAAGTTCGAATCCCCACAATGACTATAGAACTCGAACAGAGTCACAAACCACGGAATATATTGGAGAGGTAGACATTAATTTCCCCGACATGAATAATTAAGCTTGATCCCTTTATGATTTATAACCCCAGCATACACATTACTCCTCCCACGAAAGAATAGAAAGAACACACGCCTATTCTCCCCCTCAAAAGTGGCATGCTAATGACATTATTGCCATAGTCGAAAGGAAAAGGACATACGCTTGTTCTTCCCCTCAAAAATTGCATGCAATGACAGTTTTGCCATAGTTGAGATTCTGTGATGGTTGAAATTTATCAGATGCAGCATAAATATGTGTGTAGCACCAAAAACTACTGCGAAGAAGATGATGATTAAAACACTCTTGAAGCAGCCCCTCTTTTGTTTCCTCATCAATGGTTTAGCAAATGAAGAGTTTCATGAAACTTGTAATACGCCTAAACCACTTGTTGAAATGTGTTAAGCCTTAGAGGGAGATAATATCTGCGTACAAGAGTCGAATGACCATTCTACAAACATCGTCAACATGTAGTATCTTCATCCTTTCCCTTCTCCCCCTCAAAAATTGCATATGCATGTTCGCAATTTTTGATTGAATAAGTGAAGCACAAAAATATAATCCAATATATGTCGATCCACTTGATGACTGTACGAACATGGGAAAAGCATGAAGTTTGTTGATGAGAATGGTCATAAATAAGAAGATTTCTCTTCTTTCTAAGATAAGGCGCACTGAAACGTACACCTTTCTTTTCTTTGAGGAATGGGGCCTGAAGTGTTATCTGCAGACGCCATAATGTCGAAGAACGAGGCTTGAACCGTTGTGTCCAAACGTCATAAACTTGAAGAACGAGGTTTGAACTGATGTGTTCAAACGTCATCTCTCTCTTTTCTTCTTCTCTCTGCTAACTCATTACCAACCCCATTATCATTCAGTCGGCTCTTTGTCGTGACTACTGATGGAGAAAAACCCAATATGATGAACTTGAGACTGAAGTAAAGTAACCCGAACTTGTGACTTAAGCTTGCACTAATGTATGACAAAGAGCGGTGTAGAGAGTTCGTGCAACATCGAATCCCTAAGTACTCTATACTTTTCAACCAACCAACCATCACGTATAAGACGTACATCACCTCTTGAATATCCACAACTTCGTGTGACACTGAGCACTACAACGTAACTCCTTAAAATGATAGTTATTTTGTGGTAATAGAAAGGAAGAATCCCAAAAATAACTAGATATCCAAGTCTTTGTCATTGTAAAGGTTAAAAGCTCGAACAAGGATCTCGAAGAATCTTCATCCAACCACCCCGATATCTTTAGATACTAAGTACACGCACCCATGAAATTTCACTTCAACCTCAAATAAATAATAATGAATTAATGCCGTAGTCACATCTTGTGGTTTAAATGCCCAAATCTAGCCCTTATTGATGTTTTGAATGAACTTTCATAATGGTTTTTCTCCCGATCATGGTCAAAAGCGCATATCCCCGTAACACTTTGTTATAGCCAAAATGCCATGAAGTATATCATAAAAGTCATCCAATACATGAAGTACACACCTTATCCCTTCTTTGAAGTTGAAACCGTAGCACCAAGTTCAATTAGGATCCGGAAATGCACTTTATTTCTCCAGGATAATTCCATCATCACGGGATTTTACAAATCTATGATTTAAACCGAGAAATAGATTCTTTCGCGGGATTTTACAAAACCAAGAAGAAACCGTGAGACAATGATCGATTGAATGTGTTATGACAACTTTTGGATTTGGTGAATAACTGTTTGGGAAAACATGCAAGAGATCAGCAACAATTCTTCTCCCATATGTAAAATACTTCACAAACCATGCTAAGTCAAGTAGTATAAACTACTTCCCCTTGGAGGTTGACCTTATATCATCAAAGTACACGTTTCTCCGCCATGATGGTTTCGAACTTTCGGAAACATCATTGACGTGTACGACCATATGCACGAGAAGTTCTTGTCTTAAGCAACCATCTTGAAAAAAAAACATGAATGACATTGAAGGAACTTAAGAGATTTTGCTTAGACTGTGAAGTATCATTGACATTCTGTAGCGTCGACTATCCCATGAAAATTGCTGATCACATCTCAACCTTTGAACCCTTTGGCTAACAACCCAACCTCATATTCTGTCGGCTATTGTAACACCCCCAATTCATGGATGCAGCGGAATTCGAACTGGGTGTTACTTGACGGCACAATAGACACAATAATAGAAAACGAACTCCAATTGAGTCGTTTTAAAAGATTTATCATTCAAATTGTATAAATATCAGAGATTTCAAAATGAGGTCCCAATTGGTTCCATGTTTACAATGTATAATAAATGAGTTTTGAATGATAATAAAATTTATAGCCCTCTTGAGTATCCGTGTCCTTCCGTGCCATCCTTGATCGTCATGAACCTGAAATACATGCTTGAGAGGTCAACACAAAGGTTGAGTGATATTCATAGAGTTTGTTAAATCGATTGAACACAATATGTTGGTAGTGTGAGTTATAGGCTCACACCAATGTTTGGAAAACAAAACAGGTAGGCTACGTTATTATACGCCCGGAACATGTATTATACACTAAGCTTATGAAACCATAACGTTAACGTGTACCAATATCAATCGGCGGTTTAATCCTGGTAGGTACTTTGCTAACATACCTAAATCTCAAATATTAATGCATTTGTTTGCACTTAGTCAAAACAAATGGGATTCGTCAATCCCAATAGGCCTATTATTAATATTCGCGCTCACTATTGCTAGTGATTAAATGGTTCATAATCAAGGATATCGGTTTAGCAAGGTTGGTACTTAGTGATAATAAAACATCGTCGTGAAGCATACATTAGAAAACATTGTATTCGATTTAGAAATAGCATGTATTCCCCCCAAGGAATTGTAAAACAATTAAGTAATGGAAAGTGGGGCTATGAACTCACCTTAAGTAAGATAGCAAGTAATGAATGTAACGGTTGAATCGTGAAGGTTTCTACGAGCAACCTATAATAGAATGTCGCGACTTAGGATCGGAGTAAAGAATGTAACGGAGTGCCTATATATATATCTTGCATTTAGTCCATGATGTGGTATGATGTATATTGTATGTCTTTGAAAGAAAAGATTCATGAACATGTATGTTTGGTATATCGTTTACTACCGTTCGGGCTGACATATTTCAGAAGCCATGTTAGTAAGCGTTCGAGGAGCCAGGACACTTTAACTCGTAAATCCACAACTCAACTCGACGGCTTACATAATGAACTCCTCACATGAGGCTCCCTACTATTGTAGTAGTTGATGAAATATATAGATATAAGTTTTGATCCGAAAAGTTACTTGTCCGATATTTGAATAAACTTAGGAAAGTTTATTTGTACATGAAGATTGTTATTAGGGGTAGTTTCATAAGTCTTGAATGACCATTTTCTCTTGGTAAAATCTCATGGTTTCCTTTTAAGTGAAGTAGATCCAAATTGCTTATTCATGTTATCGCCTAATTCATTGTTTCATGTTTACGCCTATGTAAGTTGTTATGGTCATTTCGTCATGGCCTAGCCATGACCTTTGGTCCTTGTTCCAAGGTCATGAGACACAACCTTGGCTCTAGCCATGGTTGTGGTCTTGATTATAGGTCATAAGACCCCTTTGGTCTTCATAAACCATAACTTATATGTAATGACTTTGGCTAAAAATGGGCTGTTTTGATTTTGAAGAAATTTATCACTCGGAAAGCGTTTTCAGGGCTCGAGCTTCTTTGTTCCTGAACGAAAACGTCGTTTCGGACAACTTTCGTGTTTTAACTTTTTGATGAATCGGACCAGAAGTATGACTTTCAAAACCCAAATTTGATCAGGAAGCTATTTGGCAGTTTTGCCGGAAATCTTTGGTAATTTCAAATCGCCATAACTTTTGACTCGTATACTCGTTTTAGGTGGTTCAAATTGCTATGGTTTCCTTGTTAAGTCCTCTACTACAATTTGTAATGATCCAATATCATAATTTTACCATTTTGGTCGTGGTTTTCCAAGAAAGTCACTAGTTTACTTGTTTTAGTAACTTGTTTCAACAATCAATAACAATAACTTGTTTTGGTCATTTTTATACATCATGGACATAACTACAAGACATAATATAGCACAAATAATATGTAAATAACATGAACATGATTATTTAACAAGAATCAAGTTAGGGTTTGGCTCACAACTTTTGGCTTTCAAAGATGAAAGGAAGTTAACATGTAAGGATAGGACATTGATAGACTTGCTTCAACCCACTTCACTTCATGCAATCTTTCTACCCTTGGTATTCTTGAAAGATGGATGATGAAGGTTTAGGTGAATTGAGTAGATTTAAACTCAAGAGAAATCACCAAGGTTTATGTAGTTTGGAAGTGTTTTGATTATCTAAAAGAAACTAGGGTTTCAACCTTGAACTTGCACTTGAATCTTGCATAGAATTGGAAGAAGATCAAGTAAAGGAGATGGTGTTGGTGTGTTGTGATGGTGGCGTACAAAGGAAGGGGAGGAGGGAGTATTTATAGTCCATTTAAGGAGGTTAGGAAGTTAACTAGGAAGTTTCCTAAACTTGGTGACCAAGTTGTAATTAACTAATGATCTAAGGGTAGTTTCATGAGATGAAGCCACATGGTGTGACTCCCCCTCCTAGTGGCGGTTTGGTAACCTTGGGGAGCAAGGTTGGACTTGTGGTGATCTTATCCAAGATATCTAGTGTGTTTTGACTCCGAAAACTGCAAACCGTAAGTTGTTACGCCTCAAAACGTAAAACCGGGTGTCGTAAAATTATGGAATTTGAAAGTATTGATAAACATGTCAATAAGTTCCATAATAAAATATAAAATGAGTGGTAGGTTCCATTTGGGTGTAAAACCCTGCTAAAAACTGGAAACACGGGTCTAAAACGCGTAATTCGCGTAAAACGCTGAATATTGCGTAATATTGAGAAAAGTAAAATGTTACTTTTCTAATAGGATAATATTGATTTAAAATGACTTATAATGTCTAGACTGGGCTCAGTCTAGTGTCGGTTGGTATTAAATGTCTTTTAGACATCAAACCGTAAGCCTAAAAATCACGAAATGACTTATAACATCAAGGGATGAGGGGAAAGAATATGTTGACTTTTTCTAATAAGTTGAAAACTCAAATCTTCTTAGAAACGCGTTTTGTGGTCTAACGGTTAATCGCCCAAACGGTTAAGCGTGCTCATGCGAGAGTAGTACAGGCTTGGGTGACCTGCTGGGAAGTCTTTGGTCATGTTTTTCTCAGTCACGATTAATTCTCAAATAAATCATGAGTGTGTCAAACATTTTTCCGATGTGGGGTCACCTGACGGGGTTGAATTTCGTTGTGCGTAGAATTTCTGATTGACGTTTTACCCTAAAACATGTAATTCCGTGTAATTCCTTAATAACTTTTACGAAAATGATCTGACGGATGTCAAACATTTAATTTGCCATGGAAATGATTTATCACTTGAGAATATCAAATAAAAATCAACTTTCGGGAAAATTTCGGAAAGAAATGAATAGTAAAAATGAATAGTAACATGAATAGTAAATGTGAATAGTGAATTTCCCGGGAATAGTAATTGTCCTGAAATTGCGAATTGTTACAGTCTCCACCCCATATGAGAGCTCCGTCCCGGAGATCAATTTGTGTTGGGAGTAGAAACTTTGTTGGTAAAAAGATGTGGGTATTTCTTACGTATCTAGTCCTCTTGTTCCCATGTGTATTCAGGACCAAGTTGTGAGTTCCAACGAACTTTGACAATTGGAATACGGCTTTGCTTGAGTTGTTTGACCTCTCGGTCCATGATTTCTACGGGTTCCTTAATAAATTGAAGATCGTCATTGAGTTGAATTTCATCGAGTGGAATCACTAGTGATTCATCCGACAAGCATTTCTTTAGGTTGGATACATGGAAAGTGGGGTGTACACTACTGAGTTCTAATGGAAGCTCAAGTCTGTACGCCACATGGCCAACCCTGGCTAGGATTTTGAATGGTCCGATGTATCTTGGGTTTAGTTTTCCTCGTTTATCGAATCGTATTTAAGCCTTTCCAAGGCGATACCTTTAGCATCACCCTGTCTCCGACTTGGAATTCTAGGGGTCTGCGTCGTGTGTCGATGAACAGGTGTGGTTACTTATGAGGACTAAAGTCTGGGATTACCGGTGATGTAGTTTGATTTTGTCGTTTCAGTGTATGGTGTAGGATGAGGCTTACTTTTATGTAGGAAGGGTATGGTAATAGTCGAATATCAAAGGAAATTGATATAGCAGTCGAATATTAATAGGAATTGAGATAGTAATTGCAATCATAGCCTAGTAGGTAATTGGTTGTTGTACCTAGTGTTTATTGACTTCATACTCATGTTATTTCGGATACAAATAAGCCCACTTGTTTATAATTCTTTATTTACATAGAGAGGCATCCCAAACAATGTAGATAAGGAAATATAAACTTATGGTTTAGTGATTTACAATGTCTTTATTTAAATGAAAAGGCATCCCAATCCATTCAAATAATTACAAATCATCCTCCACAACATTCATACTTAGTCGGTGAGTTACAAGGTAGGGTATTACGAGATGATACTGGTGTTCCAAAAGTACAAGATGAATATTCAATCTTGTAAAGCTGATGAGGGTGCTTGTGATGTAACTAAGGATGATTTGAGCTTTAAAAGTGCATCAAGATCTGTTAATGAGCTTGTGTTTGCCACGGTTGTGAAGGTAATGTTGTGATATGTTGATGAACAAAAGTGCTTAATGTATGCTTAACATTAATACTCTTAGGTATAGATGTTGAGTTTGCTTTAAAAATCTTAAGAGATTTTAAAAGTTTATGATGGAATGGTATCCTTAGGACCTAAACAGGATAGTACTTCTACAGGATGAAGAGAATAATTGATAACTATCCCAAGATAGTAGTTCGGATTATCTCATAAACGAAAAATTTCAAGAATGAAATTTAGATCATACAAATAAGGTGTTAAGATCTTGCTGAGTGGTAAGACACTATCGTGTCTCTAGATTGTTTTAATGTATTTTGGTGGTTTATCGTGTTCATGTAGGAAATCAATCTAAACATAACCCTAGTACAACTATTCTCAGTATTTGAAAATTTTAAGTCGAATATAGTTAGTCAGACTATATTCCACTGTCCCTAGGTTAAATATAGGTGACTAGTCTATATTTAGCCAAGGTTCGATAAAATTTTCAAATACCTAAATTAGGTATACTTGTGATACGTCCGTTGCTTTCGGGAAACTGTCCACTAAACAAAGGCGATGTCAAACCATTCAGTTGCAAGTCCCGCCATAAGAGACTTGTAACGTATGTTTTCACATTCCATTGCATAGAAGATAGTACGGGTAGATATGTGTGGAAAGGAAGTTGAAGTAATTCTAAAACAGTCTATACTGGGCTAGAATTACAAACTTTTAACAATGAAGGTTTCAGAAGAAAACTTTGATGGATGTAGAGAAAGTTCAGCTTTTGTCGATGATGGATTAGTTTGTCCTTTAGAAATCTCATATTTCTTGTTTGGAAATCGATAGATTGTGATGGGTTTTTGATATCATATGAAATGATATTGATGAGGTGGTGGAATAATTCGAGAGACCATTGCACAAATCACAATGTCTCGGAAGTAGATTAGACCATTGTGCGACTCAAAACATTTGAGAAATGATTAAGACCATTGTGTCATACAATGTTCGGGAAATAGAAAAGACCATCGTAATTCGTTACAATATCTTGGATATAAAATGTTGGAGTAGGAACATGGTTGGGAGAATGTGGTTGTGTCGAAATGCCATAGAATAGGCATGTGTAGATATGTTTAGATAAATGATTGAAAATAAACCGAGTTTATATATCAATATACTAATGCTTACGGGGAAATGCTCAAAATGGGTATATATGAATATACTAATATGTTTGTGTATCATAACATGCTTACTAAATCCATAATCGTCTGGAGGATGGAAGACACGGAGAGCGGAAGGCTATAAAATGTTTTTGTTTGTAATTGCGGTTATAGTTTAGGTCTCAATTAGACCCGTTTCTCTATAACCATGGCTCTGGTACCAATCTGTAACACCCCCAATTCATGGATGCAGCGGAATTCGAACTGGGTGTTACTTGACGGCACAATAGACACAATAATAGAAAACGAACTCCAATTGAGTCGTTTTAAAAGATTTATCATTCAAATTGTATAAATATCAGAGATTTCAAAATGAGGTCCCAATTGGTTCCATGTTTACAATGTATAATAAATGAGTTTTGAATGATAATAAAATTTATAGCCCTCTTGAGTATCCGTGTCCTTCCGTGCCATCCTTGATCGTCATGAACCTGAAATACATGCTTGAGAGGTCAACACAAAGGTTGAGTGATATTCATAGAGTTTGTTAAATCGATTGAACACAATATGTTGGTAGTGTGAGTTATAGGCTCACACCAATGTTTGGAAAACAAAACAGGTAGGCTACGTTATTATACGCCCGGAACATGTATTATACACTAAGCTTATGAAACCATAACGTTAACGTGTACCAATATCAATCGGCGGTTTAATCCTGGTAGGTACTTTGCTAACATACCTAAATCTCAAATATTAATGCATTTGTTTGCACTTAGTCAAAACAAATGGGATTCGTCAATCCCAATAGGCCTATTATTAATATTCGCGCTCACTATTGCTAGTGATTAAATGGTTCATAATCAAGGATATCGGTTTAGCAAGGTTGGTACTTAGTGATAATAAAACATCGTCGTGAAGCATACATTAGAAAACATTGTATTCGATTTAGAAATAGCATGTATTCCCCCCAAGGAATTGTAAAACAATTAAGTAATGGAAAGTGGGGCTATGAACTCACCTTAAGTAAGATAGCAAGTAATGAATGTAACGGTTGAATCGTGAAGGTTTCTACGAGCAACCTATAATAGAATGTCGCGACTTAGGATCGGAGTAAAGAATGTAACGGAGTGCCTATATATATATCTTGCATTTAGTCCATGATGTGGTATGATGTATATTGTATGTCTTTGAAAGAAAAGATTCATGAACATGTATGTTTGGTATATCGTTTACTACCGTTCGGGCTGACATATTTCAGAAGCCATGTTAGTAAGCGTTCGAGGAGCCAGGACACTTTAACTCGTAAATCCACAACTCAACTCGACGGCTTACATAATGAACTCCTCACATGAGGCTCCCTACTATTGTAGTAGTTGATGAAATATATAGATATAAGTTTTGATCCGAAAAGTTACTTGTCCGATATTTGAATAAACTTAGGAAAGTTTATTTGTACATGAAGATTGTTATTAGGGGTAGTTTCATAAGTCTTGAATGACCATTTTCTCTTGGTAAAATCTCATGGTTTCCTTTTAAGTGAAGTAGATCCAAATTGCTTATTCATGTTATCGCCTAATTCATTGTTTCATGTTTACGCCTATGTAAGTTGTTATGGTCATTTCGTCATGGCCTAGCCATGACCTTTGGTCCTTGTTCCAAGGTCATGAGACACAACCTTGGCTCTAGCCATGGTTGTGGTCTTGATTATAGGTCATAAGACCCCTTTGGTCTTCATAAACCATAACTTATATGTAATGACTTTGGCTAAAAATGGGCTGTTTTGATTTTGAAGAAATTTATCACTCGGAAAGCGTTTTCAGGGCTCGAGCTTCTTTGTTCCTGAACGAAAACGTCGTTTCGGACAACTTTCGTGTTTTAACTTTTTGATGAATCGGACCAGAAGTATGACTTTCAAAACCCAAATTTGATCAGGAAGCTATTTGGCAGTTTTGCCGGAAATCTTTGGTAATTTCAAATCGCCATAACTTTTGACTCGTATACTCGTTTTAGGTGGTTCAAATTGCTATGGTTTCCTTGTTAAGTCCTCTACTACAATTTGTAATGATCCAATATCATAATTTTACCATTTTGGTCGTGGTTTTCCAAGAAAGTCACTAGTTTACTTGTTTTAGTAACTTGTTTCAACAATCAATAACAATAACTTGTTTTGGTCATTTTTATACATCATGGACATAACTACAAGACATAATATAGCACAAATAATATGTAAATAACATGAACATGATTATTTAACAAGAATCAAGTTAGGGTTTGGCTCACAACTTTTGGCTTTCAAAGATGAAAGGAAGTTAACATGTAAGGATAGGACATTGATAGACTTGCTTCAACCCACTTCACTTCATGCAATCTTTCTACCCTTGGTATTCTTGAAAGATGGATGATGAAGGTTTAGGTGAATTGAGTAGATTTAAACTCAAGAGAAATCACCAAGGTTTATGTAGTTTGGAAGTGTTTTGATTATCTAAAAGAAACTAGGGTTTCAACCTTGAACTTGCACTTGAATCTTGCATAGAATTGGAAGAAGATCAAGCAAAGGAGATGGTGTTGGTGTGTTGTGATGGTGGCGTACAAAGGAAGGGGAGGAGGGAGTATTTATAGTCCATTTAAGGAGGTTAGGAAGTTAACTAGGAAGTTTCCTAAACTTGGTGACCAAGTTGTAATTAACTAATGATCTAAGGGTAGTTTCATGAGATGAAGCCACATGGGTGTGACTCCCCCTCCTAGTGGCGGTTTGGTAACCTTGGGGAGCAAGGTTGGACTTGTGGTGATCTTATCCAAGATATCTAGTGTGTTTTGACTCCGAAAACTGCAAACCGTAAGTTGTTACGCCTCAAAACGTAAAACCGGGTGTCGTAAAATTATGGAATTTGAAAGTATTGATAAACATGTCAATAAGTTCCATAATAAAATATAAAATGAGTGGTAGGTTCCATTTGGGTGTAAAACCCTGCTAAAAACTGGAAACACGGGTCTAAAACGCGTAATTCGCGTAAAACGCTGAATATTGCGTAATATTGAGAAAAGTAAAATGTTACTTTTCTAATAGGATAATATTGATTTAAAATGACTTATAATGTCTAGACTGGGCTCAGTCTAGTGTCGGTTGGTATTAAATGTCTTTTAGACATCAAACCGTAAGCCTAAAAATCACGAAATGACTTATAACATCAAGGGATGATTTTTGGTCAATGGGGGAGGGAAAGAATATGTTGACTTTTTCTAATAAGTTGAAAACTCAAATCTTCTTAGAAACGCGTTTTGTGGTCTAACGGTTAATCGCCCAAACGGTTAAGCGTGCTCATGCGAGAGTAGTACAGGCTTGGGTGACCTGCTGGGAAGTCTTTGGTCATGTTTTTCTCAGTCACGATTAATTCTCAAATAAATCATGAGTGTGTCAAACATTTTTCCGATGTGGGGTCACCTGACGGGGTTGAATTTCGTTGTGCGTAGAATTTCTGATTGACGTTTTACCCTAAAACATGTAATTCCGTGTAATTCCTTAATAACTTTTACGAAAATGATCTGACGGATGTCAAACATTTAATTTGCCATGGAAATGATTTATCACTTGAGAATATCAAATAAAAATCAACTTTCGGGAAAATTTCGGAAAGAAATGAATAGTAAAAATGAATAGTAACATGAATAGTAAATGTGAATAGTGAATTTCCCGGGAATAGTAATTGTCCTGAAATTGCGAATTGTTACAGCTATTTCTGTGACCACTTGGCGAGGTAAACCCGATATACCCAATTTGAAAATGAAGTAGAATTCCCCAAATTTGTTACTTAAGCTTGCACTGTTGTTGAAAGAACGGTGTAGAGATTTTTTTTTTCACCATGCAAATCTCTAAGTACTCAATACTATCCAAACAAAGTATGAGACTTTTATCACCTCTTGCGATTATCCACAACGTCTTCTGCATGTGACACTGAGTACAATAATGTAACTCCTTTAAGTGATAGTTAACCAGGTCTTCAACCATCCACCCCGACTGCTGGTAACTAGATAAACCAAGTCTTCAACTTAAATCTTAATCACGAGCAAGTTATCATTGAAAGTCATGCATCCAACCAACCCCGACTTCAAGATAAAATAAGTATGCGCCTTCGTGAAACCCACTTCAAACTCAAATAAGGGATACCAAAATAAACTTCGTGGTCATCTCATGCATTTAAACACCCAAACACTAGCCTTGAAACAATGAGAAACTGTTGGATTGGTAAATGATTAGATGATTGTTTGATGAACGTGATGGTTGAATGATCAAAATCCGAATAGACCCCGAAATTATATTCAATAAGCTCGAAAACCCGAAGTTATCTCCAATAAGCCCGAAATATCCTCAACTCATAATAATTCACAATCACGGATTCTTGAAGCTCAGTCAAAACCGTGGACCAACATTATATCCCAAAAATTCACTTAAAAGACTAGCGGGAATCACGAAATTTAACTAAACCAAAAGATCCAAATATGCTACCACTTACATAAACCAAACAAGTAACCCGTTTTTCCCACGTATAATATGTTCACATTCCACACTACATAGCAAATTGACGCAGTCCACAAGCAAGCCCAACCGAATGATAAGAAATTAAAGCCCAAGTGATTAAACGATTTCAGGCCCAAGTCCACAACTAACTCTTACCCTAAATTACGGGTATAAACACTCCCATAATCTTACACAATTAAATCTTTGTTCTTTGTTTTTCAATGAATCTTTGTTCCAAATGAGATGATGTAGTAGACCTGGTACTGCTTGTGTTGTAGATTGTTATTATCTTGAAAGGTACTAAACTTAACAAATGAATCGATTATATAATCAAGAGATTATCTGAGGTCTTGGTTATCCCTTTCTTGTATTCGACTTGATTAGGATCTATGGGTTGATGTTAAGCACTAATGATCAATAAAGGTCTAAGCAGTTAGCTTAATGAATCTGAGATCTTGTAATCATATACTTTTCCTTTTTGTTATACTTTAATTGTGATTACCAAGCTGAAAAGAGAGAATGGATGAAAAATTCTTGTTGTAGTTCAACTTATATAAAGATGCGAGCTAACCGCAAACTTGAACTAACCGCAAACTTGAGCTAACCACAAACTTGAGCTAACCGCAAACTTGAACTAACCACAAACTTGAGCTAACCGCAAACTTGAACTAACCACAAACTTGAGCTAACCACAAACTTGAGCTAACCGCAACCTTGAACTAACCACAAACTTGAGATGAGATAACAGCAAACTTGAGCTAACCGCAAACTTGAGATAACCACAAACTAAAATGAGCTAACCACAGATTAAAGGTAACCGCAGATTAAAACTAATCTTTGAAATTGGGAGCTAACCGCAGCTAGGAGGTAACCGCAAACTTAGAGCTAACCTCTAACTTTGAGCAAACCTCTAACTTTGAGCTAACCACTAACTTTGAGCTAACCTTTAACCTTGAGCTAACCTCTAAACACAAAAATACAAGAAAGTCACTATCTTGCCAATTTGTCTTTTTCCCGTTTTTGAGTTAATCTCAACCAAGAAACAAGCTAATCTCAACCAAGAAACAAGCTAATCTCAACCAAGAGCATCCAAAATAAACCCACGAATTCAATCTAAAAGACCACGAATATGATGAAATGATTAATCGAAGGACCAAACTAAGCATATAACCATCTACTAATCATGAAAGTACATCCATAACACATCATATTATACTAACAAGATCAAACCAAGGTGTTTTTCAAGAAAACTCTTCTAACTAACCAAACACCACAAAAACCAAACTAAATCCGAGAATCCAAGGCCCTAAGATGAAACCTTGGCTCTTGATACCAATTGAAGGATCATAATATATGTTGATTCATGTGGTTCGGGTGGTCTTGGATTGTGGAAGATGAAGGTAAACATGTTGGAGAGTTTAGAGAGAGAAAGAGAGAGATGAGAGGATTTCCCGAGAGAGAAAAACACCTTAATGTGTGTGTTATTATAAAATCAACCAACCCTTCCCTTGTGTGGGAAGGGTATTGATTCGTGTGAAAACCAATTATATATAATATAGTATAGTATCGAAGTGATCCGCGTAAAATACGGATCACCCGAGTCGTTTTCCCAACGAAGACGAATGGAATCGAGAATATCGATTCGTGAAATCGTGAATTGAAAAGTGAGAAAGTGAAAATATCAATCAAGTAGTTCACGTATTCACAAACAAGTATGAAATATGCAGAAAGTACAAGCTAATTATGCACCAAAATGAAAAACGTAAAAACGGAAACGCAACCGCAAAATTTAAAACGTAACGTATTTCGAAAAATGATCATACGAACTTGAAAATACTTTCTAAAAATCTTAAACTAATAAAAAGAATTTTAAGAAAAAGAAAAATATTTTTTTTTACTTTTTATTTATTTTCTAGAATTAATTTTCTATTTTTGGAATTAAAAATGAATTAAAAATAAAGAAAAATAGAAAAATAAAGTGGAAAAATGAAAATTTAATTCTAAAAATTCTAAAATATTATAAAAGAATTCCTAAAAATATTTTTGTATTTTTCAGAGCTTTTTCTAATTTTTTTATGATTTTTGCTATTTAAAACTATTTAAAAATTGAATAAAAATCAAAATAAAATAAGAAAAATAGTAAAAAGGGTTGGAAAAATTCCAGAAATTCTAAAATAATAAAAAAAAACTCAAATAAAAATTTTGAAGTGAAAAAGTAAAGTAAAACTGCTTATTTAAGGAAAACTGCTTATCTCAAGCGCTTATTATTAAGCACTTGAGATCCAATCAATATGAAACTTGATACTTAGACTAAATATGATGCAACAAGCTCAGATGTAACAAATTATGACAAAGAATAAGCTCAGAATCCACAGAAACTCAATATGCAAGCAAGTAGCTCAAGTAATAAGCTCTATGTACTAGCAGAATAAGCATAAGTAGAATCAGATGTAAGCTGACCAATCACAATGCTAAAACTACTCAAATGAGGCACAAATAACTAGTCTACTCACAGTAATAAGCTCAAACTCAAACTAGCAGGCCATAAATTCAAAACAGAACTCAGTTACAACCTATGAACTATAATGACTTATTAAGCTGATGAAATAAGCTGCAAATGATAAGCTAATGGGATCAAATGATACCCTACTAGTCTGAGATTACCAAACCACCAAGAATTTGGATCTCCAATCTACTAAGCCTATCTAAATCTTCCCTAAAAGTTAGACATTCACCTGTGGTGCAGGGGAATTGAGTGTCTGAATAGGCAACTTCCAAACTAAGTTCTAATAAGCTATCAAGCTTCAATTTCAAATTTTCTTTTTGATTCTTATTCTCTTACTACCAGACTTTTAAAATCAGCTATCCAAAGTAATTTCTAATGAAAAATGAAGCCTACAAGTTATCACAAAGTTGTGACCTTAATGCTACAATTCAATGTTTTAAACTGCAATGCACTTATCAACTGACCTAATTAGCTTCCAAATGTATCACAGAAGCTATAAAATCAACTAGCTTCAACTAATTCAATCCACACTCAGAATCTCAATTTCATAAGTGAACAGGTTATCAACTAGATACTCAGATGATGTATTAAAGCTATTTAGAACAATACTCATTCAATCCACAAGCAAGGATCAACTCAGATCCACAAAATAATATAAACTCAGATCTAATATCAATCACTATTACAATAACTAGTATCAAGCTAGATAACAGATGATCAACAATCAAATATACTACTAAGATGCACAAACTCAGACTACTAGTTATCCAATATCAAAAGTAAATCACCAACACAGAACTCTATAATACTATTCTAAAACAGATCCAAACAATGAAATCTACTATCAAACAACTCTAATCTATGATCAAGCACAAAACTCAGATAAACTACTACTAGATTGAAACAGTTATGACTACTACTACAACTATTAAGCTAGTCTTATCCTACAAAATGAAATTGAGTACAGAAGTTACCACAACCTCTCCCTCAGCTAGAACAGAGGGAGTTCACAGAGGCCTATCTCTAAGATAGGCTGATGTCATCTATTTCTGTATCAGCTATCAACACCTCAGCAACCATATGAACACCTCAATTGGAATGGAACAGTACACATGAACCACAAGCTTTCTGAGCTTGAATACACTAAGTATAAGCTGAATTGTGCTAATTGAAGATCTAAAACTTTGATTTGAAACCTTTTTTTTAATTTTTTTAATTTTTCTAAATTTTTTTTATTATTTTCTAAACTTGAAGTATTTGTGACTGAATTGAAAAGGAAACTTGAATAGGCTATATTTGAAATCAAATGAGAGTTTAGAAGACAAAATAAGCAGAAACTTAATGATATTAAGCTAGTTATAAGCTAGATTAAAAACAGAATAAGCAATAGAAGTTTGAAGATTAAGCTGAAAATGTAATAAAGAAACTCAGAATTTTATTAAAAGTTCAATGAAACTATTACATTCACTAGTCTACATACATTTTAGCAGCATAACAATACCTAAAAATTCCACAATAAGAAGCTAAAACAACACCTATTTATAGGAGTGAAGTGAGTAGAAGAGTCCCATTGCCAGGTTGGCAATCCGAGCCACTATTGTGCTTCTTTGAGTCCCTTATCAGCCATCAGATGTGATTTGTGTTTCTTCAAATCAATGAGAGCCCTCAGATCAATATCAATGATGTGGCCTGACCAATTAGCTTCCTCTATCTGTCCCATTCGTGCTTGTACTCTCTCTCCGTGTCAGATGGGAGTCAGACACTTCTAGAAGAGGTTCCCAATGATTGGTATGACGCGTTCCTACCAATCTCACTCTGCCACGTGACCATTGATAGATTCTCTTACATTTCTGACATGTGCAAGGTCACGTGTGGCTTCTAGAAGGTCTAATTATTAGTAATTGATGGACAAATGAAGTGGCTTGAACCAATTGATGCTATTAGTGAGCTAGGGTTCATGTGGTTCTGGGTATGGGATGATTTGGGGAGGAACAAAAAGGCGCGTATGGTTTTATTAATATTTATTTGACCGGTGGAAACTTGGGCTCGGGTCAAAAGGTTTAGGATTGGGCTTTTGGTTTTATTAGTGGAATATGGATTGGACTTGTGGGAAATGGACTTGGACCAGGCAAATATATATTGTAATTTCAGATTTGGTAAATTGAAATCCAAGGACCATTTGTGTTAACTTTCAAACTCCAAGGGCTGAATGTGTAATTTCCTCAAAATAAATTTCAGGGACTAATCTTGCCAAGTCTGAATAGATGAAGGACTGAAATTGACTCTTGGATTCCCGGCTTTGACTATTTGACCAACTTCTACTCTCGTGCTCGTTTTTCCGGTATTCATGTGATTTTTCGTCTTTTATTGATAAATCCGTTCCTGCACATTCACAACACAAAAACAAGTGTTTTCTTGGCATTTGTTAGCTCAAATAGTCGTTTTGGGTCGATAATTGGTAATGAAAAGGTGTGTAATTACACACCAGGTATATACACACTTACAATATAAGCCCTCCTGCGGGCTGTGGATCAGGTGTACAGTGGGTAAAGACCCGTCCGTCCTCCACGGTGTGACTATAACTATACTAATATATACAAAGCTGAGAGCTACGCTAAGTATGTAAATACATAGGGTGACCGAACCTTTTTCTTAATCCTAACAATTTGTTTAAATGAAATTACAGAGATGAAATGTTATGCTAGGACCTGAAGTGGAACCCATGTGCATGGTCCTGTAGAAGTAGGCTTGGTAATTCTAGAGTTGTCATACAGTGTTGTAATTCTAGAGTTGTCATACAATATAAATAACCATAACTTCCAATTTAGGATAAGGTACAAATCTTGCATTATAGTTTTGGGTGAGAGAATTTAAGACAAACTTTCAACAGTGTTTTAGACTGCTCTAAACATTAAATTATTATCTTATATCTCTTATAAAGGGAGTTTTAAAGAGTGTTTGTTTTATGTTTTATATGCAGATATCTGAAGGACGATCGCACGCCCATCATTGTTGCCTAATCTATGAATATTGGATGTCATTTGAAGCAATTTCCCGACCTTTGTCAAACAAGGTAAATCCTACACCTTTTTACTATAGGTGGCTAAACGAGTGGGCCGGCTTTTGGGTCTAGATGGGTTTTGGGTCTTAACGAGTCTGGGACTTGATGGGTCATTTAGGAGCATGAGTCTAAATGGGACCAGGTCTAATGGGTGTCTCAGGTCGGGTTGCCCCATCGGGCTTTCACTATTTTTTTTATTTGAGTGGAAAATGAGAATTTGTATTCTGATTTTTTTAACCCGGTAGACCCGCCTAAAACCCAACTGGACCTTAAATACCCAATGGGTCTAGAATTTCCACCCTACTTTTTACCAAGCTGGACTTAAACGGACCATTTGGTTCAATTAGACCTTATAGCCCCGCCATGCCAAAGTCCCTCAATGTCAACCATTACATGCATGGCGTGTTTCCTCTTTAGCTATTTTGAACGTCACCGCGCAATAGAGAAAACATAAACTTTATAAACATTGTCACATAATGTATTCATGAGGCTGTAAGGAACTCAATGGTGGTTAAAAGAAAATGCAGTCCATGAATTTAAAGGCCAATGTGTAATATATATATATATATATATATATATATATATATATATATATATATATATATATATATATATATATATATATATATATATATATATATTGGATTATCAGCTAGGAAACATATGAGTTTCTCATTATGTATAGTTCGGGTCTGTAAAAAAAAATCCCAATAGTGGCTACCCTAGAGAAAGTTGCTGAAGATTGTACGCATTAGTAGTGTTATTTCAGCATATATGTTTGTTTGTTGTTAGTTATAGAAGCATGTTTAGAGATGATAGAACTTGCATACAGATGTAGGTACTGTAGTATTTGCATATTGGGTGCAAATTATATATGTCGTGCATGCCTTTCGGAGTATAATAATGTTATGGACTTTGCTTGCAACTACTCTGTATAGTAAGATTGAGTCATTTATATTCTTTGATTAGGTATGCCGAGTTAGCTACAGAGGCACATGTGAATTCATGGGCAAACTTTCAATAAATGTTGATGATCAAACAAAAAATTTCAGTTTGTAGGCTTAGGAAAAGATTGTTTTAGAATTATTGATGATACATGTAAAATTTACATGTTGTTAGATCTTGTGGTGATTCTTTTGCTTTCTCACTTTAGTGTATTTGTGTTTGTACATGTTGCCAACTCTATTGTTGACCTTTAATGTCAAAAAAATGCACTTAACGGTTGTATGTAATTTTACCTTCTAAAGTTGTTACATATGCTTATTGCGTTTTGGTACTACATATAATCAATCAAATGTTTAGTGTGCTAAATATGTTTCTAAAACTATTTTATTAGAAAGATAATATTCACCCTTTTAATAATGTGTTCTAGAAGATTTTCATACACGTGGACTCATTTTGATGATCTTTGTACATTTGTTGAGCTTCTTAAGGTTTGATTTCTCATTTTTTTTTAACGGTTATACAACCCCGTTTGATTCATATTAAGTGTTGATTTCATGTTAAATTAACAATAGAGTTTCTGATATTTTAATTGTTATACAACCTTATTGGATTCTATATGACTTAATACATCTGTTTTCTTGCTATCTTACAGATATGTATGGACATTATGACCTTTTTCTGATCGTTGTTTAAACTAGAGAATAAAAAGTCATTGAGGTTCGGGATCGATTAAAACAGTAGATTTCAAGAATGAGTCGCGATACATGTGTGTGCATATAATGCCAAACCTTTCAGTTAGCCTTTGGTGTATTGAAAGTTATGTTATGTCTAAGTATTTAAACAATGAAACAATGTTGTAATGGCTGCGGATAATTAGTTAAACGAGTATTATGTTTTTGCTCATTAGTTCATTCCTCATAAAATCGTTTGCTTGATTTATGTAAATATTCGATTTTGGCCGTCATGTTTGACTACTAGATTGTTAATATATTCAAGCAGGTATTAACTTATAAGCTTGAAGAATTTTGTCTATTGTTGGCGTGCTTAGAATACACTTATGAACTTTGGTATGGTTGAAAAGCACCAAGGGTATATCTTCCAATATTTTTTATAAAATAAAAGAAGATACTAAATGAGGCCATTTTAGACACACACACTAAAAAAAGCAACGACGTATATCTAATTGAGGATGAAGATCATTAGAATAAATGTTACAAACATTAGAATAACAATACATTTTACTATATATATGTATGAGTTAGAATCAAATATGAAAAATAATTAAAATAGGAAGGATAAGAAATAACCACAAGCACACATTTCAGATGCACCTACAAAAGTGGATGCATTTTATTTCAAATTTTTCCTCCTAATTTGAAATGTGTGACTAGAATTACTTCTCACAATTCTCATTTAAATTATTCTTCTTACTTGATCATTTCCCACGTATATGCATGGGAAAACATATTGGACTACTTTTGTACATTTTGAGTTCGTATTAAGGTTTTTTGGTAGTAGACCCATTATAGCAAATAAGCTTAAAACAAAACTCACGTTAACCAATTTACGTTGAAATTTAAATTACAACCGGTGGTAACTGGTATATATTATATGTTGTGGCATACTTATTATACTTCTAATACATTGCATATACAAGATATATTAATGCGGTTTTTAGATGTGTTTAACTTATAAAATAGTGTAGTATTCAGTCAAATTGGTTATAATCAACATTTTGGTTTTTTAATATATAAAAATACATTATTCAAGAATAATCTTCATCATATAATATAAAATTAAAAACTATAAATAAAACAAAATAAAAATTAAATTATTTGTTTTTTAATAAATAAAAATATATTATTAAAAAATTAGAAAAAACCCCGCGCGTGTGCGGGTATTATAACTAGTACATATATAAAGGTTTTACAACTTGGTAATGCGTTTAAATATGTGTCACGAATCAATTAATTTACATATACGTAGTAATATACTGTTCTCTACATCTAGACTAATAGAAATAATCGAATATGCTATTTTAAAGAAATAAAAAAATATAATCCCAGATTATATCCTCTTTGATATAGAAAAATGCGATGCACGTTTCGAGGATCTGATTTCGACCCATCACCCACATATTTAATTATAAAATTTTGTATGCATATTTTGTTATTTGTTGCATAAAAACTTTTTTAGGATTAATTGTCTTCAAAGAAGGGGAATATGAGTTACTTAATCAAAACATATCAACTCTTAATTAATGGTCATCTGATACGCGTACGGATTGCACCAAGTTTTACCTCTTGAGGGATCTTGAGAAGCTTACAACCCCCACCAAGGCAGTGTACCTGATCGATGTAATATAGTATAGTGACAAGTACCGGAGGATTGATCGTTCAGCTAGCTAGGAATAGTGTCGCTAGGATTAGAAAACCTAAAGACTAGGTCTAAAGATGAGGGATGATTCTTTTTGTATTTTTTAGTTTTTATGAAAGCAAGTAAAAATCTCGGGTTTGAAGGAGTTGGGCGGAATTAGTTGCTAGTCAACTAACCCAATACTAAAGATGCAATTAAAATAAAATACTAAAAATGAAAATAAACTAAATTAAACTAGAGTTGTGAGCAATATGTGGGAAAATTGTGTTTACTTAGATTTCATTACTCCCTAGATATCTTTTACACGTTAATTACTTGTTACAATTGCGTGGATGACGGATTGTATTCCTTAATACCATTCATGGGGTGGCGTACTTACTTCCCCAATCCTATGAGCGCCTACTTCACCCCTATGTCGAGCCGGCTAAGAAGCTCCTAACATAGGATCACTAGAATTTGCTCATGCATTAAATACAACCAATAAAACCTAGTACACATCGGTTCATGTTTCCTAAGACGTTCAAGCATGTTACACAATGGAGATCTGCCAGTTTTCTTAAGGCTAACATTGAAATCATTTATCCAATACAACTATAAACAAGTAATCAACACATAATTAACATCTAGGTTTCATTACATCTAAGCAAACACAAGATAGATCTAGCCTAACATGTTGAAATCAAGACAAGCATAAGATATATTCAAACAACACATAGACATATTGATTGAATTGAAAGAAGACTTATCTCAATTGAACATGAAAGAATTCAAGGGGTGAAAACCCTTGAAAATACTGTAAAATATGACCTATGGTTTACAAAGTTCGGCCCTAGTTTTCTCCACACAAGTTCCTCTCTAATGAATGAAAAATAGAAAACTATATATAGATTTTGATAGGTGACGGCGTCAAGAACAAAAGTCTGACGCCGTCATCTCGCCGCCAAATAGTTTCTCGGACTGCCTAGATCTGGGTCTGACGCCGTCATGTATACTTATGCATGCCGTCACCAAAAATTGTCTTGACGCCCTTGTTGTGACGCCTTCAGGTTTCCACTGGGTCGTCATGGATTTTACTCTTGACGTCGTCATGATTTTCTTCTTGACGCCGTCAGGTACTGTTTTGAGCATGGAAAAATAAGTATTTGCCGTTTTCTTCCCTTTTATGCTCCAAAAATGTCCGAATTGCTTCCTTTTCCAGAATTCACTCCCAAAGTACCTAAAATCACAAAAGGAACGATTTAGGGCAATATTTGACCAAATAAATTCAATTCCGGGCTTAAATGACCCCCTAAAAGTGGTTCATTTTTCGCCTCATCATATACCCTTACACTTGAGATTTGCTTGTCCTCAAGCAAATGCGCTTTTATTCTAGTCAAAATACAAGTTAGGGGTCATTTAACACTAATATAAAAGTAATTACAACAAATAATCGTTCCACTAAAGACCAAAGACAAGCACGGAGGTCATACACTAGCACCTCACAAATAGTGTTTAGATACTCACATCTCTCGGGTGTAATAAAGTAATATCACAATATGGAAATAGAAAATATCTCTCACTACTTGTCATAGCAAAATAGATTACCATAGGCTCTCACTACTTGTCATAGCAAAATAGATTACCATAGGCTTGGGAAAGGATCAAACCTCCACCACATGGCGTAAGCACCTAGGATAAACTATCAAAGAGGTCTTTAAAAAGGGTTGTAACGTTAGGTGTAGGGATATGGAATACACGGTTTTGTTGGATATAGGCAGTCTTTACTGGTGGCAAGTTAACAATCTTGGTTAATTACATGTACAATATGGCGTTGCTAAGCCAAGACTAGACTCGACTTAAGCTAATAAATCAAAAAGAACAAAAACATAAAATGAATATAGAATGAAAAGGGATGGTAGTCCGTATGTTTTTTTCTCTTTTATATTTCAATTTTTTTTTTCGATTTTTTTTTTTTTTTTGCATACACTTTTACCCTACCATCCAAAATAATACATCGTATGGAATGAATATTCCCCTTACACTTGAATTTTTACATACTTTACAATAAACTAATCTAATGACTCGAATTAAGAAAATCAAAACACTTGGAGTACTTTTAAGATTAACGTACATATGGGGGGGTAATATATGATGTTCTTCCCCATTACTCCATAAAATAAGTACTTTACACATGAGTCTCAATCGTCCCAAAACAATATTGATTGGCTCCAAACAGTAAACTTAAATTAACCAAGTAGATGGTCAACAAGGTCAAACTGCCTAGAATCAATCTCCGTGGAAGTATAGGGTTTCCCCGGGTCGTTATGTCCCGACGAGGTGTGATGGTATAAAAAACGGGTTTGTAATCGGGTGAATTTGGACAGGAAGTAGCCAGATAAAGATTTGGATTTGTTTACACTACTGGAATGATTAGGAATAACAGTATTAACAATCACGGGAAATAGAAACGTATAAACGTAAACCAAATTAAAATCAGACACGATTGCGTGCTGGGAAAAAAGGTGAGTTTTAAGGAAAATAAACTACAGGGGGTGAAAATGAAACTTTCACAAACTTCAAATTAAAAGAAAAGTTAAAATGAAAATGAAATTATTAAAATGATTATTTTAATATTTAAATACTATTTAATTAATTAAAACTATTTAAAAAGTAAATTAAACCTAATTTAAATAAAACTAAAAATGATAAATACTACAAATTAAACTAAAAACTTGCAAAAATAATTTCTAAAACTTAAAATGAACTTGAAGAAAGTATAAAAATTAAAAATAAATATTTTTGTCTTTTTATGGATTTTCTATTAATTAAAAACTAATTATCTTAATTAAACTATTTAAACTAATTTAAATTACTAATAATACCTAAATGACTTAGAAAATTATGGAAAAATTCATAAAATTATTTTATAATATTTAAAAGCTATGAAAAATAGAAAAACTAGGTGTTGCTTTATAAAAACTAATTATGCTATTTAAAACTTAAATATTAATTAATTACAAATAAAACTAATATTAAATCTAATAAATACTAAATGATAAAATAAAAATCTGAGAAATTTACAAAAATTACTTTAACATAAAAGGTAATTAATAAAAATATAAAAATGCTAAGTACTTAATAAAAATCTAGAAATGAAAATTAAAATTTAAATTACATTAAATAGAAACTATCACTTATTATTAAATTGTTTTTTCTTGATTTTTCTTTTACAAAACTATTTTAATACTAAAAACAACTAAATTTTGTAAAAACAACTTTTTTGTAACTTAAAAATAAGCACTGTGGAGGCTTAATAGCTTATCAGTTGACTTTAGTTGACCAAATGAGGAAATAAGCTCAAATGAGCTTAAGTGGACCCACTATGGCTAATTCTGGTTCACATAAGTTGTTTGAACAATATTAAGCTAGAAAAAGCCAATGGGGGTCACAGAATAAGCCAATAAGCTACAATAAGCCCTTGCTTATTAGTGGACTGAGATAGAAAATGGGACAAACTTAGGGACTGTCTAGGGGGCCCTCAAGGATGATTGGGGGCACAAGCATGGGTGCAATGGAAAGCCACCCAGCTTGGGAGTTCAAAGAACCAAGAGTGAAACCCTGGGTCCCACTCTGGAGGGCTGCAGCCACCACCAAAGGTGGTGGTTGTGTGGTGGCCTACTGATGCAGGGGAACTCCCAGCCCTGCAGGTAACTTTGGAGGGTTGGTGGGGCCCACAGAAAATTCACAAAAATCAAGTGAAGATGAAAAGCAATAGTTGAGGTGGGATACTACAAGACCTGAAAAGCACAAGACCTAAATCCTATTACAAAATTTAATAAAAATCTCCCAAGATTTGGAAAAACTGAGAAGTTGACAATTTGACTTGTTGTAAACTTGAACTAGTTTGACTTTGTTGAACTTTGGGTGGTCCAAATTGACTGTAAATGATGTTATATGCTACTATTAGGCTAAATTAAGCTAAATGACCAACTTGTGTAATGATATAGTGAGATTTGAGATCCTAAAGTCTAACAGTTATCAAATGAAATGACTCAAAGGGTGATTTTGACTATGGAGTGAATGAGTCCAAGATTTTATGCCTTACTTGACCTAAATCTCACTACTGCAATCTAATGAAACACAAATAAACACCAAACAACAACAAGAGCTCAGCTCACAAGCTTGTTCCAAACACTCCTATTGACAACTGAATTTGTGATTTCAAAGTATTTCACAGATTAAATCCACACAATTGATTTCAAAGGTATTATTATTGTATCATAAGAACATTACAGCATAACAAGACCAAAAACAACAGCTTACTACCACTAATTACTAATATGCTATATTTAACTGTGAAAATGAGATTTTTGGCAACAACTAATTCCAACAAACAACAAGGCTATTTTAAACAATATTATGACTAAATATCACCAAATAAGCATACAAGAACAAGTTAAGCAGTTATCTAACAATAAAACATGAAAATGCCAAATCTAAGAAATTTGCTTACAAACTTCAATCCAGCTGAAAACCTTGAACCATGGACCATAATCTACTTCTAAATGCTCCCATGAGATACTAAAACCATGTCCATCCAGGATTCAACATGCTCCATGCATCAATCTTTATCAAACACTGATTTTTTAATTTATTACCTATTTTTGAGTTATTTTTGAGATTTTCTAGTAAACTTGAATTAAACTGATTTTAAGGATTAATAAGATTATAAAAGCCTATCAGAGACTAAATTGAAATGAGAAGATTATTAAATACTAGCTTGTACAACTTTAAAGGTAAAATTGAATTTTCACTAAAAATAACAATAACTGGATTCGTAAAGAAAACTTGAGATTAAGATTTAAGTAAACTGAAATTGCATTAGAAAGACTGAGTACAACAACTTTAAAGTTAAAATTACAATTGAAAGAGAAATTACACTACCTACGATTACATTACACTAAAACTACACTAATAATCCTCTCTCTGCTCTTCTTTCTTCTTTATAAGGCTTCCAGGGTGTTAGTGGGACCCACACGATCACTTCCCATCACTTTTATCATCCATTGGATGAGTCTTGTTTCTATTATCAATTTGGCGGGAAAATGAAATGTTGACCAATTGGGGTCTGTGAAGCGTAGCCTAGGAGGGGGTGGCATTAAATGCCCTTGGGATGTGGTATGGGGAAGAGGATAAGGGAGGTGGTGGTGGCAGAGCAAGTTGTGGTGGTTTTGGAGGGGGTGGTATTGCAGGGAAACGGTTTGAGGGGGAAGGGTGGTTTTGATGGGTGGTCAAACCAGGGGTTGACCGGGTATATATTAAAATGGGATGGGATTGGGCTTGTAGTTTGGTTGGGCCTTGGATCAGGGATGGGTTTGGATGGGTTTATTTGTTGTTTGGATTATAATAACTTAGGGTGATCCGTTTGGTTTGTAGTTTTATCACAAGGACCAAAATTGTAATTTGTGCAAAGTTGAGGGGCTGATATTGTAATTTTCCCAAAGTATCTTCAAGGACCTAACTTGCCAAATATGATAAACCAAGGACCATAAATGTAATTATTTTCCATTTTAAATACCCAGGGACCTTTTTTGCCAAATCTTCAAACTCCAGGGACCAAATATGTAATTTCTGAATTTGTGAAGGGTTGAGCCTGTAAATTCTCAATAAATACCACAAGGACCAATTATGCCATTAATGAATAGTACAAGGTTTGTTTTTAATATTTTTCCATTTTTTTAAAACCTGAGGACTAATTTTGACATTTTTGAAACTTGGGGGACTAAAGTTGTAATTTTGCAATTTTTAACTTTAAAGGACTTATTTTGACAACTTATGAATCCTCAAGGACCTTTGATGATATTTAACATGTTTTGAATAACCAGGGACTAGTTTTGACAACTTTTAAAATTTGAGGGACTAAAACTGCCAATTATGCAAACTTTGTTCGTTTTTTATCTGTTTTTGATTATTTTGCATTTGAAACATATAAAACACACTTCTAAGATATTTTAAGTATTATGATGCATATCTGAGTATTTTTGGATGTTTTGGCAGTTCAGATTAGTATAAAATGATGAGTATTTAGACACTCATCAATCCCCCACACTAAAACATTGCTAGTCCCTAGCAATCTTTTGAGAAAAACTTAATGGATTTGAAAACTCTTTACCAAAAGCCATCACTTCTGGAGTAGCCAGATGTATCGGTTCAAGTTAGAACTATGGTCCACCTGATAACCATGTGATTTTGAGCAAACCACCAGCTGTCAACGGATTTGATTAGTCTTTACCAAAAGCCGTTTGTTTCTGGACTAGCCAACTCTTGATGGACTAAGTCAACATCTTGGTGAGCTGATTACCAATTATGGTTTTTCCACGGCCTTTACCACAAGCCATAATCTTGCGGGCTAGCCAACTCATTCACTTTTTGGGATATGGCGAGTTGAGATACCATACAATTTTGGGCAAATTGTAAGCCATCAACGGATTTGAGATATCTTTACCAAGAGCCGTTTGCTCCTGGATTAGCCAATCCTTTTGTCGTTTAGACATGGCGGATTGATAACCACAAAAATTTTGAAGCTCAAGTGAAAAAAAATTTAATTTTTTGCCAAAAACGGGGGTACTAGAAGATATAATGTGATAAAATTCGCTAGAATTTCCCCCCACACTTAGAATTGAATATTGTCCTCAATATTCAAAGTCCCGGCTATTATGCCGACTCTTTGAACATAAAAGGGCAACATTACAATCTAAATGTGGAAATATCATTTTTCACTTTATTTTATATAGATATATACATACTTTTTTTTTTCTTTTTTTTTAGAGTATATACATGGTAACAACAACAGGGGCAACGCCCCCACGCTTAGGGTGAAAACCCCGTATGCATGCTACTGTTTTTGTTTACCGAGTCGCTAGCTTGACTCGACCCCGAATTCATTTGTCCTTGGGGAAGCATGATGTGGAAGAAACAATCTCCATCGAACTTTCATTCAAGATGTTTGGATAAACATTTGAAGCACGTGAAAGTTCCACACCGATGAGATACACAGACCCTGGCTCAAAAGAATGATAAATGAAAATGTCGGGGTCAAAGATAATATCTTCATTTCCGAAGGAGTGAAGAACAGGAGAAGCAACGGGATAGGTGAAAAAGAGAAAGAAAGTCATGATGAAAATCATGACTAACTCATCGTCACCCACTGGAGAATTCATAATATTATGAATCTCAACTTTTAAGCTCATTTGATCAAGATATATCCCGGGTGTGTCTAGATCAAAGTAGAAGTTATCATACTTCGGTGGAGATATGATATGAGTGAGTTCACAGGAGAACTCATCAAATGTGAATGAATCATATTCTGGATTGATGTGCGTGAGTTCAAAGGAGAACTCATCGAAGGTAAATGATTCATAATCGGGGAGAGAATTATGAGAATGAGAAGTGGTACTGCCACTAATCTTCTCTCCCATAGGATCAAAAGTAAAGGCTTCAAACTCCGGAATAGGATCATCGGAGAAAATGTCACTATCCTTAATAGGGATAGGAGATGAAACAGGTTTCTCTTTGAAAGCCTCGATTTTAGAAATGAGGAGATTGACATTCAATAATGTTGCACGAAGTGCTTCATCTTGGATTTCAGTATCAATCTCATCATTCTCTTCTTCTAAGCTGACAAGCTCAGAAGGTAATTCCCCCACATAACTTATGTCTCCACAAGATAAAGAATAGTCCTCATCAGAATCAGAGAACATCTCAATATGATCATTTGGGAAGACAAGAGGAGGAGGGATATCATACACATGATCAAGAATTCCCTGTGACTCTCTTGGGATTGAGACAAGGTTCTCAACACTAGACTTTATGAATTCGTTCGATTCCTTTTCAGGAATAGTGTCAAGATGCTCGTCCCCCATGCTTAGAGAGTGAGTGGGAACCTCGGGCGTGATAACAACAGACTGAGGAAGTTTAGAAGTACTAGCAGTTATGGAATCTTCAAGTTCCATTTGATCAACAGCTAGTGACTTTGTGACATTATTTTCTCCCTGATTATCCATGGAAGGAATCACAACAGACAAATCTGATGAATCTTTTTGAATAATGGCAATGTTATCTTCATCATCATCATTGTCATCATCGTCCTCATATAGAGCAGCATAGCGAAGATTGGCACGTATTTTAGCTGCTCTTTGCTCAGCAAGTAATTCTTCCATGCTTTTTCCAGAATCTCGTTCTTCAGAAAGTAATTCTGAGATAGATTTATCACGAGAATTTTGAATGAGTGGAAATTGTGGGGGTGTGGATGTGTCAAAACCGGAAGGTTGACATTGATCATCATTATGAGGACCCCCACAATATACACAAGAAGAACTTGGATCATGGCGAAGCGAAATATTAGCCAACTCCTCCTTAAGATCTTTAAGTTTCTCAAGAACCTCTATATAAGGTTCTTGCTGGATGTGAGGAGTTGCTTGAATCATTTGGCACTGTGGAGGTGGGTCTTGAAACGAATAGTCGTAATTGTTACAAGGAAATGGATTCCTTGTTTGACAATCAGAGCTAAAGTGTGGACCTCCACAGTACTCACAACAGTTGAACTGATGTGGCTGTGAGTCGTAATTGTTACAAGGAAATAGATTCCTTGTTTGACAATCAGAGCTAAAGTGTGGACCTCCACAGTACTCACAACAGTTGAACTGATGTGGCTGTGAGTCATAATTGTTATTAGGAAACTGCTCATAGACAAGCGTGTTTCCTGATTGACAATCAGAACTGTAGTGTGAACCACCACAGTACTTACAACAGTAAAACTGCTGAGTCTCATGGTGTGGAAGCTGATGGAATGAATAAGTTGTATCCTGGTAGGAATAGGGATTCTGGTTATAGACAGACCCGTTTCCTGACTCTACCATGCTACAACACATAGACATATTGATTGAATTGAAAGAAGACTTATCTCAATTGAACATGAAAGGATTCAAGGGGTGAAAACCCTTGAAAATACTGTAAAATACGACCTAGGGGTTACAAAGTTCGGCCCTAGTTTTCTCCACACAAGTTCCTCTCTAATGAATGAAAAATAGAAAACTATATATAGATTTTGATAGGTGACGGCGTCAAGAACAAAAGTCTGACGCCGTCATCTCACCGCCAAATAGTTTCTCGGACTGCCTAGATCTGGGTCTGAAGCCGTCATGTATACTCCTTATGCATGCCGTCACCAAAAATTGTCTTGACACCCTTGTTGTGACGCCTTCAGGTTTCCACTGGGTCGTCATGGATTTTACTCTTGACGCCGTCATGATTTTCTTCTTGACGCTGTCAGGTACTGTTCTGAGCATGGAAAAATAAGTCTTTGCCGTTTTCTTCACTTTTATACTCCAAAAATGTCCGAATTGCTTCCTTTTCCAGAATTCACTCCCAAAGTACCTAAAATCACAAAAGGAACGATTTAGGGCAATATTTGATCAAATAAATTCAATTCCGGGCTTAAAAGACCACCTAAAAGTGGTTCATTTTTCGCCACATCATATACCCTTACACTTGAGATTTGCTTGTCCTCAAGCAAATGCGCTTTTATTCTAGTCAAAATACAAGTTAGGGGTCATTTAACACTAATATAAAAGTAATTACAACAAATAATCGTTCCACTAAAGACCAAAGACAAGCACGGAGGTCATACACTAGCACCTCACAAATAGTGTTTAGATACTCATATCTCTCGGGTGTAATAAAGTAATATCACAATATGGAAATAGAAAATATCTCTCACTACCTGTCATAGCAAAATAGATTACCATAGGCTTGGGAAAGGATCAAACCTCCACCACATGGCGTAAGCACCTAGGATAAACTATCAAAGAGGTCTTTAAAAAGGGTTGTAACGTTAGGTGTAAGGATATGGAATACACGGTTTTGTTGGATATACGCAGTCTTTACTGGTGGCAAGTTAACAATCTTGGTTAATTACATGTACAATATGGCGTTGCTAAGCCAAGACTAGACTCGACTTAAGCTAATAAATCAAAAAGAACAAAAACATAAAATGAATATAGAATGAAAAGGGATGGTAGTCCGTATGTTTTTTTCTCTTTTATATTTCAATTTTTTTTTTCGATTTTTTTTTTTTTTTTTTTTGCATACACTTTTACCCTACCATCCAAAATAATACATCGTATGGAATGAATATTCCCCTTACACTTGAATTTTTACATACTTTACAATAAACTAATCTAATGACTCGAATTAAGAAAATCAAAACACTTGGAGTACTTTTAAGATTAACGTACATATGGGGGGTAATATATGATGTTCTTCCCCATTACTCCATAAAATAAGTACTTTACCCATGAGTCCCAATCGTCCCAAAACAATATTGATTGACTCCAAACAGTCAACTTAAATTAACCAAGTAGATGGTCAGCAAGGTCAAACTGCCTAGAATCAATCTCCGTGGAAGTATAGGGTTTCCCCGGGTCGTTATGTCCCTACGAGATGTGATGGTATAAAAAACGGGTTTGTAATCGGGTGAATTTGGACAGGAAGTAGCCAGATAAAGATTTGGATTTGTTTACACTACTGGAATGATTAGGAATAACAGTATTAACAATCACGGGAAACAGAAACGTATAAACGTAAACCAAATTAAAATCAGACACGATTGCGTGCTGGGAAAAAGGTGAGTTTTAAGGAAAATAAACTACAGGGGGTGAAAATGAAACTTTCACAAACTTCAAATTAAAAGAAAAGTTAAAATGAAAATGAAATTATTAAAATGATTATTTTAATATTTAAATACTATTTAATTAATTAAAACTATTTAAAAAGTAAATTAAACCTAATTTAAATAAAACTAAAAATGATAAATACTACAAATTAAACTAAAAACTTGCAAAAATAATTTCTAAAACTTAAAATGAACTTGAAGAAAGTATAAAAATTAAAAATAAATATTTTGTCTTTTTATGGATTTTCTATTAATTAAAAACTAATTATCTTAATTAAACTATTTAAACTAATTTAAATTACTAATAATACCTAAATGACTTAGAAAATTATGGAAAAATTCATAAAATTATTTTATAATATTTAAAATCTAGGAAAAATAGAAAAACTAGGTGTTGCTTTATACAAACTAATTATGCTATTTAAAACTTAAAAATTAATTAATTACTAATAAAACTAATATTAAATCTAATAAATACTAAATGATAAAATAAAAATCTGAGAAATTTACTAAAATTACTTTAATATAAAAGGTAATTAATAAAAATATAAAAATGCTAAGTACTTAATAAAAATCTAGAAATGAAAATTAAAATTAAAATTACATTAAATAGAAACTATCACTTATTATTAAATTGTTTTTTCCTGATTTTTCTTTTACAAAACCATTTTAATAATAAAAACAACTAACTTTTGTAAAAACAACTTTTTTGTAACTTAAAAATAAGCACTGTGGAGGCTTAATAGTTTATCAGTTGACTTTAGTTGACCAAATGAGTAAATAAACTCAAATGAGCTTAAGTGGGACCCAATATTGCTAATTCTGGTTCACATAAGTTGTTTGAACAAGATTAAGCTAGAAAAAGTCAATGGAGATCACAGGATAAGCCAATAAGCTACAATAAGCCCTTGCTTATTAGTGGACTGAGACAGAAAATGGGACAAACTTAGGGACTGTCTAGGGGGCCCTCAAGGATGATTGGGGGCACAAGCATGGGGTGCAATGGAAAGCCACCCAGCTTGGGAGTTCAAAGAACCAAGAGTGAAACCCTGGGTCCCACTCTGGAGGGCTGCAGCCACCACCAAAGGTGGTGGTTGTGTGGTTGCCTGCTGATGCAGGGGAACTCCCAGCCCTGCAGGTAACTTTGGAGGGTTGGTGGGGCCCACAGAAAATTCACAAAAATCAAGTGAAGATGAAAAGCAATAGTTGAGGTGGGATACTACAAGACCTAAAAAGCACAAGACCTAAATCCTATTACAAAATTCAATAAAAATCTCCCAAGATTTGGAAAAACTGAGAAGTTGACAATTTGACTTTTTGTAAACTTGAACTAGTTTGACTTTGTTGAACTTTGGGTGGTCCAAATTGACTGTAAATGATGTTATATGCTACTATTAGGCTAAATTAAGCTAAATGACCAACTTGTGTAACGATATAGTGAGATTTGAGATCCTAAAGTCTAACAGTTATCAAATGAAATGACTCAAAGGGTGATTTTGACTATGGAGTGAATGAGTCCAAGATTTTATGCCTTACTTGACCTAAATCTCACTACTGCAATCTAATGAAACACAAATAAACACCAAACAACAACAAGAGCTCAGCTCACAAGCTTGTTCCAAACACTCCTATTGACAACTGAATTTGTGATTTCAAAGTATTTCACAGATTAAATCCACACAATTGATTTCAAAGGTATTATTATTGTATCATAAGAACATTACAGCATAACAAGACCAAAAACAACAGCTTACTACCACTAATTACTAATATGCTATATTTAACTGTGAAAATGAGATTTTTGGCAACAACTAATTCCAACAAACAACAAGGCTATTTTAAACAATATTATGGCTAAATATCACCAAATAAGCATACAAGAACAAGTTAAGCAGTTATCTAACAATAAAACATGAAAATGCCAAATCTAAGAAATTTGCTTACAAACTTCAATCCAGCTGAAAACCTTGAACCATGGACCATAATCTACTTCTAAATCCTCCCATGAGGTACTACAACCATGTCCATCTAGGATTCAACATGCTCCATGCATCAATCTTTATCAAACACTGATTTTTTAATTTATTACCTATTTTTGAGTTATTTTTGAGATTTTCTAGTAAACTTGAATTAAACTGATTTTAAGGATTAATAAGCTTATAAAAGCCTATCAGAGACTAAATTGAAATGAGAAGATTATTTAATACTAGCTTGTAACAACTTTAAAGGTAAAATTGAATTTTCACTAAAAATAACAATAACTGGATTCGTAAAGAAAACTTGAGATTAAGATTTAAGTAAACTGAAATTGCATTAGAAAGACTGAGTACAACAACTTTAAAGTTAAAATTACAATTGAAAGAGAAATTACACTACCTACGATTACATTACACTAAAACTACACTAATAATCCTCTCTCTGCTCTTCTTTCTTCTTTATAAGGCTTCCAGGGTGTTAGTGGGACCCACACGATCACTTCCCATCACTTTTATCATCCATTGGATGAGTCTTGTTTCTATTATCAATTTGGCGGGAAAATGAAATGTTGACCAATTGGGGTCTGTGAAGCGTAGCCTAGGAGGGGGTGGCATTAAATGCCCTTGGGTTGTGGTATGGGGAACAGGATAAGGGAGGTGGTGGTGTCAGAGCAAGTTGTGGTGGTTTTGGAGGGGGTGGTATTGCAGGGAAACGGTTTGAGGGGGAAGGGTGGTTTTGATGGGTGGTCAAACCAGGGGTTGACCGGGTATATATTAAAATGGGATGGGATTGGGCTTGTGGTTTGGTTGGGCCTTGGATCAGGGGTATGTTTGGATGGGTTTATTTGTTGTTTGGATTATAATAACTTAGGGTGATCCGTTTGGTTTGTAGTTTTATCACAAGGACCAAAATTGTAATTTGTGCAAAGTTGAGGGGCTGATATTGTAATTTTCCCAAAGTATCTTCAAGGACCTAACTTTCCAAATATGATAAACCAAGGACCATAAATGTAATTATTTTCCATTTTAAATACCCAGGGACCTTTTTTGCCAAATCTTCAAACTCCAGGGACCAAATCTGTAATTTCTGAATTTGTGAAGGGTTGAACCTGTAAATTCTCAATAAATACCACAAGGACCAATTATGCCATTAATGAATAGTACAAGGTTTGTTTTTAATATTTTTCCATTTTTTTTAAACCTGAGGACTAATTTTGACATTTTTGAAACTTGGGGGACTAAAGTTGTAATTTTGCAATTTTTATCTTTAAAGGACTTATTTTGACAACTTATGAATCCTCAAGGACCTTTGATGATATTTAACATGTTTTGAATAACCAGGGACTAGTTTTGACAACTTTTAAAATTTGAGGGACTGAAACTGCCAATTATGCAAACTTTGTTCGTTTTTTATCTGTTTTTGATTATTTTGCATTTGAAACATATAAAACACACTTCTAAGATATTTTAAGTATTATGATGCATATCTGAGTGTTTTTGGATGTTTTGGCAGTTCAGATTAGTATAAAATGATGAGTATTTAGACACTCATCAAATATGTACGAGGATATGACTCGACTTAGCAACCATGTAATCAATTAGATAGTTAACTTACGGTTTAAACAAATAACAATAATGCACTAAAGATGAGTGCATACACGGAAGGCTAAGGCGATTTGGGTGTACGTTTAAGTGGGGTGTAACAAATTCTTCCTTTAAGTAAGATGCTTAAAGTTAGAAAGGAAAAGATAGGCTCGGAGGGGTGTACTAGGGGTTTCGTGTACTAAAAATGAGTACAACGCAAAGGGTGTGGGAAAAATTAATTGACTTAACTAGCCAAGTAATATGACTTAAATGGTCAAGTAATTACGATACGTGTTTAACACAAGGGTGATCCTAATGCCTCTTATCATGTAGTAAATCCTACTACACGAATGTAGTCTCACTAGCGGTCTCGGGATGCATCACTAACGCAAGTTCTAGAATCTAAATGCTACCGGTACACACATAAGCACTAATAGTAAATGCTTTTCCTATCAAATCTAAAGGCGAACCTCACATATTTGGGTGGAAAATTTTTCTGAATGGTACGGTTTTGTGCTAGTCATACGACTCCTATCCATGAGACGCTTGCTATGGCTAAAGTTTCACTCCTAAATGTTGTAAAAAATTTTAAATTTGGCGCTAAAATTACACTAACAAGTATTTCTCATAGTTTTATTACACATCTACTATCAAACAAACAAACTCAAGCGAAAGTGTATCTGTAAGGTATCATCATTTTACCCTCCCCTTACACTTAGGATGAACATTGTCCCCAATGTTCAAGTAAAGAATGTAAAAGTGAAATAAGTAAAACAAATGAAATCAAATACTCCCCTGATTCGCTCGGTATGGATAATAAGGTGGCCAGGTTAGATCTTCCTCCAAGAAAATGAACAATCAAAGCTTCCCTTCCAGAATAATAATCATCTTCTTGTCATACATAACCTGCTAAATCTGAGAAAACAGACAAGGCAACCTCGCATAAAATCGGCGGCAATCTACATATGCTAATAAAACCTAGAAAACAAAATAAGATATAATGCTTGTGGAATGATGTTTGCAGATTTCCTGGAGATTATAAAACTGATAATTCAACAAAAACTTTAAGACTCCGTTGGAAAAACAAAACTGGTAAAATTTCCAGATTTTTACACGTGACCCCGTCAAGAGGAAACTCGTGACGCCGTCAGAAGTGACCTGCAGAAATTCTTATGTTAAGTTTCCGGAAAATTTCTGAAAAAAAACTTCGTCCTACTTCTTGGAAAATCCTACAAAACATCATTATGACTCGATACAAGCATTTGAGTCTAACAAATACGAATATACATGTTCACTTAATATTGTGGAGAATCATGATCGGTTTTGTTTCTTAAAAACATATTTGGGGTTTCCCCTTACACTTATCTTTTGCAAAAATACCTTTGGATGAAGTTAAGACTAAGCCAAACAACAAAGTAAAGTATTTTCACCATCTTATTTTTGAAACATGATCTACCAACAATAAAAATAAAGCATGCATATGGAAGCAAATAATAAAAAAATAAAAATCACACAAAACATGGGTTGCCTCCCAAGAAGCGCTTTTCTTTATTTACGAGTCTTGTTGCTAGACTCAAGGTCATGGGTTACTACGTGATATGGGTGAGTTCCTCATTGAGGACATCTTTGGGATCAAACTTAGGTTTTAACTTCCTATCGGTTTTCTTAGTACGGTATGACCTTTCAAACTTTTCTCCATCCGGATCATACAAAGTCATCTTCATATGCCATGATCCGTCACCTTCCATAGGTGGCTTGTCCCAGTTCCATTTACACTTATCTCCCTCTCTTTTCCACTTATTCATCTCTATATTAATAGGCATTACGCTTAAGAACTCAATCATCTTCCTAAAGACTAAGGGGTCCTCAAAAGGATCTAGCTCTTCATCTCTAGCTATGAGTTGTTCCACCGAATGTGTCTTATCGATGAAATCTTTTTCTAGATAGAATGGGCGTTGAGGTCCTATAAAGTTCCTTTCTATCCAAGGTCTATATCTAGATGGTCTCCTATTCATCTCTACCCAATGTGGTGTCGGTTCATCCTCACAATCGTAGCTATTTTTCTTAACATCGTATACCGACCATGTATCGCCCTCACCTACCGCTATCTTAGACTATTTACAATCTATCATGGCGCTAGCGGTTGCTAAAAATCCTCTTCCTACCAACAATGGGCATGTAGTGTCACTAACCATATCTAGGACGTGAAAGTCCGCTAAGATAGTTAACTTCCCTACGTGGACAACTACATCCTTAATCATTCCAACCGGGTGGGCAATACTCCCATCCGCTAGACCTATCAATACCTCTGTCTCCTCTAACTTTCCTAGCTAGAGAGTGGTGAAAAGGGATAAAGGAATCAAGTTGAGGCTTGACCCTAAATCGGCTAGTGTGTCGAAAGCTTCGGATCTTCCTATCTTACAAGGCAAAACAAATATTCCCGGATCATCAAGTTTTTTAGGCAACTTGTTTTGAATGAAGGCGGTCCCATTTTTACCTAGTTTAAACTTCTCATACTTTTCTAGGAGGGCACTATAGTAGGGAGCACGGGCTAAGACATCAATAACGGGGCATTCAAGGTGAAGCTCCTTGAATTCATCGTCAAGGTCTTGCGTAAGAGATGTTTCAACTATGCTTTTGACCGGTTTTATATTGGGTGTTTTATTCGATTGGTCCTTTTGAAGAATTTGGTTTTGCTTGAAACGCGTGCTCGTTGATTAAACCAAGTAGTATTGCGGACAAGAAGTGGGTGACGAAACTAATGATATGGAATTAACGTTTAGTATCGGGTTCTTGACTGTGTCGCTTGGGAGTGCTCCCATTTCTTGGTCATTGAGAACTTTCAACAATGTGTCAATTTTGGTGGTCATCTCGCTTTGCTTTTGTTTGAAATCGGCTTCAAACTTAGATATGCGAGCTTCTTGAGATGCCATAAACTTGGACATCAATCCTTTAAGATTGTTGGTACTACCATAGTTGTTAGAAGGATTGTTGTTGAAAGTACGGTTGGAGGGTGGGCCGTTTGGTTGGTAATGATTAGGCGGATTGGAAGAATTGGCTTGATTTTGTTTCCACCTAAGGTTTGGGTGATTTTTCCAAGAGGGATTGTAGGAATCACCATACGGGTTTGGCTCGGGTTTGAAAGTGTACCACTTATCTCCCGCTTTGTCGGTACGCGAGGATGCGTAGTCCGTAAAAGTTGTTCCAGGGAGTTCCACACAATCACGAGTGTCATGGGGACCACTACATAATTCGCATGAAGAAGTGATTTTGTTCACTTGGCTTGAAGGCTTAGGAGCTTCGTAAGATTTCATGAGAAACTTGACTTGGTCCTCAAGTTCCATGATCCTACGGTCGGGAGTGCTAGAGTTGTTCGAAGGCAAAGATATTGCCTTGACCGTTTTGTTCAAATCACGGGGATCATTCCAACTTTCGTTGTCATAGAGAGCAAGATCTTCTATGAGGTCCCATGATTGTTCCGCACTTAGATCACGTAGCTTACCACCGGCCTATTGGTCAATGGCTCGCCTTGTGGAGAGATCGATATGGTCATAGAAGATTTGGACTTGGAGCCAAAGATCTATGCCATGATGAGGGACGTTTTGGAGTAAGTCCTTGAATCGAGTCCATGCTTCATATAGAGTTTCACCTTGACGTTGTTGGAACATCAAGATATCATTTCTAAGCTTGGTAGTTCTCCCCGGTGGGAAAAATTGAGCAAGGAAACGAGTGGTGAGATCATCCCATGAGGTGATGGATCGCGCGGGTAAACGTTCAAGCCATTGGCTAGCTTGATCACGTAGAGAGAATTGGAATAGGCGTAATCGGGTTGACTCTCTAGTTGTAACATCAAGGTCTATAGAATCTACGATTTTAAGGAAGTCCTTGAGATGTTGATTTGGATCTTCGGAACGAAGTCCATGGAATGCACATCCGCTTTGCACCAACCGGATGGTGTCGGATCGCAAGGGAGACACATTGGCTCCTTGGGTGAGCTCAATGGTGTTTCGGTAGCCTTGGTGACTAGGTCGGGAATACTCTCCTAGGGTTCGGGGCCTAAGAGTTTGGTTAACTAGTGGTGGGTTTTGTTGTGGTGGGATGACGGGTTCACTAATGTTACCATCGTCCATGATGTCGGATGGCAAAGAGTTACGAACAAAAACACGAAGAAATAAGATAGGCTAAAGAGAACTTAAAAATAAAAATAAAATCTTACTAGAAAGGAATCTAGCAAGTAGACCGAATAAAAAGAGATTCTAACCTAGACAATAACTATTCCCCGGCATCGGCGCCAAAAAAAACTTGATGCGCGTAGGGATTGCACAAAGCTTTACCTCTCGAGGGATCTCGAGAAGCTTACAATCCCCACCAGGCAGTGTACCTGATCGATGTAGTATAGTATAATGACAAGTACCGGGGGATTGATCGTTCAGCTAGCTAGGAATAGTGTCGCTAGGATTAGAAAACCTAGAGACTAGGTCTAAAGATGAGGGATGATTCTTTTTGTATTTTTTAGTTTTTATGAAAGCAAGTAAAAATCTCGGGTTTGAAGGAGTTGGCCGGAATTAGTTGCTAGTCAACTAACCCAATACTAAAGATGCAATTAAAATAAAATACTAAAAATAAAAATAAACTAAATTAAACTAGAGTTGTGAGCAATATGTGGGAAAATTGTGTTTACTTAGATTTCACTACTCCCTAGATATTTTTTACATGTTAATTACTTGTTACAATTGCGTGGATGACGGATTGTATTCCTTAATACCATTCATGGGGTGGCGTACTTACTTCCCCAATCCTATGAGCGCCTACTTCACTCCTATGTCGAGCCGGCTAAGAAGCTCCTAAAATGGGATCACTAGAATTTGCTCATGCATTAAATACAACCAATAACACCTAGTACACATCGGTTCATGTTTCCTAAGACGTTCAAGCATGTTACACAATGGAGATCTGCCAGTTTTCTTAAGCCTAACATTGAAATCATTCATCCAGTACAACTATAAACAAGTAATCAACACATAATTAACATCTAGGTTTCATTACATCTAAGCAAACACAAGATAGATCTAGCCTAACATGTTGAAATCAAGACAAGCATAAGATATATTCAAACAACACATAGACATATTGATTGAATTGAAAGAAGACTTATCTCAATTGAACATGAAAGGATTCAAGGGGTGAAAACCCTTGAAAATACTGTAAAATACGACCTAGGGTTTACAAAGTTCGGCCCTAGTTTTCTCCACACAAGTTCCTCTCTAATGAATGAAAAATAGAAAACTATATATAGATTTTGATAGGTGACGACGTCAAGAACAAAAGTCTGACGCCGTCATCTCGCCGCCAAATAGTTTCTCGGACTGGCTAGATCCGGGTCTGACGCCGTCATGTATACTCCTTATGCATGCCGTCGCCAAAAATTGTCTTGACGCCCTTGTTGTGACGCCTTTAGGCTTCCACTGGGTCATCATGGATTTTACTCTTGACGCCGTCATGATTTTCTTCTTGACGCCGTCAGGTACTGTTCTCAGCATGGAAAATTAAGTCTTTGTCGTTTTCTTCACTTTTATGCTCCAAAAACGTCCGAATTGCTTCCTTTTCCAGAATTCACTCCCAAAGTACCTAAAATCACAGAAGGAACGATTTAGGGCAATATTTGATCAAATAAATTTAATTCCGGGCTTAAATGACCCCCTAAATGTGGTTCATTTTTCGCCTCATCATCATCAAACCATATATTTTCTTTTATATGGGTTTCAAATCGTAACAAAAAATACATTAGTAGTTGGGTCGATTGGCTTAAAAATCCAACCCTTCTTTTGTAAGATTTTCTAGCCTCGGCTAGTTTTTTTTCTCTATTTATATCATTCAGCTATTAAAAAAAAAAAAAAAAAAAAAAAAAAAAAAAAAAAAAAAAAAAAAAAAAAGCAATATGTTTATTTGACTTGGGCTAAGTCAATCCGGAAAGTTTAGTATATGTGGTTTTACTAGATCAATGTGACACCATCGACATTTTTAACAATTTTATTTTAGAAAAATATCTAATTTACATGGATCGTTTTTTATGATTTACGTGACACCAAGTTTATAAGCATAAAATGAATTCTTTATAATGTAAACGGGGTCATGCTCTTTTTCACCCTGAGTTAGAGACAAAAACATGCCCTAGTGCATATGATTGTGTGTAGATATCACCGACTATTTTCAATTTAAATTGGACATGCATGTGTGCCAATCATATCATAGCATTCATGTTTCATATCAACTTATCTACCATTC